>CM076575.1:1853412267-1853851100 GCA_034641835.2 Pinus albicaulis | reverse complement strand
GTTTGGATTGCCTCTCCACCTTCTTTGAGAAGAAGGGGGATTAGTCGCACTCTGCTGTGCAAATACTTGCCCTGGAGGGGGCTGTAGGTGCTGTTGCGGGTTTGGAGGAGGCAAGGGAGATGGAAGCGCATATGCTGGAGGAGATGGCGCACCAGGCTGTGGATAAAGGTAATGGTTAGGTTGGGCAACATTGAGGTAAGCAGGAGGTTGGGCAAAAGGAGGAGGCATGCCCTATCCTCGGATACATGCTACCTGGAGGGGGAAGAGTGCTAGAGGCCGGCTCCCCTCCTCGAGGGAGACCATAGCCCATAGGAGGTGGAGCATACGATGAGAAATGGATCCAATGATACCGTCGGCGGAATGAGATGCCCTCGTGCTAGGGGCGCCACCGGGCCTCGGGGAGGTCAGGAAGGACGGTATAAACATAACCAGATTGAGCATAAATAAGGTCATATTTCAAGGCTATTTGAAGGTCGGCTTCTTCGGTTTGAGGGAAATGGGAGGCGACATCTTTGCCAATGGGAGGTAAAAGAGAGCAAAGGAACCAGTCCATATAAACCTGATCTTCAAAGGGAGGAGCTCAACATAAGCTTCTTCTTCGTCGCCATTCTTGGACATGAGCGAAAAGGCGGGTTGAAGAGGATTGGCGGAAGGAGGTTAAAAGCTCGGTACCAGTGTCGTATCGGAGAGGAAGCTGGAAATAAGATAAAAAGGCTTGGGCAATGGTCACAAAAGTGGTATGGGAGGAGGTGGCATGTTCAACATACCATTTAGAAGCGTCGCCAGTAAGCGTGCGTTGGAATAACCGAAGACTGATGGAATCATCGATAATGGAGTTGGAGGAACACCACATGTGGAAAGATCGGACATGGTTGGTTGTTCTTCTCCAGCAAGGCCTTCGAACTTAGGGATGTTAGAGGGGAGCTTGGTTGGCATAGCAGGCCAACCAACATCGTGGCAGATAGGGTCATTGATCAACTGATTGAAATCGGGGAGGTTGAGGCCTGCGATGTACGGCAGCAAGGGTGTGGCCGAGGTAGTTCCTGTGGCGGTTCCGCTAGTAGTAGTTCCGACGTTAGGGCCGGTGGAGCACCACTAGCTGAAGTAAGCCCCTGACCAGGATAGCGAAGGTGACAGGGGGAGAACCAGAAGGAAAGGAGAACCCAAAGAATTAGGAAGAGGAGCTCAGAGTGCGGACTCGGAGGAGGACTGGCTCGACGACGGTGGGACGGAGCAGGTCGATCGACCGGAAACTGAGGGTGAAGGCCAAGAAGTCTCCGGGAAGTGTGCCTTGGGGGCGCAATGATGACAACACAAACATGGCACAAGGGGAAGAAGAACAACCACAAGGGCAAGGAGGTGCGGAATCAAGTGATTACAATGTCAAAACAAGGGCAGATAGGTGCAGTGTCAATTTATTTTAAAGTCTTTGCCTGGCGGTGTAAACCAGGCTCTTCTTCGCTTAGGGTGAGTGTGTGGCATGCGTTAATTTTAATTTTTAAACCCTTTTCGTTTTGAGAGCAAGAGAAAAAGTGTGCTGCATAACTGAAAATAAATCTACAGAGAATAGTATATAATGCTGAAATAACAGAGAATTAATAGCTACTATTGCATCGATTCAACCCAAAAAGGCGGGTCTCTCAAAACTAATCTAAAAGAGGGAAAAAAATCTAGTCAAAATGCATGAAAAAGAGGCCAATAGATCTAGGGTCGAAAGGGACAGGGATCTAAAGGGAAAAGCTGCTGAAAAGAGGTGCAGAGCACAGCCAAGAGGCAGAGGCAAGGTGGCTGGAAAGGAGGAAATCAGCAAAAATCAGGAGGGGCAAGGAGGAGGCCCTAAAAGTAGATCCAAACAAATCTTCAAGAGGTGATTTGAAAGGGAGAAGAGCTGATTAAAAGAGGTCTGAAAAGGAGGTATTAGATCTGGAAAAAGGTAGGCTGAAACTCTGAAAAAACAGACCTGAAACAGACAAAAACTCTTCCACAAAAAGTGGAGGGTACTGAAGCCCTAGGGGGCTATGTTCCCACTTAGATGAGCAAAAATAGTTGAAAAGTGCGACCTGGAGGTCCAGGTCGCAGTTTTTGGGCTGAAAAGTGTGACCTCCAGTTCCAGTTGTCTCGGCGGCAGATTTGCGGAAAAAGTTGTCGTCTCAGTTGCGGCTGATGTCGGTTACCTGCGCAATAGGGCCAGAAACACGCGGAATTTAGAAATTTTAATGTTTTAGGGTTTTATGTGAGAAAAACAACATAAAAATAGGAAAAAAAAAATGCTGAAAAGAAACCCTAGGGTCTGAAGTAGCTGGATATGCAGGAATATGAAAAATGACAACGGTCGTAATTTAAAACCCGTGTGGAGTCGCCATTTGTTAGTATGAATCCTTTGTCAAAGTGTACGAAAAAAGACCACTTTAGCTACGCATAACTAATAGCCCTAACATCAAAAGTGGCTGCCAATATCTTCAGATCTGCAGTTAGTTGATCAAGACAAGAGCTGCAAAAAACCAGATCTATGCATAGAAAGACATTAAGTAGTAAAAAGAAGGGTTTGCTCCATATATCCAATAGACAAGACAAGAACAATTTTTGAAAGAATTTTTGTATTAAGGGCACCTGGGAGGAAAACAAGAAGGCATATCCAATTATCCTCAATGGGATGGGTTCTTGGAAGTCCTCAGCACTTCAGATCTAGAATCTCTCTCTCTTGTTGGTGTAGAAAACCCAGACAAAGATAGAACTCAAAGGGAGCTCACACAGCAAATAATGTAGAAAAATGTGACCAAGTGTATAGATCCAGAGTGATCTAATAGGCAACAAAAGGTGAAGAATGGTAGGAAAAACTCTCCTATTTATAACAAAATATTGGGTCATTCTAGATCTTGGTGCATGATTAAAATAATGTTAACCAAATCTAGATCCACCTTTTATGGAATATTTTATTATATTTGTTGGAGGGAAAAAATATTTGACTTGGGTCAAATCCCTTTATTTGTTAATAAATAAATAAATGATTTATTTATCTTTTTAAGGAAGTGGTTGAAGGATAATTAAATAAATAATGATTTATTTAATTATTTGTGGGTGATTTGGTCATATTTAACAAGGAATATTATCTAAATAAGATTTAAATAATTATTCCTAGAAAATAATAAGATAAATAAAGGTTTATTTAATTAATTTCTTTGTTTTGGGTTAAACATGATTAGGAATAATAATTAAATTATGGTTTAATTAATTATTCCATGAGGAAAATCAAACAAATATAGGTGTGTTATCACTGGGTTTACTACAACAACCTAATAAATGTGGTTTATTATTATTTTAACATAGTATAATTACTTAGGTAAAATTATTCATAGGTATCAGTCCATCAATGATGATAGAAGGATGACTCAAAAATGGTGCTGTGTCACACCATTTTAGATGACCAAAAAATGGTGTAACAAAGGTCATGACCATTTCATAGTCTACTTACCCTTTCTCTTTGAATATTATCTTTATTATGAACACAACTTTGAAATATTCTTCACATAAATTTACAATATATTTTCTGTATAATGGACGATCCTCCTCACCAAATCCTTCTTAATATTCCTTAATGTCGTTGAGGATTTTCATGAGGGATTCCTTGGAATATAAATCCCCATTTGCATCAAATAATGGTGGGAATTGCCTCTTGTAAAGCACTTCACATATGTCTTTAAAGCCTTGTACTTCATTTGACAGTGCATCTGCTTTATTTTCTACCAATTTTATTGATTTCTTATTTCTCTTCATGATTTTGGCTCTCGCAACCCACTTTGATTAGTGAATATTTTCCTTCACCACCTCTTCCTTGGGAATATAGTTAAGGAAATTTATGATCACTCCGCCCTTGGTGGGGAAGCCTCCAATAACGTTCTTGGTTGTACTCATTTCCTTGTGGGCCATTATGATAGCTTCTATATTCTCTTGAATCAATTCCAGGTGATCTCAATGCCTATCCACTATCTTCATCATATTATCCTGAATGATTATTTTAGCGGCCTTGAAATAGGAATTTCTTGGATACTTCCTCCTCAAGAATTCAAACTCAAGATCAATTTTCTGACAATATTCCTATGCTCAGTACATTTCCATATTTTTTTTCTCACTCTTCTTCCTTTAATTTTAGTTCTTTCCCTCAATTTGAGAGTGGAGCTTGCATTTTATTCACATCATCTAACACTATTATGGATTCCACTTGCCCAATCGAAATATTAGGGCTCTATTCATACTAAAGAGTCTCATACATCCTCTCCGTGATTCCTAAGACTTGTGCCTCTAGTAGCACAATTTGGTCCTTGTAATCCTTATTATTTGTGAGTGCCTCATGAAACTTAGTCTTCAGATCCTGACTCTTTTTTTATACTAATACCAAATCAATTGTTTTCGCAAGATGTGCATCTGGAACCTTGCCTTTTTTTCATTGAGGTTGTCTCTCTGTATTTTTCCTCCAACATGGCCTTATATTGGTTAAAATTCCTAAGGAACGTATCCAGGCATGTGATTTGTTCCTCTAGGGTTTTGATATTCATAATTTGGGTCCTGCAAACCATCCTTTCATATTTTAATTTCACGTTGGCTTTATTATATATCTCTTGCAATTTCTTAGATGTAGCATTTGTTCTATGCATCTTCCTATGCACCATGTGGGTAACGTGCATGTTTAGTTCCATAATACCAGTATATGGTATGTGATCTGCGATAAAGGAAATTTGATGCACATGATAGTCCAACATGGATCTAGTTTTCTCCACCTTGGACTGCATTACTTCCATCTTGAATATCCCCTTTTCATAGTCTAATGCACTTTTGACTACATGAGACTGAATGCCTAGTTTTCTGCAATTCTTATATCCCTCTTCCTTTCTTTTCTCCCTTTTTTGGACAATTCTTAGGACTTATCCACTACTGACAAATTTCCAAGCTTGGACACCTCGCTTTACTATGTGGCTTCAAATATTGATATGGCTAAAGGCAAGTGTTCCATAGTGAAGGCCTATTTTTATGAGGTATCTAGTTGGTCGTTGTATATTATTAGACCTTAAGACTTTGTCTCATCATCATCATCACCTACTAACTTTCCAAACCTAGCCATTTTAGAGCTAGGATCCCTTCCTTCATCCACTTCCATGGGTTCTGAGCTACCCCTTTTCCTCCCAAAGAGGTGCGAAAATTCAGACTCGACTGCATGCAGAATGGCCTTGAATTCTTCCCAAGTGGCATTGTTTTCACAATCTTCTACTATGGGATTCAGATCATGCTTTTGGTTCTCTCTATGCTTGTTTTTCCTCATTTTATATATGATATTATGGGGATCATATTTCTATACTATAGATTTTTATAAATAAAACCTATCGAATATCTTTTCCAAAATCTCCAAAGAATTCATTGAATAAATAAAGAGGCACTAACTTAAGCTTATAAAGGTGTGCAACTAGTATTATGTGATTAATAGGCATGTGAAAATTGTAAGGAAATGGATGATACCTACATTTTATAAAGAGGAAACAACTTCAGTTCAGGTATCTATGAGGTATATGAAACATACAGGTGTAGCCACTTGCATATAATTACATGAACATTTTTCACGGAACTAATCACAAGCGATTACATTCTATGAATTTCATACAAGTCTGAGGAAGGAATGTTTTGTCTCACAAGTTGCTACATTAATAATTGAATATTGTCCAAAATTCTTCGGTGCATAAAAATCATTACAATACTCAAGGAAAATGAATTATTTCTCACTAGCTTTCCTTGTTATGTCTACTATTTATTTAGACAATTGATGTATCATGTGGTAATTTTTTTTGGATAAGGAAAACTCTAATTTTAGACAGTCTTTTGGGACTCAAATTCCCCTTTGTCATATAAATATATTTACCCTTAATCACATGGATATAGATAGATAGTGAGTGAGATATACTCAGATTTTTATTATTTTTCATACAAATCTTGCGTGTGGATGTATTAGCTTCTTTAATGAAGTTGCAATGGTGAGTTATTGAGTTCTTAAGTGCACACCAAACCCTAAGTTTGGCTCACTAGAGGTAAGTTCATACACTGTTTTTATTTCGTATAAATTATGTGTTCAATTCATGTTAGTTTTGTATTTGTTTCTGGCAATTTCTGTATTTTAATTGGATTTCATAATAGGTAGAATTGGTCGACTTAATTCATGAAAAGTGTGTGTGTGTGTGTGTTTTTGTGTGTGTTTACTAATTTAATTTTCTACCACATTTTAAATTTTAATACATTTCTTTCTCATAGTATTCTTGGGCCATGTTTTGTTTTTTGACTGTGAAGGGTGATGATCCATCTGCTATGAAACCAACTGTAGTTGCTATGAAACCAGGAATAGTGTTGTGAAATCAACAGTTGTTGGAAAAAATGATGTAGCCCTATATATTTTTCTACCTCCAATAGGAACATTAATTTGGAGTTGAGTATTGTATTGGTATTTTGATACATAAGGCACCACATGACTATATGGAAAGACGTTAGGCTCTAATAGGATTCAAGTTCTGCATCACTAGTAGATTTCCTTTTCCAAGTTTATGCACATAGGGTTGGTACAAAATTTTATGTTTGTGTATAAAACACCAAGAGACACATAATTCAAGTACACCCTGGGATGATAAAGTAAATGATCAAGTGAAATATTATCATCATGTTGGTGTTAGGATATCGAACTACTCTTTTAACACCCTCCAATTCTAATCTATAAATGTTACAATAAACCTAGTAAACACATATTTCTTACCTTAAACTTCCCATGGTGTATTGACAAGTTTTTAATGATAATTTTTAGCAGAAAAGAGCTAGATAAGTAAAAAATAGAGTGGTTAATTTTGCAGAAAAATGATCAATTATGTAGCTTTTCATCTCCCCCTACTAGTTTTGATGCATGTCTTCATGAATCATCATTTTCTTGTCTAGGAAGGCGTGTGTGTATATCATTCCATGAATAAAATGGATGGTTGAACTCCCTAGTATAATAATATCTCAATTATCATTTTAATGCATTCCATCATTTCCTTTCCTCCTACTCAACCCAATTATTGGGTTCCTGATAAAACCTAGTGGGACACGAGATGATTGGGAAATGGAATAGTAACCCAATCCATATGGAACCAAATGTAAGTATAGAACTAGTATAAATAGAGCCTTGACTGCGAGCCATATTGAAATAGGGTTATCCCAAAGGATGTATCTATTGGAGGTATTTACGAATCACATCCCATATTTCCTGAGGAATAAGGAGAGCTCTGAAGGATTTGGTTCTAACCAACTCCATGTACTATATGACGGTGAACCTTTAATTGTGTTGGATATTAATAACAACTACATGGTCCATTCTAAGCCTATCTAGGTCATCCAAAATAGGCCTTGTTAAAGGATATTCCTCCCTAACAACTAGCCTTCATGCAACCTCCAATGCCTCACAAAAAATGTGAGACGTCTTCCACTAAATGAGATTAGTCATATATGAGCCATATTTTTTACATCTCCAACAAACATATAAGGGTTCCACCTCGAATTATCTACCATAATAAAATTAAATATGTATAATTCACATAATATTTTTTATCAATGTTATTATTATTGAAATATAAATCCAAAAATTCCTAAGGTTATGTGATCATTTGAGGTTGGCCTATTGAGGTATGTCTAAGCTAAGAAGTTACCCAACATTTGTGTGTATATATATATATATATATATATATTTCACATAATAGTATTTTATCAATGTTATTATCATTGAAATATAAATCCAAAAATTCCTAAGGTTATGTGATCACTTGAGGTTGGCCTACTGAGGTATGTCTAAGCTGAAAAGTTACCCAAAATTTGTGTATATATATATATATATATATATATATATATATATATATATATATATATATATATATATATATATATATATATATATTTGTTAAGGGATGGCCTATAACTATAAATCACTTTCAACCTTTTTTAGTTTTTCTTCTTGTGTTTCCTTATCCTTCCATTTCTTAATTTCGTCCCCCACTTGGCCTCGTGATCCAAGTACATAGTAAACTATTGTTTTCTCATATTTTCAATAACATTTCATTGGGTTTCCTTATCTATAATCTCAAATTCAAATATTTTTTCCTTCGTCTGCCATTAAGGAAGGTTGGGATTCAATTGAAGGAACACATATGTATTTGTAATGATATCATCCAATATGTTGTTGATACAATATTGGGATTATGTGGTACATTCATGGGAATAATTTTCAGCTCTCACCTCTGGGAATTCGGCCAAATATATAGCCTCAAGAAGGGTATCCATATTATGAATCGTCGACCAAGTTTTCTATAGTTGAGCCATGAGTTTATGATTTTGTAGCAAAAACATATAATTTTTTTTTAATAGAATCTGATATGTTGGAATACAGAATCAAAAGGGACATAGCTTTATAGCCTTACCTTTTTACCTTTGCTTCTATTTTTATTCTATCGCCTTGACGTTGAATTTCACATCTTCATCCTAATATGGAAATTCACCCTCCTAAAATGGTGAGTCGTCCTCAAGAGTATATGCCACATCAGTCTCCATTTGTTCATATTTATCATCGTTCGTAATATCCACATGTGTTTTAGCAATTTGTTTACCTTGTCCCATCGAGAGGCCCTTTGAGGGTATCGTTGCTAAGATTTATCCATCAAGGCCGACCCCTTTCCATTTATAGTTTCCAACCTTTGGTAATTGGAAATATTATTTCCTGCGACTTGGTCTTTTACCACTATGAAAATGGTCCCCATGGGATACCAATGAATTTTATCTCATCCTTGAAAATAATATTTCTAAGACCTTGGAGGAAGATCATGGCTTTAGGATTATTCCTCTTCTGAATCAAGAGGGCTATTCTCATCATATTTTTCAGAAGGTAAAAAGGCATATTCATGGACTTTATTCCATCTAAGTATATAAAAATACGTATATGATAATGGTATACCTTACTGTAATGCACTTCACAAGTAATATACTTCTAGATGAAGTAGATAGTGTCTCACCATAGAATATATAACTCCCTCTAGTTCCCTTGTTTTAGGTTTTGCAGTAGTGAGGGTTCCTCCAAGAAGGGTTACCAATTTTCACCATAAATATTAAGGTTCTTATACCATTTTTCGCTAGTTTGTGGAAGCCCCATAGTTCCTACGATGGTTTCCTCATTCACCATGATAATGAATTAGAATACTAAATCCCTAGATCCATTGAAATCGTTGGATAAATCTAAAGAAGTATGAGTATCATTCCCTTGAAAATTATCCAGGAATATTTTCCATTCATGTTGGAAAAAGATATCCCATACTGCCAAATATTGCTTAGATGGATTCCAGATCTTCTAGCTCTATATGAACTATTGTTCCTCCCATGGTTCCTAGATATCCCTTTTCTTTCATTCTATCAAAATCCCCAAAATATAAAACTATATACTACCATATTCTCCCAATTTAGCACTGCCCATGTTAAGGGTAATGTACTTCTCTCTTTACCAATGGATTTTCAAACTACTTGATATGATGGTTACCTCCATTCGTTACCCAAGTTTATTGCCTAGCCGGTTGGTTGTGATTTGATTCCTACTCTACTTATGCCATGATATATTTTTTAGCCTGAAAGTATCACCAATCTTGTGAACTGGAGGTGTTTCAAAATGGCATCTTGTGCTACAAAATGTGGAACTGGATACAGAATTACAAACATGCTATAAAATAGTCATGGGGCACCTTTGCACTAGGCGGCACTTATTTATTTATTAATTGATAATGAGGTGTAAAGAAATGGTTATAACATAATAAAGTTGATGCATATTAATATGGTTATAAACCATGCATTGGTCGAATCAAGGTGAGATAAAATTGGGTTAATAAAAGGGTAATGTAAATAAAGGGGTTATAAAAGGTAAGAAGTAGAAGGTAAGGAGGAAATTTGAAAAATAGGAGAGACATATAGGGTGAGTGGAATATAGGGGTTCAATGGAATGAGAGGTTAATATATTATGGAAGCTTATGATAATATTAACATGCTACTATATTGTAAAAATGTTTTAGAAAATAAGCTAAAGAGATGCTCAAAGACTACCTAGCTTGTGGTAGAGAGCATGTGATATACAGTTGTGCCATTATTTCGTTCACCTTATGTGGCCTGGTTCCAAAATATAGATTTATATTTGCAATCAGAATTATAATCATTCTCATGAAATCATATCCAAATAACATGTCTATATCATATGGAAGTATAAAGATCATGTTAAAAAGAAAAAATTGGATATACTCTTGTTCTCTTTCCTTATTTTTCCCTTTATTTTCTTCTATCTTTTTTCAAACTATGCCATCTAGGATCCTAGTTTTATAACACAAGCCCATCCAGTTGTACCCCGAATGGTTTTCACAACTTGAAGCCTTTTTTATCCTTAGTGATATCAACCAGTCCCTAGTTTTGTAACATCTGTAAGTGTTGGTAGTGCCTCGAAACCAGGTTCTCATTGCCAAATATTTTTTTTCGTTTTTCTCTATTTTATTCAATATAATGGATTGAAAATTAAGAGGTCATAAAAGGGGGCAAAATATCTACCAGTTCTATGACTTCTATGTTGGATTTCTTTGTCAACCTCTTGATAAATTATTCTTTAGATTGAGGCTTCTGATATAGTCTGAATTAGTTTCCATTAGCCATTAATGGTGCCCACACTTCATCAATATTATGGAGCCTCATGAATCTATTATCGAATATAGTCTCAATATCATAGAGTCCAACCATCAAGTATTAATTTTCCCTTTGAATTCCTTGCATCTCGAATCAAAAAAAAGATTTGAATCTCCCTCTTGAACTTCTACTTCTTAATGAATTTTTCATGTCATATTGCTCGATAATGTTGGACCAAAGTTGTCTGATGTCTGACCTCTTAATGAATTTCATAAATTTCATTAAGTTGACCCAATAGTTTTTGTTCCCTTTGAAAGGCCCATTCCTACTTGTAAGTTTGTCCTTAATGTCTTTATTTTGAATTGGATACATAGTATAAATTTCTTCTAATACATGATATCTTAAGGGGTAAATATAGTAGCATTCTTCCAAGTGATTTTTTAAGCGCACGAGGCCTCTACAAGATTTTCATGACAATCCTTATGATGTCATTGTACTGCCTTGGTCAAGATACCTTAAAACTTGTTGGTGACCTCTACTTGTCCATTTTTCTGCAGATGATAAGGGGTGGACATCCGGTGTTTTATTTTGAACTTATTGATAATGGGTTAGGTGAGCTTAGAAGTAAATTTAGTTCCTTGAAATGTGAAAATATCTCTTAGAATTGCAAAACAAAAGAAAATTTCTTCATATATAAAATCAGTCACTGTCTTCTCGATTGTCTTAGGTATAACTTTAGCCTCCACTCGCTTAGTGGTGTAGTCAGTACATACCAAAATGTACACTTTTGTTTGGAATTCAAAGCACCCACTTTTGAAAGGGATCTATCATAATGTGTGATGGCAGCGAAATTTTGTCAAATTGTGTTATCTTTCTCATCTTTTGACATTTGTCACAACTTATAGCATACTTTTTGGCATCCCTAAAGTTAGTTGACCAATAGTATCTTTGTTGTAAGACTTTTTTTTGTATTTCTTTTATCAGAAAAGTCCCCCCCACAAGGTTCTTCATGACATGCCTTTAAAATTTCACAAATCTCATCTTCTTGGACACATCACTTGATCAAATGATTAGGTCTTATTCAAATAAGTACCCTTGGATCCAAGATTTCATAACATTGTCTCTGATGAATTTTTGTCACCCTCTAAGTGACATGTTGTGGAAATTTCCCTGCAACCAAATAATTAGTGATATCTACAAAGCATGGTGCATTAGTAGACAAGGAAAACAAATGTTCATCTAGAAAAACATCTTTTATAGAATTGGATTCATATTTATTTTGAAGTCGTGACAAAAAATTAGCAACAATATTTTCTTTTTTGGGATTATAAATAATAGTGATATCAAATTTCTGTAGAGGAAGTAACCACCTAGCCACTCTTCTATGAGTGATGTTTTTATTCATAAGATATTTAATGTAGAGTGATCAGTGTGAAAAAATAGAGAGTATCTAGTAACTTAGTGATGATATTTGTTAATGGCATGTACCAGGGTAAGGAATTACTTTTTAGTGATTTTCTAGTTTAATTTGGTTTGGGTTAAATTATTTCTGACACGATATATGAAGTATGGTTTATGTTCCTCCTTACAGTCCCAATATAGCCCTAATATATATATTAGAAGCTTTAGTATGAATTCAAAAAGGCAGGGACCAATTAGGACCTTGCAAAATGGGAGTGGTGGATAACTTTTCTTTAAGTGCATCAAAGGCTAGTTGGCATTCATCATTCCAAGAAAAGATATAGTTTTCATTAAAAGGTGAAACAACGAGGATCCTATATTAGTAAAATTTTCTATAATTCTTTGATATTATTTCACATAATCCAAGAAGTTTCTGACATCTTTTTTGTATCTGGGGTTTCTAACTTAAGAATAACTTCTATTTTAGCAGGATCCTCCCTAATCCATTTGGGAGGAACATGGTTCCCTAACACAATTCCCTCAATGTGAAGAATCTAACATTTCACATGAACGAGAGAAAGTTATTTATCCTGATAGTGGATTAGTACCTTCTCTAAATTATTTAAGGCTTCTTCGAAAGTTTCTCCATGTTGAGTCTGAACTTTACCCATTTTTGACACCTATCCTAGACCTTGCCTCCCTTATTTTTGAACCCTTTTATCTCTTTAATTATACCTAGTTTAGCTATGTTATCTAGTTTTGGATAAAAAGTGTACCATAAGCCTAAGGTATGTTGAATTATCATAAGAAGTGTTATATTATCTAAATTCTAGTATTCTTTGATCTAGTTGTGTCTTTATTGCATTACTACTCTAATTAGTCTAGAACTCATGTGCATATTTTCTAGATTCGAATAGTTTCGCAATTCCTACAGACAACTCATGCAGCCGATATTCCTACAGACGTTCCATATTTACTATAGATACGTTGATTTCTTGCAACCGTCTCAATTACCTACAACGATATTAATGGTTGACCATGTTCCATTCATCTCCAGATCGAGTAAAGACATGGGTTTTGAAGGGAATTTGCTGCATATGGAAGGTGTCCTATTGACTGTTCTCAATCCTCTTTTTCAACCACTCAAACCTCCAGGTCTTCTCTCATGCCCACATGGAGAAATAACTTTAGCCGCATAACAGAAATCATCTAATCCATGCTTCCAGTTGTTTGGTCAATTTAGTGTGTCCTAAATTGCTAACATAAATTATCAACCAGGGATTCGTAAGCTAACGAAGTGTGGCGCACTATATGTACAAGATAACCTATCTCTTACTTTTTGTCGTTTTTGGATTTTTATGAAATTCTAAAAGACAAGTATGGTTATGGATATTCAAGGCAATGATGTCCTTTATAATGATTTACCAACTTGAAACTGAAAAAGGAATTTGAAACATACAATGAAAAAACTTGAAAGGAAATGAAAATGTGCTACTGAAATGAAAAAGGTGCTGCTAATCTAATAAATCAAAATAGTGAACTAGTGAGCATGAAACCAAACTATTATTGCTGCTGTCTAAACACGAAAGAAACTATGCTGAAAGAAATCCAAAAGTTGAAATAAAGTAAATCTAAATCAAATTACATCAACTTGTCTTCTGATCCCTCATCATTAGTCCAGCTATGATTTTCGGAAGTAACCATAAACAACTTGAGTAACTGATATCTAACTTGCGGAAAGTAAACTAATATCAAACCACACATTCATAATTCAATCCCTCACCATCAGTCCAGCTGTGGCTTTCGGAGGTAACTGAAGATGTCATGCACAATTTAATATTTCTAACTTGCAGAAAGGAAACTAATATCAAACTACACATCCATAATTCAATCCCTCACCATCAGTCAAGCTGTGGCTTTCGGAGGCAACTGAAGATGTTATGAGCAATTTAATATATCTAACTTGCAGAAAGGAAACTAATATCAAACTACACATTTCATAATACAATCCCTCACCATCAGTCCAGCTGTGGCTTTCGGAGGTAATTGAAAATGACATGAGCAATTTAATATATCTAAATCTAACTACTGAAGTAAATGTGCAAGACTGAAATAAACAAAGCAGTACTGGAATTAAACAAAAACTAAGAAAAATAAATTAGCAGCAGAACAATATTGATTCCATCTCATTAGTCAAAAGATATGCAAATGCCCGGGCTGCCATGAAAAATTATGCTGAAAGCTATGATTTCAGAAAGCAATCTAAGTAAGGAAATATGACAAAACAGAATTGAAAGCAACTTATCTAGAAAACATGTAAAAGCCTCCTTGGATAGCAGGGGCCCTCTGCTACCAATTTGGTGAAGTCCTTCAGCTCCTTAAAGTTGTAATCAAAACAACATCAAAGAACTGAATTTCTCTATTAAAAAAGAACTCACAAATCTACATCCCATTCCATCTTGAACTTTGTTACAAAAGACTTCTCTACTACTTTTTCATTACTTCCTCATTACTTTCTCATTACCTATGATAGGAGAAAGCTTCTCCTATTTATACAAAATATGAGGAGACATCTCATTAATGGAAGTCCATGAATCTCTCCCTCCATCTCTAGAGTTACAATCAAAATAGGAAATGATAAGACACATGTCTTTCTAGAGTTTCAACACAACTAAGAAATGAGACACATATCCTCTTAGAGTTTTAATACAACAAGGAGATGAGACACATACCCTCTTGATCCCATAATCTTCTGCAGCCAAATTCGAATTTGGCTTTAGAGTGCCACATAAGGGTCTTCTAGAAGTCTCCTTTTGACCTA
Organism: Pinus albicaulis; assembly: GCA_034641835.2. Lineage (NCBI taxonomy): Eukaryota > Viridiplantae > Streptophyta > Pinopsida > Pinales > Pinaceae > Pinus > Pinus albicaulis. The sequence goes on along the minus strand of CM076575.1, from coordinate 1,853,836,180 downwards.
CACATGTCACAAAACTCATAACACATATATAGATATATGAAACTATGTTAATTTTATAGTTTCTAATCGTAAATTCACTTAAAATACATAAAATAAATAACTTTGGAAAACAAGGATCCTAACCCATATATTTATGAAAATGGTTACTTGATGTAGGGTTTTAGGTCAAATGGCTATGAAATAAGAGCTAAATGGTTATGACATAATGGAAATATGTATGAATGTGGAGAACATTTTTGAGACTCAACATACCCCCCAACTGAAGTTGTTGCATGTCCTCATGCAACCATTGCAATGATTCATTTGTCCATGAGTTGATCTTTTATGAGTTTTGACTCATATAGATTCATTCCAAACTTTGATTCTTGATTTTTCCTTTTTGGAAAAGTATAATACATTTGATTGCAACTTCTTCTTCTTCTTCTTCTTTTTCAATGGTTGGTTCTTGTGTGACAACCATTTTTTTATTTTTTTTTGAGCATTGGTTCTTGTGTAACAATGCTTTATTTTCTTTGTTGCATCAAAGTTCATGAAAACATTTAGAATCAACTACTTCATCAATGAATTGATCATTTGCAAGGCATATAATCTTTTGAATCATGTTGCAACAATAGTTGGTTGGGAAGTATATGTGGATGGAAATGAAATGAAAATGTGTGATAGTATATGACATGTGGATATGAAATGATGTCCCTTCCCCCCAACTAAAGATATGACAATGTGAAAAAGGAAGTGAGGAATTTTTCCAAAGTTACAATTTTAGCATTCTAATGAATTACATGACTAAAAATTAGAAAACAACACACCTTCACTTACCTTAAATGTGGATGAGTTGTGTATGTGTGGTGGCTGCAAAATTCTGATCATATTCTTCTTCAAGTGGCTGAACAAGAGGAGTCATGGATAAAGAGATGAGATGACTTTTTATTGCTTCTACTAAAACTGGCTGAATCTGCTCCAAAATGCTGAAAATAATAGTCTTCATGTCTTCAAAACTCATTGGCACAATTCCTACTATGTGAAAAGATGTTCTGATGTCGAACATAGTAGGAAATTGTTGACTTAGTGGCCATTAATGTATGCCACTAATCAACACGAGAACTCTCACCATTGATGACAATGAGAGCCAAGATGCCCAAACACATCTTACTAGGTACGAATGATTTTGTTGATGTCGAGTCACCTAGAAGATCTGACGAACAAGAGACATTAATGTATTCCCATTGTTTGTCAGCATGAGAACTTGCCATTAAGGCATGCAAGCCTCAAGGTGTTTTTACAAAGAACTTAGACTCAAAGGACTATGGACTCAATAGTTTGCATTGCAGCAGGGCTTATTTGCGGAATGCAAATGACAAGAAATGGAAGATGGAAATGGAAGATGAAAATGGAAATGGGCAATAAGCATGTGAATGAGTCTTTTGCTTTTATTTGTGGGTTATGAATGGACAAAAAGAAATGGAAAGTGGATGTAAATGTAAATGGAAAACATGAAGTGAAATGAGGTGAATGGTTTATTATGAGGTATGGATGTGATGGAGACAATCGTATCTGAAAGTTTTTCAATTGTTTGGATCTGATTTTGCATCAGCATATTTCCTCCTCTTTTTTGCTGATCATCCTCTTATGAAACAAGTTGGCCTCTTAAAGAGACACCATTCTCTTGTAGTCATTTGTCCTTCCTCCTGGAACCTGCAAAAAAACTAATACTTCTTCTGCAATGGAATGTAAGATTATCAAAGGGAGAGAGGTGATCAATCTCTCTAGTTATGATATTTACACACAAAACTAAGAATTTGTATTAATGAAACAAGTTCTTAAAGGAAAAATCAAAAGAATTTATACCTGTTTTGGAATTAATGCCTCAAGTTGAATGTAGCTTATTTTCAGCAATTTATTTCATTATTTTCCATTTCAAACTCTAATGATGGATTTCTCATTGTATAGATCTTGTTGAGACCTTTCCAACGATACTTAAATCATCAAAATCTGATTTTGTATGAGAAAGTTAGAGTGATTTGAACAATGAGTTTTTTCAGCTGCTAAAAATCTTGAATAAAAAGTTAGTCATTCATCTTTCATCATTAGTCCAAAATTAATCAATACCTTCAGAAAAGTGAGCAAATAACTTATTCATTTCATTGATTCAATTTATTTTTTTTATTTTTTTTATTTTTTTTGAATTTTTTTATTTTTTGAATTTTTTATTTTTATTTTTTGAATTTTTTATTTTTATTTTTATTTTTATTTTTTAAATGAAATAAAGCATGGATGAAATAATTGTCCTTATGAATATTTTTAAAACAAAGTCATGCCAATGCCTCTTTCATGCAAAATAAAAATAAAAAGCTTGAAATTTCTAAAGTCAAATTCCTAACTATGAAGGAGATGAAGGCAGAGTCCTTTTCAATTTATACAACTTGCATTTGATGCACATGTGATAATGTGCTTGCCTCAAATAATCCATTTGTCATTCATCATATGCCACCACACATGAATTCTGCCACATTTTATAAAACCGTGACTGTTTTCATAAAAAAAAAACATTTTTCTCTCACGCACATTACAAATTAGTGCTCATAAGAACTCTGAATTTCTCCCAAATGGCTGCGAATTTCAGAAAGTTCTTATAGGATTAAATAATTCACCCCGTTCCCGAAAAAACCCATGTTTTATATTTTTCTAATTCGTCCTGGTTTGCTCAGAAAATGCGTTTTAAAATCGGGTGTTTTTTACAATGACGCATTTCGTTTTCTGGCAATTACTTGTGGTTTGATTTATTTTTATTTTGCAGGTTTTGAAGTGTAATGACTTGTATCTCACAGTGAAGTTCAGATTGATCTTCCTCATTCCAATTACTTGCAATGAAATCTACAATCTTCTCTTCATCAACAGTCTGAAATCTTCTCTTCATCAGCAATTTCTTCATATGATACACTTCCATTGTATGTCCCTACAATTGAATTTGTAATCTTCTCTTCATCAGCAAATTGCAGTCTTCTTCTCATCAAAAATTTGCAATCTTTTCCTCATCAACAGTTTCTTCATGTGATATACATTCATTGTGCGCAATTTTTTTTTTAAAATGATTTCTAATAACTGTTGTTTGAGGAAAAACGAATATGAAAAAGAGAAGGTTTTTTTTTTTTTTTAAATTGCAGTGCATGGGTCTTTGTGTGGATTGAAGGTCTGCATATATGTGTAAAGCCAAGCCAAAGAATGGCCTCATGCATATGCGTGGGTCTTATTTCCATGAGATTTTTTTTTTTTTTAATTGATTTGTTAATAAAATTATGTATGTTATATTTTCAAAAATTTAAAAATACACATATATATTCATTAAACAAAAACAATTTATTGAAATCAAAGTTTTTCATGAAAACAAATTTTTTTTTTTAAATTGTTGAATCAATTGAAATGATGAAGTTTTATTGTCTCCTTTTTTTCTTTTTTTTCTTTTTTCACATAACAATTCTTTTTCTGATCCTACAGATCACACAAAGTGCAAGAGGAGAGCATACTCAAGAATTATTAAATTTTTTTTTACATAACAATCATTTTTCTGATCCTCCAGATCACACAAAGTGCAGGAGGAGAGCATACTCAAGAATTATTAATTTTTTTTTATGTAAGAAATAAGGCTACCTAGTTACACTTCCCCGGCAACGGCGCCAAAATGTTTGGTCAATTTAGTGTGTCCTAAATTGCTAACATAAATTATCAACCAAGGATTCGTAAGCTGACGAAGTGTGGCGCACTATATGTGCAAGATAACCTATCTCTTACTTTTTGTCGTTTTTGGATTTTTATGAAATTCTAAAAGACAAGTATGGTTATGGATATTTAAGGCAATGATGTCCTTTATAATGATTTACCAACTTGAAACTGAAAAAGGAATTTGAAACATACAATGACAAAACTTGAAAGGAAATGAAAATGTGCTACTGAAATGAAAAAGGTGCTGCTAATCTAATAAATCAAAACAGTGAACTAGTGAGCATGAAACCAAACTATTCTTACTGCTGTCTAAACACAAAAGAAACTATGCTGAAAGAAATCCAAAAGTTGCAATAAAGTAAATCTAAATCAAATTACATCAACTTGTCTTCTGATCCCTCATCATTAGTCCAGCTATGATTTTCGGAAGTAACCATAAACAACTTGAGTAACTGATATCTAACTTGGAGAAAGTAAACTAATATCAAACCACACATTCATAATTCAATCCCTCACCATCAGTCCAGCTGTGGCTTTCGGAGGTAACTGAAGATGTCATGCACAATTTAATATTTCTAACTTGCAGAAAGGAAACTAATATCAAACTACACATCCATAATTCAATCCCTCACCATCAGTCAAGCTGTGGCTTTCGGAGGCAACTGAAGATGTTATGAGCAATTTAATATATCTAACTTGCAGAAAGGAAACTAATATCAAACTACACATTTCATAATACAATCCCTCACCATCAGTCCAGCTGTGGCTTTCGGAGGTAATTGAAAATGACATGAGCAATTTAATATATCTAAATCTAACTACTGAAGTAAATGTGCAAGACTGAAATAAACAAAGCAGTACTGGAATTAAACAAAAACTAAGAAAAATAAATTAGCAGCAGAACAATATTGATTCCATCTCATTAGTCAAAAGATATGCAAATGCCCGGGCTGCCATGAAAAATTATGCTAAAAGCTATGATTTCAGAAAGCAATCTAAGTAAGGAAATATGACAAAACAGAATTGAAAGCAACTTATCTAGAAAACATGTAAAAGCCTCCTTGGATAGCAGGGGCCCTCTGCTACCAATTTGGTGAAGTCCTTAAGCTCCTTAAAATTGTAATCAAAACACCATCAAAGAACTGAATTTCTTTATTAAAAAGAACTCACAAATCTACATCCCATTCCATCTTGAACTTAGTTACAAATCTACTTCTTCATTACTTTCTCATTACTTTCTCATTACCTATGATAGGAGAAAGCTTCTCCTATTTATACAAAATATGAGGAGACATCTCATTAATGGGAGTCCATGAATCTCTCCCTCCATCTCTAGAGTTACAATCAAAATAGGAAATGATAAGACACATGTCTTTCTAGAGTTTCAACACAACTTGAGAAATGAGACACATATCCTCTTAGAGTTTCAATACAACAAGGAAGTGAGACACATATCCTCTTGATCCCATAATCTTCTCCAACCAAATTCGAATTTGGCTTGAGAGTGCCACATAAGGGTCTTCTAGAAGTCTCCTTTTGACCTACACATGTCACAAAACTCATAACACATATATAGATATATGAAACTATGTTAATTTTCTAGTTTATAATCATAAATTCACTTAAAATACATAAAATAAATAACTTTGGAAAACAAGAATCATAACCCATATATTTATGAAAATGGTTACTTGATGTAGGGTTTTAGGTCAAATGGCTATGAAATAAGAGCTAAATGGTTATGACATAATGGAAATATGTATGAATATGAAGAACATTTTTGAGACTCAACACCAGTCATGGATTAGACTTAACATACTTGTCAATTTGTATTTGTATCATTGGTTGTAGGCTTAGAATAGTGATCTGCTTTGTTCAAGCCAAATATGGGCTTCAATAAATGTATAAATTAGATGTATTTCGGTTGTAAGTGGGGTGGGTTGAGATTGTTTTTGATAGCAAGTATCGGACTGTGCTTGACTGTAATTTCATATTAATAAAATAGCCTATGTTATGTTTATCTTTCTAAACAACTCCTTCGACTTTTGAAGGAGTTGTGAGTGAGGGAGGGCCCCTTTTGCTCACAACTCTTACAACATGGTGTGTGTGTTTTATTTCTATTTTATTTATGCCTTAATAATATATGTACACAACTAGTGTTCTCTTGCTGCATTTCCTGCAGCAAACTGTAATTGATTAAGTGTTTTAATTCTTTGTATTAATGAGTTATTTTCATTTGATCAATGATTGGATTCATGCTCTTTAAGTTGTATTTTTTATTATGATTTATATTTTATCTTTTCCTGCATCAATATCAAAAAACTCAAGTGTTGTAGAGGGATGATATATGCCACTCCATAGCCATTGTTGCAAAATATTGATACATGAACGAAGCATTAGTTGATGATTATTGTTTGATCCTTGTCTTTTCATGATCAATATCAGCAATCCTAAGCGCTTTCGAGGGATTATATGTGCCACTCCATAGCCATTGCTGCCAAGTACTGACATAGGAAAGAATCATTTGTTGATGTGTGTATAACGTATTAACACTTGAAGTAATGAGCTTGCATATACTTTGCACTCCATCTCATCAGTTTACCTTCCTGGGTTGGCAATTCAGGATTGGAAAATTATAAGCATATAATTTGGCTCAACATTTTGGTGCCATTTCCGAGGAGGTGCTAAGGGATGATACTGAAAGTGTTTTAGCTTGATTTTTTTTTATTTTGTTTTTTAGGACTGGGGGAGTCAAAGTGCAAAGACAAATAGAAAATCCCACACACCCATAGAGGTCAAACACATGCCAAAGTCATGTCCTGATTGTTTGGTAAGTTTTAATTTTGTTTGAATATTATATGAATAGGGTCCAACATTTTCTATATTTTTCTGTGTTGGTGTGAGCATCACTTCAATTACTATTAAACTGGCAAGAAAAATTAAGCCTGCAAGGAACAAAGCAGTAAAGAAAGAAGAATCCAAACAAGTGGTCTGCAGTCCGGAACAGATTGACAATTCCACTGCAGAATCCTCTGTTGGAAAGTCTTCCATTGTTGCCCATCCCAACTCTCCCCTTACAAGAAACATCTCTGCTTAGTGGTCAGTTAGAAGAGGAGTTCCTTGTGAACCATGTTAAATAACCAGAGTTCCATACCATTGACTCTGAGGAATATATAGCCTTCTAAGGTCCCACTCTTTCTTGGACTAATATGGCTCATCTAGAAGGCACTGGTGAGACTGAGGAGAAGCGAGTCACATTTGAATTTTCTATTAAGGATACTGGTGGAGCTACTCAAATGAAAAAAATTCCTCCCTCAGCCTTGCCTAATTTTCGTGGTACTTCTAGTGAGGATCCAGATGCCTTCCTATTCGAATTTGATGTGTTGTGTCGGAGCTATGACTATTATTCCAATGCTTAGAAGTTGAATTTCATTCCTGCTACATTAAAGGATGCAACTCTCAGGTGGATTATGGGGTTGGGGTCAAAATCCATTTAAAATTGGGATGAAATGAAGAAGGTATTCCTGAGAAAGTACCAAGACTACTGTAAGACCAGAGACCTCAGAGAAGAGATTTTTGGGATGACTCAGAAGGAATGGTAGAGCCTTGAAGATTTAGTAGAAATATTCAAATACAACTTGTAGAGATTTAATATGAATCAATAGGATAAAAAGACCAAGAGAAACATTTTTCTTAGGGAAATCAGACCAAAATATCTGGAGGTCTTAAATCTAATGGGAGTAGGTGATGTATCAAAGTTGAGTTATGATGATGTGTGTGAGCTTTGTAAAATATATTCAAGAGGAAATTCCAAGGTTCGAGGAGGGCCAAGAGATCCTTCTTCCAAGCTTATCAAATTAGTTGCCAGAGCTGGAGTAACCAGAGCTGAAATGGGTAATTTATTTGAAAATTTTAAAACTGATATTATTAGCACTTTATCTTCACAATTGGATGTTTTGCGGGCTAAGAAGAGAAAGGATAAACATGATGAACTGTAGAAAGACTTAGCGGTGTTCTACTCCAAATGCAGGAATAAACATGCTCTAAGGGAATGCCCTGTTGATAGTATCGAGGTATGTCGAATTTGTGAGGCTAAGAAATCCACTAATCAATGTCCTTCTCTACCTAAAATTAAAGCAACATACATAGAAAATCAAGGAGCTTTCAATGCACTTTATGCAATGGCACCTCAAAGACCATGGAAGCCACGTCCTACAGGTATGTCACAGTCAAATTTTCAATTTCCTTATGCTCAAAATCAGATGTGGAATGTTCCAATGCCCTGCCAGCCTTGGCCTCCTCAATAGCCTTGGGAGGGGAACTATTCTTATCCTACTACAAAAATTTTCCCAACTCAAAATTTTCATTCACAACCCACACTGCAACAAATGATAAAACCGCAACAACAACTTCAATTGACTACACCACAAAATCAACCTCGTCCCACATATCTTCCTTCTCAACCAGTGTCTAATCCCAACAATAAAACCTTCTAATCCACTCACAACATTGGATTGGTCACTTATCCCACTTTTCCTACTGTTGTGCTATGCAACAACTCCCCCCATTTTTAGTTTTCAAAATAATCTACACCTTTAATAAATAGAAATAGGGACCCTTATTAAAAATATACTTTTCATTTTAGATAAAAAATTAAGTTCCCAAAAACATTATTTCTTTTGTTTAATAAAAACATAAAAACGAAAAGAAATTAATAAAAAAATCCTTGAAAATTCCCTATCGCAAATCACATCCCGCATGATCTTTTCTCATTAAAATATAAGTAACAAAAAAGTGAAATCAAGATTTTGCGATCAGCAATTGGAGTTTCGCAAGCGAAAGAAAAAATCGCACATCATGAATAAATCTTTGAAACTTTAAGAAAACATTACCAAAGTTCCGATATTGTGACAACTTCGATTTTGCAATATTTCGAAACCGCGATTTTGCGATTTCGCGATTTCGCGAAATCACATATCGCATAAACAAAATTTAATATGCTTCATAAAAATAGATTCAAAGGGTGTGATGTGATAGATTTGATAGGTTTTAAATAAATTTTTTACGTGAAATAAATCATGTCAGAAACAATTAAATTTGTTTCATCATCCCAATGCGAATAGTTATTGTTTGGTTATGGATAATTAATGGAACAACTGCTTCCTATATATTTTCTTTTCGAATTGGTCATTTCAAATATATCTTCCATCATTTGATCATTGCTCTATTTTTATAGGGATTTTCCTTCAAGATATGTCCATCTGCAAGGTAATGCAAAAGCACAACAAACAGACTGTTGCAGAAGAAGAATACACTTAAATGTTGCCAATAGTCTCAGATACAGTCTGCACTACTGATGGAGGTGCCACAAAGTGGCAAGCTATCTATACCATTCTTGAAGATGAAGAACGTGAAGTAGTGAAGGTCAAAGTAGTTGTTGATGATGCAAGACCCTCAAATTTATAGTTTAAAGATATTGAATGTTCCTTCCTTCATAGAATAGCGACAAGGGCTACTCTTTTACCATATATTTACATGATTAGGTGGGTGCTTGACAATTCAACAATAAAGGACAGATAATTAAGAACCGCTAAGAATGAAATCTTAGGTTCTTCAGAGCCGAAGACTTGAAAATCATGTACAAGCTACCTAATCCATAGGACATCTATGATAATAGATTTGTTGAGAAATTTGAAAAGAACAATAAGGACCCTTTCAAGACAATTCAGGGTTGGAGGAAACTAGACAACAAGTTCAAAGATGAGAAATTAGGTATGTACCCTATCGCCTCACTGGCAAACCCCTACAAGTTTGTAGCTGCGATACTATGCAGATTGTATGGTCTCCTTAATAATACCAAATTCTACGTAAATTGGCTTCCCATGATTGATTCCTGTGTTAACTCCCATATCATTAATTGGGAAACCATTCTTTCTAAAAATCTAGCTAAAGCGATTAATGAATATTTCCAAACAAGAGCTTCTTCCTCAAAACCCGTCCCTCAATTTTTCATGAGTGCATATATTTTTTATTCTATCTTCTTTTCTACCAGTTTTTCAGTTATGGGTTGGAAATGGACTCTCGAAGATCCCACTCCTGTTCATTTGAATCATAAAGAGATATGGGAGCATAATTATGCACCACATTTTCATAGGCTACGTTATCGAGTTGTATTACTATTACATCAATTTAAGTTTGACAGAGTGAGCCCTAGGTTCACTAAGGAAGCTCTTGCAGACCTTCAAATGATAGGTATATGTTTTGTTGAAGAATCATTTTCATATATTAGAGTATTTAGAAGTTCCGCTCCCCCACATATTCTTCCTTTGTATGTTTCTGATAAATTAATGGCGAAAGAAGTCTCTTACCAAACTGTTGGTAATGGACTCACCAAATCTTTGAAGGATAGTAAAAAATCCTTATGTCCAATTTTTCCACTTCAATGAGGTACATTTACCCTAAAAAATTTCAATCATGCATTGAAAAATGTCAGAAGGTTAAGCTTTTGAAGCTCCCCATTTTACCCTCAAGGCAGTTCAACCCAGAGAAGATTGCTAACAAGTTTACTCAGTCAGTTAAAATAAAAACTATCATACACACTAATGATAGATTTGAAGACATTTTGAAATCAGTTGGGACTTTTGAATAAGTCCAAAATTTTGTCAAATTGAACCTAAATCTGGAAGAAATACATAGATTCAACAAGTACAAAGAAAAAAGACTCAAACATATACCTCAAAATGTCTTAGTTACCAGTTATACGACTGAAGCAAGCAAAGAAATTAGGACAGAACAAATAGATTCACAAAGTCAGTGTGAACTAGATAAAATCTGGACTCCAATTAGCATCACATTGATAAATACCCCAAAGGTATCATCTTCAAAAAAATATACAGAATTTCACACTCCAAAGGGACAAATAGTTTCAGTAAAATAAATCATTGAAAGTCCTGGGATAACCTCCCAAGAAACAGAAGTCATTCTTGTGTTTCCAACTGATGATATTGTTCTGAAGGTAACTGATATCCCTCCACTGGATGTATTCTATATCCCTCTCCATAAATCTGTAGTAAGGAAACAAAGAAAAAGGAGAAGGATTGAAACACCTCCAGGAAATGAAGTAATGGAAGTTGTATGGAAAGACACTCCTTAAAATCCAATTGAAAATTTGACTCGACTGTCACAATTTGCTGGAGCATACACTACTGCAACGATGGATAAGGCAATGGAAGTATCCATTTTAGTTCAAGAAAAAGATGATATTATCATGCAACTATAGTAGCAATTGGATGAAAAAAGGAGCAGCCTGAATCAGAAGGTAGAGCAACAACTCCTAAAATTTAAGCAAGATATGGAAATTCTTAAGATAAGTCATGAAAATGACTTATCTAACAAAAACACATTTATTAAAGAATTGAGAGAATAGCTTACAAAATATGAAGGTATTCCTACTACAGAAGAATTCTTAAAAGAAGCATTGCATTGGATGCCTTAATTTCAAAACAACAAAACTTTTTTATCTTATAGATGTCAGACATAATACCACACTTGGAGATCAGTGAACAATTGACCAATACAATCATTGACAAGAGAATTGAGTTTAATGAACTCAATACTAAAATTTCTGATTATATTGAATGGCAGGATTCAGAGGAAGGGATCAACTCAAGTCTCCCAAAGATCAAAGAAACTTTCAAAGATATCATTTTTACTGACTAGGATGCATAGGTAAAATAGGCAGAGTTGGCCATAGCCAGAGAAACATGTATATCAAAGAGTATGGTCAAAATGATTAACCATATGTTGCATACCTCTGGTTTGATTAAAGAAGGAAATCACAAATCAATTTCTGATATCAAAAATTTAGAACAAAGTTGGAAAAACACAAGTCAACTCTGAGAAAAAATTCTTGCACAGTTGAAGAAGACTGATTGGGAATCACACTAGCAATTACTGGTTAAACCACATAGTCAGGTAGTGACATTGAGTTTTTGTTTGGATTCCATACAGAAAATGCAGCCACTTTTACAGGATTCTATATTTGCTAGGAAAATGAAGACGCAGTGTGGGAAGCCTCCATAGGTTCAGCCGATGTCATATATTTGTGAGCAAAAAAGCATAGCTGGCAGTAATCTATCATCGAGCATGATTATAAGTTATTTTTTTTTTAATAATTTCAATTTTAGCAAATAGGCACTAGGAATGAGGAAGGCTGTTTAAAACCACCTCATAGGATATTTTGTATAATCTATTTTCGTAACTAGTTAATATAGTATTTAAACCCTTCTCGTGCATTTAGAGAAGGGTCCAGAATTTTATTGAGAACATCTACAAATAATGAATTATTGTAAGTTTGTAGATGCCTCAATGAAATAATGGAACATGGCCTTTTCAGTTATACATCATTTTGTTGATCACGGTTGATGCACTTTTGTATTCTCTGAAATACTCATTGATAGAAGGATTGACTGTGGCCTATTATTGTTGATCAAATGAACATGACAGTATACATTTGGTACTATTATCATGTATGCTAAATTCTGTTTTAAACATTAGTGATAAGTTTAGCTTTCATGAATTATGTATGAAATCAGTTGTTTCTGTTTGAAATATCAGTTGCACTATTATACGATATAAAGATAAAAATTGATTTATTTTATATATGATCATCAGAATATATGCGATATGTTTTACATTTTCTTTTGATTAATAGTTTATCAAAAGAATCATCTTACAAATTATTAATCCTATTAAGTCTGTGATTGATCTAATTCATCGCAGACTGAATAGATATCATTCTAAATAACATAAAGTTAGTATTATCCCGGGTTAGATTAGATTAGACTTAATTCAAAGTTTTTCATTCTAGAATAATTTTTTTTTATTTTTTAGTAATTCTTTATGCAAATATTTTTAGAGAAACCCAACAATCATACAAGAAACCCAAAACTAGGAAACTCGTCCCATTACACCCAGTCGGAGCCACTATCCCAAAAGGAAAAGGAACTGCTTTAAGGTCCAGACGGGGTGGTTATCCCCCTTTTTGTTGCCACAGATTTCTGAGGCCTCAACATTTTTGGCGCTAGAAGGAGGGCCTGACTATGAATGGCATATAAATCTAAACCTCAAACTAGAAGCCCTCATAAGAGTCAATCTCCCCAAAAGCATCCTACAAATTCTCGATCAAACTCTAAATCACCAACTCAGAAATTAGAAATTGTAGAAACTTTCCCCTCATCTCATGAAATATTTCAACAGTTATCTGCTTCAGAATTCACTCCTGAGTCTCCCGAAGTTCAGTATTTAATTTAGAAACTAGAAGGAATATCTATTTCTATAGAAAATTCTGTTGATCTAGAAGCTTTTGAAGAAAGAATTACTTCCCTATTCAAAGAAACTCATATATTAACCCGATCCAAAAGTGAAAGACTTGGAATTCTCCTTTTGAATTTCCAATAGAATCACATCACAAAAAAGTTTCTATATCCAGATCTAAGTCAGATACAAAAGAAGTCACATCAAATTTTCCTTCAGTTAATTCTTCACATCCTCTTATTCAATCTACATCTTCTAATTCTTCCATTTCCTCTACTCAAACAATTAGTACTATCACAAGTAGTATTGTTCCAGTTTTAAGTTATATATCCATCCCTCCTACTTCTAGATCTACTTCTGTATATTCACAAAATTCCAATCCAATTATGGCTAATATACCTTGGACGAATCCTAGTGTTGTATTAATTAAAAATCCAAATCCTCTTCCAGATCATCTTGAAAAATGGCTACCAAAATATAATCCAGATGATGCTCTTCCTGTTGAAGAACATATTATGTTATGCATGAATCTTAATGGAGTTTTTCATGAAGATATTGTAGTCAGATCATTTCCTTATACTTTACAAGGATTTGCAGGATCCTGGTACTTTTCACTTCCAGCAGGATCTATTGTCGATTGGGCAACTTTTGAACAATTTTTTCTTGCAAAATTTGGAGATGATAGAACTATTGCATCTTTAATCAATGCCCTTTTAAATCTAAAAACAAATTCAGGCGAAAGGATCAAATATTTCAACTCCAGATTTAACAAGTTATTAAACAAAATCCCAACTACTTCTAAGTATGTTGTTGATGTACAAATAGAGTGGTATATTTATTCCTTACCTTCTAATATAGCTATTTTTGTAGATAGAGTTGGTAAAGCTATCCTTTAATAAAACATGAAAGAATCCCTTACTGTAGAGAAAATATTCTTAGCATTAGAAAAACGATCAGAGATAGAAGATAGAAAATCAAAGAAAGTGACATTTAGTCAAGATTCCAAAAAGAAAGTCTCGAAAGATCCATTTGATCTTAAAGGTATTAAAAAAGTGTTAAATACTATGTCAAATGACATGATTGATATAAAGAAACAAGTTTCTGATTCATCAGTACCTAAGAAATCATATCGCCCATTTAAGAAAAATATTTCTTCAACTTCTCAGCCTCCAAATTTTATTTCAAATGTCGAATTTGATCAAGATACTGAAGATCCCTCACCATCTGAACAAGATCCAGAGTCTGAAGAAGAAGTTGAACTGAATGGGTTATGGGATTTCATTCTCCCCTCAGAAGAAGAAATAGAAGCTATGCCTGTGTCTAATAGAAGCAAATCTTCTCCTGATTCAACTATATCAAACTAGAAACATAAATCTCTCCCCACAAAGGAGAAAACAGCAGTAAAAAAATCTAAAACTATCCAAACAGATCCTATTCCATCTGATTCTATTACCAATTCTAAAACTTTGATAGTTTCAAATACAATGGAGTACAATATAGTTGAAGATATGAAAAACAACAAAGAAAATATTTCATCACATGAAATGACCAAACTTAAACAACAATAGAAAATTTTACTTAGAGCACTCAAGGAAATCCCTGTAGATCCTATACAACCAACAGTTATAGCTCAAGCTTCTAAATATATGGAAAAACCTTTATCATCTCCAAAAAAATTAAATCCCAATGATATTGTTTTAATTAGTGATAGATCTATTTCTCACACTCCTCCTTTACATTTGAATTATGATATTTTCAGCAAAAATGTTCATAACTGTCTTATTGATTCAAGAGCTTCTTCAAACATCATGCCAAGAACAGTGTGTACAAAATTGAATATCACTCCTCAAAAATATGTTGTACATATAGTTCAATTATATAGAACAAAAGTTGAGGTCATTGGAGAAATGCTGTCAGTATCTATTAGACTATCATCCAATCCAAGGGCATTACAAGTAATTGATATTTTGGTCGCAGACATCCCTGAATTTTATGGTCTTATTTTAAGCAAGGATTGGCCTAAAAAGTTACATGGATATTTCGCTACCAATTGGTCACACATGTGGTTACCATATAATGGTAAACCAAATCAAATCCGAGTTGATCGCAAAAAAATTATGAAACATACAGTCACTGAACTAGAAGAAACAAATGACCCTGTAGCTTTCACCAATAATATTATTGGAAATTATTCAGCTGAATTGTTTCTTGGATGATTCAATGCCCATATTTCACCTTTTTCAACAAACACTGCTATTTCTCAAATTGAAAACTTTTCTCAAACAGACACTTCTAGATGTGTTAATCTTAGCAATAAAATTTCAAAAAAATATTTGTTTTGGACTTTATACTTTGATGGTTCAAAATCAGAATATGGTGCAAGAGCAGGTTGTGTTTTAATCAATCGATAAGGAGAGAAAACAATGCTAGCTTGCAGACTTGAATTCCAATGCACAAATAATACCACAGAATATGAAGCATTGATACAAGGTTTGTAAAAATCTATTAGTTTAAATGTTAAATATTTGCAGGTATATGGAGATTCTGAAATAATTGTTAGACAATAAAGAAATACAAGTCATTGTATTTTTGGACATTTGAAACACTATCAAAATCTAGCTCAAAGCCTTACATCCCATTTTTCAGCATTAAATATCTCCACAGTTCTTATATTACAAAACAAGAGTGTTGATTTACTTGCTAATGTAGCATCTAAGCTTATACCATCCGAAGAATTTAGCACAGACAAATTTTTAGTCAAATTAATTTTTACGCCTTCCATTCCTAACAATGTAATAAATTGGAGAGTCTTTAACAATGATGCAAATATAGTAGACTTTCTTACATCAGACAGAGCTTATGAAGGCAAAATCGTAGATGAACATGAACATGACTTACGGATTGAAGATAAACAAAATAGTAATCCAATTCCAAAATCTGTAGTCGAAATGGAAGATCTCAATGATTTAAAAGATAGATTTAAAAATATCATCAATTCAAAAACCCAGAGTTCTACTCTAAAATTTTAATTGATTAATCTTGGTACACCAGAAAAAACCTCAAAATATCAACCTAGGTCTTGGATTAAAATTTGAATAAATTTTGTCATTCATTAAGTTGTTGAAAACATATAAAGATATCTTTGCATGGGATTATTCAAATCTCAAGACATATAATACTTCCATAATTCAGCATACCATACCTATGACCTTAGATGATAAGCATGTTCAACAAAAACTTAGAAAGATCCACCCAAATTTAGAAAGCCAAATTAAATCTGAATTAAATAAAATGCTCAAAGCCAAAGCTATTTTTCCTGTTAGAAATCGAAATGGGTGTCAAACATGGTCCCAGTTAGAAAGAAGAATGGAGACATTAGGATTTGCATAGACTTTAGAAATTTGAATAAAGCTTGCCAAAAATATAATTTTCCCTTGCCTACCATGGAACAGATATTACAGTTAGTTGCAAGATCTGAATTGATGTATTTTCTCAACAGATTTTCAGGATTTAATCAGATTATCGTACATCCAGATGATAGATTAAAGACAACATTCAGGACAAAGTGGGGAACATATGCATATCAAAAAATGCCTTTTGGGTTGATTAATGTTGGTGCTACATTTCAATGTGCTATGGATATAGATTTTAGAGGATTAATCAATAAATCAGTTGTTATATAATTAGATGACATTACTATTTACTCTAAGCATAGAAAAAATCATGTTAATCACCTAAAACAAATTTTTGAAAGATGTACTAAATTCGGTATTTCCTTGAATCCAAAAAAATGTTATTTCACCTTATTAGAAGGTAAATTATTAGGGTTCATTGTCTCTAAAAAAGGAATCTATATTGACCCTGATAAGATTCAGGAAATTGAAAACATCTGTTTACCACACAATAAAAAAACAATGCAATCATTTTTAGGAAAAATTAATTTGTAAAAATATTTGTTCCTGATTTCTCCCAAATTGTCTTACCCCTACAATCAATGATCAAGAAAAAATCAATTTTTAAATGGGGAAAAGATGAGAGAAATTCTTTTGAGCTGATTAAAAAGGCTATCATAGAAGCTCCTTCTTTAACAACTCCTAATTTTCTTAAGCCATTTTTATTATATA
Source organism: Pinus albicaulis (assembly GCA_034641835.2). Classification (NCBI taxonomy): domain Eukaryota; kingdom Viridiplantae; phylum Streptophyta; class Pinopsida; order Pinales; family Pinaceae; genus Pinus; species Pinus albicaulis. The sequence continues at coordinate 1,853,819,024 of CM076575.1, read as the reverse complement.
CATTTTCTTCTGATACATCATACACAACAGTTTTAACACAACTAAATGATTAGAACATTGAAGCGCCAATTTCATTTTTTAGTTCTAATCTTCGGGGTGTTGAGTTAAATTATTCAGCCATGGAAAAACAAGCTTATGTTGTATTTAAAGCTTTGAACATTTTAGACCTTTTCTCCTAAAAACACATACTAAAATAATAGTACCTTACTCAACAGTAAGGCAATTATTAATCCAACGAGAAGTAGGAGAAAAGAAAGCAAATTGGGTCACTGCACTTCAAGAACATGATGTAGAGATACATCCTGCTAGAATTGTTAAAGGTCAAGGTCTTTGCAGGATGTTAACTGGAGCCTCTCATTTACCAACAGAAGAAGACCAATCAAATGAAATACAACTATCCCAGGTAAGCCTAAATGATTCTTAGTCACAATATGTTGATCTAAAATTTTTCTTAAAAAATCGACATGCTCCATTATATCTCAATTATACAGCAAAGCGTGCTTTGAGACTTAAATAAAATCAATATAAACTCATAGATGATGTCCTTTTTAGAAAGAATTATGATTCTATATTATTTAGATGTTTAGAGAAAACTGAAGCTAAAAAAGTAATGCAGGAATTACATAATGGACTAGCTGGAGGTCATTTTAGAGGAAACACCACATCTCATAAAATATTGCATGATGGTTACTATTAGCCAACTCTATTTAAAGATGCACATGAATATGTAAGAAAATGAAAAGTGTGTCAAACTACAGCAGGGAGAGAAACGAAAGCAGTATTTCCACTAGAACCAGTACATATCCAACAACCATTTGAACAATGGGGGTTAGATATCATAGGTGAAATAACTCCAAACTCTTCTAAACAACATTAGTATATTATAATTGCAATAGATTATTTCACAAAATGGGTAGAAGCTATCCCATTAAAGGTGGTCAATACACAAAGTATTACATATTTTATTGATCAGTTCATAATCACCATATTTTGCCTCCCATCAACTTTGATATTTGATAATGCATCTTACTTTTCTAGAAATGTTATGATTCAATTTTCTTTGAAAAGAGGTTTTAAATTAAAATACTCAGCCAATTATTATCCACAAGGTAAAGGATTAGTTTAATCTACAAATAAAAACCTTATTAGAATCATCGAATGAACTATAGAACAAAATCATAAAGATTGGCACAAAGCATTATTATTTGCTCTTTGGGTAGATAGAATCGCCCAGAAAGCCTCAATAGGTACTTCTGCATTTGTGTTAGTTTATGGGAAAGAAGCAGTCCTACCCACAAATATAACAATACCATCATTTGATTTAGTGCAATTTATTAAGGGAAATCCTTCATCTTCCCTTCAAATTAGACAAGATCAAATTTTTAAGATGGAAGAACAGAGAGAAAAAGCCAAAGCCATCCATACTCGTCATCAAAAAATAGTGAAAGCCTCATTTGACACAGCATCCACCAGCTCAAAAGATTTTGAAATTGGAGAACTTGTTTTGAAATGGGTTAAGGCACATGAGGAAAAGGGTAAGCATACAAAATTCCAAATATTATGGCTTCATCCATTTCAAATCATTGGGAAAATAGGCATATCCACATTTTTACTGCAAGAATTATTAGGTAAGAAAGATTCCTTGCTTGTGAATGATAAAATTCTTAAAAAACATTTCTCTTAGGTCAAGCTTTAAAATTTTATTTTTTGCTTTAAGAAAATAAAAGGTTGAAAATAGCATCATTTTTTGTTGATTCAAATTTTTCAAAATTCCTGATAAATTATTTTTATTTTTCACTTCTATAAATAAGTGAAGTAAAAAGATGATTATAACTATGAGAATTGAATAAACTTTATTTTTATTTTAAATAATTTGAAATTTACTAAAGGCATTTACTTTCTGAAAAGACTCTTGATATCATAAAATATAGTTGTTATGTATCAGTCAAAAAAGGAATTTTTTTAACTTAGCAAGAATTCTCTACAAAAAGGTATCTACCAACTCTATAATTATCATCCATGACTCTTAAACGAACTAATGAGTCATCCCATCTGATAAAATTTCTTCTTCAAAGTATAATTCAAAAAAGAAAAATAAATATATATGATGCACAAATTCAAAAGAAAATAAGTCTCACCACGAGCTTGTTTATCATGATCATAGAGAAATAATCTAGACTGATATTACCAATACTGCATACCACAATACGGTAATAGCTAAATGATTATAAAAAAAAAAATCAATAGACAAGGGATCTCATCACGATCCAACTTGTTCAGTCTAAAATTACTATCAATGAATGACATTGTCATTATTAGGCTACCAAACCTGGACAATGATTTTGAAAACGTGTCAAGAAAAATAAATTCAATTACACATTAAATTATATTTTGAAATAAGAAATAAAATTCAGATGGGACCATGAATCATTATTGGTTAAAAGATAACTCTGTTGAGGATATAAACTCATGTTGGGAACAATGGCTCTATCTGTGATAAATGAGTAAAAATCTATGAAACCAATTTTAGAGAAGACCTACTTTATCTTTTTAAATCTAAAACTGGCTGATACAGATTCCTATGTATTATCACCAAAGGGAGTTAATTAAGAAGAAATGAGATAGGTAAATAGATTATATTCTAAAAAAAGTACTGTTTAATTCATGAATCATACTATTTGTATTCTTATATATTTTTCTTGTTTTGAAAGTTTAGAAATATCAAAATAAACTAATCATAGATATCTGGTTCTCCCAAGTGAATCGCCAATTTTTGTGCTATGCAACAACTCCCCCCATTTTTATTTTTCAAAATAATCTAGACCTTTGATAAATAGAAATAGGGACCCTTATTAAAAATATGTTTTTCATTTTAGATAAAAAATTAAATTCCCAAAAACATTATTGCTTTTATTTAATAAAAACACAAAAACAAAAAGAAATTAATAAAAACATCCTTGAAAATACCCTATTGCAAATCGCATCCCACATGGTCTTTTCTTATTAAAAGATAAGTAACAAAACAATGAAATCCTGATTTTGTGATCAGCTATCAGAGTTTCGCAAGCGACAGCAGAAATCGCACATCGTGAATAAATCTTTGAAACTTTAAGCAAAATTTACCAAAGTTCAGATATTGCGACAACTCCGATTTTGCAATATTCCGAAACTGCGATTTTGCAATTTCGCAATATCGCAAAATCACATATCACATAAACAAAATTTAATATGCTTCTTAAAGATAGATTCAAAGGGCGCAATGTGATAGATTTGACAGGTTTTAAATAAAGGTTTTACGTGAAATAAATCATGTCAGAAATGATTAAGTGTGTTTTATCATCCCAATGCAAATAGTTATTGTTTGGTTATAGATAATTAATGGAACAGTTGCTTCCCAGATATTTTATTTTCAAATTGGTCATTTCAAATATATCCTCCATCATTTGATCATTACTCTATTTTTATAGTTATTTTCCTTCAAGATATGTCCATCCGCAAGGTAATGCAAAAGCACAGCAAACAGAATGTTGCAAAAGAAGAATACACAGAAATGTCGCCAATAGTCTCAGATACAGTCTGCACTGCTGATGGAGGTGCCACAAAGTGGAAATATCTCTATACCATTCTTGAAGACAAAGAACCTGAAGTAGTGGAGGTCAAAGTGATTGTTGATGATGCAAGACCCTCAAATTTACAGTTTAAAGATATTGCATGTTCCTTCCTTCATAGGATAGCGGCAAGGGCTACTCTTTTACCATATACCAACATGATTAGGTGGGTGCTTGACAATTCAAAAATCAAGGACAGATAATTAAGAACCGCTAAGAATGAAATATTAGGTTCTTTTAGAGCCGAAGACTTGAAAATAATGTACAGGCTACCTGACCCACAGGACATCTATGATAATAGATTTGTTGAGAAATTTTCAAAGAACAATGAGGACCCTTTCAAGACAATTCAGGGTTGGAGGAAACTAGACAACAAGTTTAAACATGAGAAATTAGGTATGTACCCTATCGCCTCACTGGAAAACCCTTCAATTTTGTAGCCGCGATGCTATGCAGATTATATGGTCTCCCTGATAATAAAAAATTCTCCATAAATTGGCTTCCCCTGATTGATTCCTGTGTTAACTCCCATATCATGAATTGGGGAATCATTCTTTCTAAAAATCTAGCTAAAGCAATTAATGAATATCGCCAAACAAGAGCTTCTTCCTACAAACCTGTCCCTCAATTTTTCATGAGTGCGTATATTTTTTATGTTATCTTCTTTTATACTATTTTTCTAGTTATGGGTTGGAAATGGACTCCTGAAGATCCCACTCCTATTTATTTGAATCATAAAGAGATATGGGAGCACAATTATGCACCACATTTTCATAGGCTATGTGATGGAGTTGTATTATCATTACATCAATTTATGTTTGATAGAGTGAGCCCTAGGTTCACTAAGGAAGCACTTGTAGACCTTCAAATGATAGGCAGATGTTTTTTTGAAGAATCATTTTCATATATTAGAGTATTTGGAAGTTCTGCTCCCCCATATATTCTTCCTTTGTATGTTTATGATAAATTAATGGCGAGAGAAGTCGCTTACCAAACTGCTGGTAATGGACTCACCAAATCTTTGAAGGACAGTAAAAAATCCTCATGGCCAAGTTTTCCACTTCAATGTGGTACATTTACCCTCAGCAATTTCAATCATGCATTGAAATAATGTCAGAATATTGAGATTTTTAAGCTCCCCATTTTACCCTCAAGGCAGTTCGACCCAGAGAAGATTGCTACCAAGTTTACTCAGTCTGTTAAAGTCAAACCTATCATACACAATGATGATAGTTTTGAAGACGTTTTGCAATCAGTTGGGACTTTTGAATAAGTCTAAATTTTGTCAAATTGAACCTAAATCCAAAGGAAATATAGAGATTCAATGAGTACAGAGAAAAAAGACTCAGACGTGTCCCTCAAAATGTCTTAGTTACTAGTTATATGACTGAAGAAAGCAAAAAAATCAAGACAAAACAAACAGATTCACGAAGTCAGAGTGAACTAGATAAAATCTAAACTCCAGTTAGCAACACATTGATAAATACCCCAGAGGTATCATATTCACAAAAATATATATAATTTCATGCTCTAAAGGGACAAATAGTTTCAGTAAAAGAAATCATTGAAAGTCCTGGGATAGCCTCCCAAGAAAAAAAAGGCATTCCTTTTTTTCCAACTGATGAGATTGTTCTGAAGGTAACTGATATCCCTCCACTGGATGTATTCTACAGCCCTCTCCATAAAGTTGTAGTAAGGAAACAAAGAAAAAGGAGAAGGATTGAAACACCTCCAGGAAATGAAGTAATTGAAGTTGTATGGAAAGACACTCCTTCAAATCCAATTTAAAATCTAACTCGCCTATCACAATTTGCTGGAGCATACACTACTGCAACGATGGATAAGGCAGCGGAAGTATCCATTTTAGTTCAAGAAAAATATGATAACATCATGCAGCTACAGCAGCAATTGGATGAAAAAAGGAGTAACCTGAATCAGAAGGTAGAGCAGAAACTCCTCAAATTTAAGCAAGATATGGAAATGCTTAAGATAATTCATGAACGTGACTTATCTAACACAAACACATTGATTAAAGAATTGAGAGAAGATCTTACAAAATATGAAGGTATTCCTACTATATAGGAATTCATAAAAGAAGCATTGGCATTTAATTCCTTACTCTCAAAACAACAAAAGTTGTTTATCTTACAGATGCCATACATAATCCTACACTTGGAGATCAGTGAAAAATTGACCAATATAGTCATTGACCAAAGAATTGAGTTTAACGAACTCAATACTAAAATTTCTGATTATATTAAATGGCAGGATTCAGAGGAAGGGAGAAAGTCAAGTCTCCCAAAGATGAAAGAAAGTTTCAAATATCTCCTTTTTACTGACTGGGTTGCATAGGTAAAATAGGCAGAGTTGGCCATAGCCAGAGCAACAGGTATATCAAAGAGTATGGTCAAAATTATTAACCATATGTTGCATACTTCTGGTTTGATTAAAGAATGAAATCACAAATCAATTCCTAATATCATAAATTTAGAACAAAGTTGGAAAAATACAGGTCAACTCCGAGAAGAAACGCTTGCACAGCTGAAGAAGACTGATTGGGAATCATACTGGAAATTACTAGTTAAACTGCATAGTCAAGTAATGACATTGAGTTGCTCTCTGGATTCCATACAGAAAATGCAGCCACTTTTATAGGATGTTATATTTGCTAGGAAAATGAAGACGCAGTTCGGGAAGCCTCCATAGGTTCAGCCAATGTCAGATATTTGTGAGAAAAAAAGTAGAGCCGACAGTGATCTATCATCGGGCATGATTATAAGTTAGTTTGTTTTAATAATTTCAATTTTAAAAAATAGGCACTAGGAATTTGTTTTAATAATTTCAATTTTAGCAAATAGGCACTAGGAATGAGGAAGGTTGTTTGAAACCACCTGATAGGATATTTTGTATAATCTATTTTTGTAACTAGTTAATATATTATTTAAACCCTTCTCGTGCATTTAGAGAAGGGTCCATAATTTTAATGAGAAAATTTACAAAGAATGCTTTATTGTAATTTTGTAGATGCCTCGATGAAATAATGGAACATGGCCTTTTCAGTTATACATCATTTTTTTTATCACTGTTGATGCACTTTTGTATTCTCTGAAAGACTCATTGATAGAAGGATTGATTGTGGCTTATTATTTCTGATCAAATGAATATGACAATATACATATGGTACTATTATCATGTATGCTAAATTTTATTTTAAACATTAGTGATAAGTTCGTCTTTCATGAATTATGTATGAAATCAATTGTTTCAGTTTGAAATATCAGTTGCACTATTGTATGATATAAAGATAGAAATTTATTTATTTTATATATGATCATCAGAATATATGCGATATGTTTTAAATTTTCTTTTGATTAACTATTTCTCAAAAGAATCATATTACAAAGTATTAATCCTATTAATTCTGTGAATGATCTAAATCATCACAGATTGAATATTTAACATTCTAGAATAAATTTGTTTTATTTTTTAGTAATTCTTTATGAAAATATTTTGAGAGAAACCCAAAAATCATACAAGAAACCCAAAATTCGGAAACTGGTCCCATTACACCCAGTCGGAGCCTCTATCTCAAATGGAAAAGGAACTGTTTTAAGGTCCAGGCTGGGTGGTTATCACCCTTGTTGTTGCCAAAGATTTCTAAGGCCTCAACACTTACTTAATATATTGCACCTCAGCTACTCCAGGAATTTTCTAACCCTATGTTACAGGAATTTCCTTTGTATCTGCAGGAAATGTTTGTTCATGTACAGTTGCAGGAATTACCTGTGCAGCTACAAGAAATCAACCTTAGGTCGGGAAAAGTGGTAACTCAGCCCAAAATAATTGAAGAGATTGTAGAGGAAGATACTTTAGAAATTCCTGAAGAGGAAACCACACTTGAACCAGCAAAACCATCCACCTCAAGGCCACAGGAACCTTCCTTGTCTCATATAGTCTAGCCTCCTTTTCCATAGAGGTTGGAAATGGAAATTAACACAAAATAGCCCGAATTTGATCTTGTGTTTGAACTGAGAAATATTTGCATCAAGATCCCATTACTACAATCAATAAAGGAAATCCAAATATATTCCAAAATAGTGAGGGAACTATGTACCAAGAAACTAAGGAGGTGAAAGAAATAACCCTCAACAATTCAAGTAGGTGGAAATCTTGCAAGTTTAATGTCTACCAGAGTTGTTACTGAAAAATATGTGGTTTCCGGAATCCCTGTAGTGACCACCTTCATCAATGGATACCCCATATAGAACACTTTGATTGATTTAGGTGCAGCCATCAATGTGATGACTATGGAAAATTTATCTCATATAGGATCCTTTGACTTATTACCCACTCCTACTATGTTAGAATTAGCATATAGGTCTAAGGTAAAGCCAGAGAGGGTTTTAGAAGAAATTTTCATCTCATTGGATTCTTGTGAGTACCCTATATATTTTTATGTTATTCAACCTAAAACTAACTTGAGAGGGCACCCATTGATCTTAGGGAGACCGTGGCTAGCCACGGCCGATGCCTAGATAGGGTGCAGATCTCAAAACATGAATATCACTCATGGGGCTGAAACAAAACATATCAACTTATATCCCCCCGCTAAACCTCTCTTGAGATCATAAAACATGCATTGAGTTGAAGAAGAAGAATGGCATGATTCGAAAAGTACCCAACCAATTTTAACAATAGCCCAAGCCATGAGTCTTAAGGGAAATTCTAAGGAAGATCTGATAAATTGTTGTATTTCTAATCTGGATTTCCCGTAGCATTTAAAAGGAAAGTTTAGTCATAATTTAGATATCATTACTAATATGCAGGAGTTTTATGAACATAGTTCAACTTATGAATTACATTCAGCCCTCTTATCTACATTTCCTGCATATTTAATGTCTGAATAGGGGAGTAAGGTAGTGGAATTTTTTCTTGAAAAATATTTAAAAATTAATTCTACCTTAACTCATGAACAATAACAACAATTAATTCAAACATTGAAAAAAATTTCAGATACATTTGCATGGTAATATACTCATATGAGGGGCATTCACCCAAAAACATGCATTCATCAAATTTACATAGAATAAAATGCTAGCCCTGTGAGACAACCACAAAGGAGGATGAACCCTGCTTTAAGGGAAATTGTAAAAGATGAATTACAAAAATTGTTAAATGTAGGATTCATCTATCCTATCTCAGATAGCCAATGGGTATCCTCACTAGTCATTGTCCCCAATAAAAATGGTAAATGGCAAGTGTGTGTAGATCACAGGGAACTAAACAAAGCTACAATAAAATATCATTTCCCTTTACCATTTATAGACCAAGTACTGGATACTCTAGAAGGAAAAAAATACTTTTTCTTCCTAGATGGATTCAACGGATACAATTAGATTAGGATAGCCCCTAAGGATCAAGAAAAGACAATGTTTACATGTCCCTGGGGTACCTATGCATACAAAGTATTACCATTTGGTCTATGCAACACACCAACCACATTTCAACGGGCAGTCCTTGGTATTTTCTCCGATATTTTTCATGATTTCATAGAGGTTTATACGGATTATTTTACAGTTATGGGTGATACTTTTGAAGAAGCTTTACATAATATTGAAAAAATTTTGTAGAGGTGTAGAGAAACTAATCTTTCATTAAGTAATGAATTTTTTTTTATGATTATGACTGAAGGTATTGTTTTGGGTCATCATGTTTCTGCTACAGGAATTAAGGTCGATCCCGCAAAGATTGAGGTTATTGTAAAGATGCCTCCACCAACCAATCAAAAGGGATTCCTTAGTTTTCCTGGACATGCAAGCTACTATAGGAGGTTTGTTGAAAACTTTACAAAGGTAGCCTCTCCATTGTTTAAATTATTGACCAAAGAATCTGAATTTCATTGGAATAATGAATGTCAAGCTGCATTTGATAAACTCAAGGAAAACCTTTCTTTAGTGTTATCACTCAATAAATTCTTAAGGTTAAAGAAATAAGTAGTCTGAGGTAACCACAAACCTACTTCAAACTCTAGGATCTAGCCTTCTTAGGGTTCAAAGAGGGCTCTCCCTTTAAAGTTAAACTTTGTTTTAATTTGTGAGTATTAGGATAATTATTAATGTGCAGTTTTTTTTTGGTAGATTTGGTGGGAAAAAATCACTTGAAAGGATGGATATTGGGAAATCTATTTGTCCATTGGGATATGGAGTCAAAATCAAGCTAACAGGACTAGGATCTAGGGAAAAAAGGTCAAATGACTTCAGGGCAAGATAGACAACCCTTGGAGATCTTGGAAAATTGGTTTTATGAGATGGTATGATCGGGATAAAGGGCACTTAAGAATCCTTAAATCCGGAAAAGGAAGTAGGAGAGGTCAAACGAATGAGGGAGAAATTAAGAATTCCCTACACTGAAAATAATAGAAAAACATATAAATGATAACTAGTTAAAAAAAGGGTGCTATTAACATATTCTGTATTAATACTTCTAGTTATACATTCAGATTTATCATAAACATAAATGGATGCATGTAACAGAGAAAAGAAACAATGACAAGTGAAGAAAATAATTCACTCCAAATAGCTCATCACAGGGATCCTGAAGTATGATGCCAATTTGCTCTGATCCAGCCTGCTACTCAAAGTTTTGACACAAAAAAGCTTTAAAGTATAAGAAGAAATGAAAATAACAATCCCAGCAATTTTATTCCACCATAATACTTCAAAGGCTGAAGTATTTATACAAATTCTAAACCAGGATATCTTGAAAAAATATCAAGATTGGTTTACAAATATCTCCAACTGTTTTACATAAATAGAACTTAAGTAAAGGAAACTAAAAAATAATGCATCTATTTGGCACTATTTTTTATGGATAGGTGATGACAAAGAGGATAATTCGAATTTTATCTCAACTCTTAGTTGATGACGAGGCATCCAAGTCACTAACTATTTCCTTCCTTTGTGCATTCTGCTCTAGCAATTCTGCAAACTTGGGGTCCAATGATACAATTGTATTTCTCAATACGAAATATAAATGTAAAAATTGAAAGAATTTATTATAGATAAACATGTTTTTGAGATAAACCTCTCTCTGGTCCCTAAAATTATGCTCCATATGTTCACAATAGGCTCTGCAAAAAAATGTGTAAAACAGAGTTTTCCATAGTCTGAAAAATAGGCTGTAAATATGTGCATGTATCTCTCATTCTGTAATAACTGTGCAAAAAGTGAGATAAGTTTTTGTAGATGGGTTGCTTAGGAAAAAAAATGCCTTTATATTTGTGATATTTATTTCTTATTGGCTACAGTATTCTTTGCAAACTGATGACTTAACATGAATTTTCTGTAAAAACTGCTTTCAAATATTGTTTAATATTTCTAGATCCATAATGTTTGTTAGAAAAGTGAGAGAGGTGTTTGTATTTGGACATCATAAAAACATAAAACTCCTTCATTTTTGAAAAATTCACCTTGGATTGTCCACAATAGTTTCTGCAAAACTATGACTTAAATAGGAAATTTCTGCAAAAATGTCCCTTCTTGCTCTGTTTTCATCTTTTAACCTTACTGTTCATTTAACTGTTTTTACTTTCACTTTGGATAGACTTCATTGTTGTCGAAAATATTTTCATCTTTATTTACCATTTAATACCTATGTTTTTACTTTTACTGTTTTACCTTGACTACTCTGTAACTTTGTTTTAACTTTCAGTCTGACTTTCACCTGATACACTTTAACTCTGATGCTCTTTGACTGCTTTGTTTTCACTGTCATTATGAATTCTTATTTCACTTTTACCATTCACTGTAAACATTTATCTTTCTATGCATAAATGACTTCTTTCTTTTCTATTGCCTGGAATCTTTTGTTAAGTAATATCATTTAAAATTCTTTCCTTTGTGAACTTTTGGAGTAAAACAGATCTTTAACTAGTATTTAGATTTTTTAATCCAAATTCTCCTTTTGCTAATGAAATTCTCTGTTGCAGGTATTGGATTTGGAAGGGTTTTTGACGTTCTGGTTGAGTTGATGGCTTTAGTAGCTTATCTGGAGCAATATGAAGCTCCTCGACAATCTTCACAGGTTGCAGGGAAATTATTTACAAGCTTCAGGCATGAAAATGGCAGAAAAGAGGATTTAAAAGGGTCTTTATAGTCGGGAAAGGTAGTGCAGTGGGTTAAAAGTGCAAGAATGATATGAAATGAATGTATTTCTAAAGTTTTATTATACATTTCAGTTGTATTAATCCAGCATTGAACGCCGGTCGCATCAAGTGAGAGGAGCAGTTTTGGGATTTCAAACGGATTAAAAACCAGACTGGTTATCGCACGGAATTTTGGTGGTAAGTGGTTTTAGAATCTACCCATGTGATCTAGTGATTTAAGGGAACATGGAGGAAAGAGAGAATTGGGAAACCACCCATTTCACGTAGGTTTGGTGGTCAGATGAACGTGAAAATTTTCTGCACAATATTGGATCCGTGCTTTCAGATCTGGGGAATCGATGCGAAGGGTCCAGATTTGCTTGGAAGCTGCGTCGGAATGGGAGGTGGGACCAGGGTGTGTTGTGTGGAAATGGGATTTAAAATAGACATTGGTTTAATTCAAAACTTGGGTTATATGATGGAAGTGGAAATATAATGTATATTTCAATTAAAACATTTTCATGAAATATTTCAATAAAAACATATTTGCGGGTGGGGATTTTAGTTTATTATATAGTTTTTAAACCTTTTCACAGTTTTCAAAACTATAGGGGCGAGGTATTTAAATAATGATATTTTTTAGACCAATGGATTTTGAGAGGGGTTTTATTTGTGCACATGGGGGTATATAACATTGGTCTAAAGCTTAAAATAGTGGGTTTAAGGGGGTTATTTTAAATATAATGGATTTAATATATATGGGTAGGTGTAGTTTTATGGATTTACTATAATAAGTTAGACGTTGATATGAATAAAGTGAGAGTAAATGGAAAAACACATGCTATCTCTAAGTAAAGTGTGAAAATAAAGCATTTCTCATCTTTTAGATTACTTCACTAATACTTAGGATAAATGTAATTTTGAGGGTTTTATGAATGATTTTGAAGGGAAATAAATTATTTTAGGGTTTTCACTTTTACTAAGTAAGAATGTGTCTTTACTTAGGAAAAAGGGGTTTTGATGTATGAATGAAGGGTAAGTGTTGATGAATGAGGGTTTAAGGTAAGAATTCAATATTTTTAACTGACCAATCATTGAGCCTTGGGTCTGGTCCCAACAAAAGTCAGAGAAATGCTCTGAGCCTTTTTTACTGATAGTTTTGAATATTGAATACCTGTAGGGGACAGGAAATTAGTGATTTTTTCTAATGATGCTTTATTACTTGATTGCTCAACTTCTTTCTACCTACCCAACTTTATTTCTAACATTTTTTCTTCATTTTATAGGTGCATTTAGGCTTGCAGCCTTAAAACATTTTTGTTTCAAAACATAAAAAGTATCTAAATCTACCTTATTTCATCTGAGGGCTCAGATTAAATTGTTGAGCTCATCATTATTCTCTACCTATCTACTGATTTTTCAAGTTTAAACTGTTTAACAAATTTTTATTCACTATCTAAAACATGAAAAGTTAAGATTAAACTGTTTAAATGATCATGGATTATGGCATTTATTGACACTTTGCACATAATCATTATTCTTTGCAGTAAAAGTAAAAGTAGTGGCATTTGATCTTACTCACTTTTAGGTCTTATTTTCATCTCTTTTTTCTTTTGGGGTATATGTTTTTCTAAGACCTTTGATCTTTCTTTTAGGACTTTTTACCCTCTTTTTTCATTTTTTATTATTTATTATTTTCTAAATATGGGAAAACAACTTGCAAAAATCAAGGTATGTACATATTTGCAAGACTATCAAAGTCAATTCAAAAATTATGAATCCTATATTTATAGGACCCTAACAACAGCTTCACATGGGAATGGCCTCTCCTTGTAAGATGTCAAGAACACCGTCGACTAGTAGTCTGATCCTTTGAGCCAATCCCAAAGACGCATTTGCTTTATTATAAAATTTTTGTGACTGAAACTCTTGCACTGAATTTACACCTTTTTTTGCAAACTGAAATCTGATCTGAGACTAAAAGGTGCTGCAACCTTCAAACTAAACTACTGAATCATCAATATATTAGGGCCTTTTCCTTGGGTTCAAATCTTAATGAATTATTTCAAAACTAGATGAAAACTGAAAAGATGCTCAGAATTCTGAGCTTATTTGCACTCATCTACCTACTCTAATCTACTAATAATCTTATTGAATCAGGTAATACAAAAATTCCAATGAAGCCAATCAAGTAGTTGTTGAAATGAATGGATAATTTGATTACTTGTCATCAAACTTGGAAGCATAACTTGATCATGTGTCTTCATAATCAAATATATAATGTGTAATGGAAATTGCTAATATATTTGATCCTCATAGATAAAATATGTTTGCAAACTTGAGCAAAAAATAGTCTCCATATAATTTGATATAGGATCATCAAAAGCATAATGTATGATTTGTGCGTCTAGGACTTCAATGACCAATTGATTAGTTGTATTCTTAATATTAAATCCTGAAACTATTTCTTCAGTCTTGTGCTTGAAAGAATAATCATCCTCAATCTGCAAGTCAAAAGGTACTACAATTTCCTCTTGTGTTGGAGAAGGAAGATTTTCCAAGAAATTTTAGGATCTCGGAAATTATAACACTAAATTTGAGAATGCAAAAGTTTAATGCCATTTTCATTATTTTCAGAAATTAACTTAGGAACACATATTTTAAGTTGATGATAATAATTTCTTGATTTCAAAATAAGAAAGGCGGCTCTTAGAAAATCATCATCAAGCTGAAATTCTAATAAGCTATCCCTGATTTCATTGAAAATATCATGAGGTGAAAGGTTTACCACAGACCCTATCATTTTTTAACACCGTTAATGATTTGGAATATGGATTTTTTTGGTTATGGTGTTTCTTCTGAACTTTGAAGTTCTAGATCTTGGAAAATAGAGTCACCAGGTGGATGATTTTAACCTTTGTATGTCTGATCACTGTCCACCATCATAGATCAAATCTGAACCTGTAAAATATTTCTGAAGAAAATGTTAGTGCTCCCTAATGGAGTCATCATTATGTTATCACTCAGTAATTTCTCAAGGTCAAAGAAAGAAATAGTCCGAGGTAACCACAGAACTACTTCAAACTATATGATCTAGCCTTCTTAGGGTTCAGAGAGGGCTCTCTCTTTAAAGTTTAACTTTGTTTTAATTTGTGAATGTTAGGCTAGTTATTAATGTGCAGTTTTGGTTTGGTTTTGGTAGATTTGGTGGGAAAAAATCACTTTAAATGATGGATAGTGGGAAATCTATTTGTCCATTGGGCTATGGAGTCAAAATAAAGCTAACAGGACTAGGATCTAGGGAAAAAAGGTCAAATGCCTTCAGGTAAAGATAGAAAACCCTTGGAGATCTTGGAAAATTGGTTTTGTGAGATGGTATGATTGGGATAAAGGGCACTTAATAATTCTTAAATCCGGAAAAGGGAAGTAGTAGGAGAGGTCAAACGAATGGGGCAACAATTAAGAATTCCCTACACTGGAAATCAGAGGAAAAAATATAAATGATAACTAGTTAAAAACGGGGTGCTATTAGCATATCTTGTGTTAATACTCATATTTATAGATTCAGATTTAGCATAAACTAAATGGATGTATGTAACATATAAAAGAAACAATGACAAGTGAAGAAAATACTTCACTCCAAATAGCTCATCACAGGGATCCTGAAGTATGATGCCAATTTGCTCTGATCTGACTTGATACTTGAATTTTTGACACAAAAAAGCTTTAAAGTCCAAGAATAAATGACTATAACAATCCCAAAAATTTTATTCCACCAAAATACTTCAAAGGGTAAAGAATTTATACAAATTCTAAGCTAGAATAACTTGAAAAAATATCAAGATTGGTTTACAAATATCTCCAATCGTTTTGCATAAATAGAACTTAATTAAAGGAAACTAAAAACTAATGCATATATTTGGCACTATTTTCTATGGATAGGTGATGACAAAGAGGAGAATTCAAATTTGATCTCAACTCTTAGTTGATGATGAGGCATCCAAGTCACTAACTGTTTCCTTCCTTTGTGTATTCTGCTCCAGCAATTCTGTAAACTTTGGGTCCAATGATACCTTTGTATTTCTCAATCTGAAATATATATGCAAAAGGTGAAAGTGGTTATTCTAGATAAATATATTTTTGAGATAAACCTCTCTCAGTTCCCTAAAATTATGCTCCAACTGTTCAAAATAGGCTCTGCAAAAAGATGTCTAAAACAAAGTTTTCCACAGTCTGAAAAATAGGTTATAAATATGCATATGTATCTATCATTCTGTAATATATGTACAAAACATGAGATAGGTTTTTGTATATGGGTCACTTAGGAACAAATACCCCCTTAATTTTTGTCATATGTATTTATGATTGGCCACAGTCTTCTCTGCAAACTGATGACTTAGCAATAATTTTCTATAAAAAGTGCTTACAAATATTGTTTAATATTTCCAAATCCATAATGGCGGTTAGAAACATGAGAGATTTTTTTGTGGTTGGAAATATTAAGAACATAAAACTCCTTAATTTTTTCAAAATTCATCTTTGATTGTCCACAATAGTTTCTGCAAAACTATGACTTAAACAGGAAATTTTGGCAAAAATGTCCCTTCTTGCTATGTTTTCATCTTTTAACCTTACTGTTCTTTTAACTGGTTTTACTTTCACTTTGGATAAAATTCATTGTTGTTGAAAGTAGTTTCATCTTTATTTACCATTTACTACCTCTGTTTTTAATTTTACTATTTTACCTTGACTTCTCTTTAACTTTGTTTTAACTTTCACTCTGACTTTCACCTGATACACTTTAACTTTGATGCTCTTTAACTGCTTTGTTTTCACCGTCATTGTGAATTCTTATTTCATTTTTACCATTCACTATAAAAATTTATCTTTCTCTGCATAGATGACTTCTTTATGTTCTACTGCCTGAAATATTTTGTTAAGTAATATCATTTAAAATTCTTTATTTGTGAAATTTTGGAGTAAAACAGATTTTTAACTAGTATTTAGATTGTTTTATCCAAAATATCATTTTGCTAATGACCTCTTGTATTGCAGGTATCGGCTTTGGAAGAGTTTCTGAGGTTATGTCTGAGTTTATGGCTTCATTAGCTTATCTGGAGCAATATGAAGCTCCTCGGAAATCTTCACAGGTTGCAGGGCAATTATTTGCAGGCTTCAGGCATGAAAATGGCAGAAAAGAGGATTTAAAAGGGTTCTTTATAGTCGGGAAAGGCAGTGTAGTGGGTTAAATGCACAAGAATGATATGAAATGAATGTATTTCTGAATGTTTATTAGGCATTTCAGTTGTATTAATCCGGCATTGAACGCTGGTCACATCAGGCAGGAGGAGCGGTTTTGGGATTTCAAATGGACTAAAAACTAGACTAGTTATCGCACGGAGTTTCGGTGGTAAGTGGTTTTAGACTCAATCCACATGATCCAGTGATTGAAGGGCAGGTGGAGGAGAGAGTGAACTGGGAAACCACCCATTTCGTGCAGGTTTGGTGGTCGGATGAAAGCGCAACTTTTCTGCGCGATATTAGATCTGTGCCGTTGGATCTGGGGAATCAATGCGAAGGGTCCAGATTTTCTTGGAAGCTGCATTGGAATGGGAGGTGGGATCGGGGTGAGTTGTGTGGAAATGGGATTTAAAATAGACATTGGTTTAATTCAAAACTTGGGTTATATGATGGTGGGGGAAATATATTGTATATTTCAATTAAAACATTTTCATGAAATATTTCAATAAAAACATATGCGGGCGGGGGTTTTAGTTTATTATATAGTTTTTAAACCTTTTCATAGTTTTCAAAAACTATAGGGGCGGGGTATTTAAATAATGATATTTTTTAGACCAATGGGTTTTGGGAGGGGTTTTATTTGTGCACATGGGAGTATATAACATTGGTCTAAAGCTTAAAATAGTGGGTTTAAGGGGGTTATTTTAAATATAATGGATTTAATATATATGGGTAGGTTTAGTTTTAGGGATTTACTACTGTAAGTTAGACGTTAATATGAATAAAGGGATAGTAAATGGAAAAATACATGTTATCTCTAAGTAAAGTGTGAAAATAAAGCATTGCTCATCTTTTATATTAATTCACTAATGCTTAAGATAAATGTAATTTTGAGGGTTTTATGAATGATTTTGAAGGGAAATTAATTATTTTAGGGTTTTAAATTTTACTAAGTAAGAATGTGTCTTTACTTAGAAAAAAGGGGTTTTGATGTACGAATGAAGGGTAAATGTTGATGAATGAGGGTTTAAGGTAAGAATTCAATATTTTTAACTGACCAGTCATCGAGCCTTGGGTCTGGTCCCAAAAAAAGTCAGAGAAATACTCTGAGCCTTTTTTACTAATAGTTTTGAATACTGAATACCTATAGGGGAGGGGAAATTAGTGATTTTTCCCGATGATGCTTTATTACTTGATTTCTCAACTGCTTTCTACCTACCCAACTTTATTTCTAACATTTTTTCTTCATTTTGTAGGTGCATTTAGGCTTGCAACCTTAAAAAAAAATTCTTTCAAAACATAAAAACTATCTAAATCTACCTTATTTCATTTGAGCACTCAGATTAAATTGTTGAGCTCCTCATTATTCTCTACCTATCTACTTATTTTTCAAGTTTAAACAATTTGACAAATTTTAATTCACTATCTAAAACATGAAATTGAAAACATGAAAAGTTAAGATTAAACTGTTTAAATGATCATGTTTTATGGCATTTATTGACACTCTGCACACAATCATTGTTCTTTGTAGTAAAAGTAAAAGTAGTGGAATTTGATCTTACTCGCTCTCAGGTCTTATTTTCATCTCTTTTTTCTTTTGGGTTATATGTTTTTCTAAGTTCTTTGATATTTCTTTTAGGACATTTTACCCTCTTTTTTCATTTATTATTATTTATTATTTTCTAAATATGGAAAAACAACTAGCAGAAATCAAGGTATGTACATATTTACAAGACTATCAAAGTTAATTCAAAAATTATGAATCCTGTATTTATAGGACGCTAACATTCAACACCTGTCTTGAGAGGCCTAGATTGGAATTTTCCTTTTCATATTTCCATTGATGCCTATGATTCAACCATAGGAGCAGTATTGGGTCAAAATGAGGATCATGTAACCCATGACATTCATTTTATTAGTGAAAACTTGACTCCTGTAAAACTGAATTACACGGTAACTAAAAAAGAATTCCTTGATGTGATTTATGCTATTAACAAGTTTAGACATTACATCATGGGTTATGAAGTTTTTGTACACACATATCATTCTTATATTCATTATCTCATGAATAAACCAATAAATAATGGAAAAATTACTAGGTGGTTGTTGCTGTTCTAGGAATTTGACATCAGGGTATTGGATAGACCGGGAAAATAAAATCAGGTAGCTAATTTCTTGTCTACGCTCAACCATGTAGGCGAGGATGTTCCTATTAATGATGAATTTCTAGATGAAAAATTGTTTGCCATCTCTGTTAAAACACCTTGGTTTGCATACATGGCCAATTATCTTGCTACGATAATTTTCCCACCTTACTTTTCATCTAATCAGAAAAACAGAATCGTTGGGAAAAGTGCTTATTATTCTTGTATTAGGGGAGATCTCTTTTTTAATGGACCTGATTTTATCATCCGCAGGTGTGTCAGAGAAGATTAGATCTATGACATCTTGAGAGCCTGTCATAATGAACCTTGTGGAGGACACTTTGTAGACAAGAGAACAACTTATAATATCCTTCGCATAGGTTAGTATTGGCCTAATCTCTTCAAGGATGTCAAGAAGTATGTTTAGAAGTTTGATAGCTGCCAGAGAATAGGGTGGCATGTATAATCAGATGAGATGCCTTTGCAGTCACAGGTTCTCATAGAACCATTTGAGAGGTGGGATCTTGATTTTGTAGGTCCCATCAATCCTATATCTGAAGGTAAGAAGTATATTTTGGTTTGTACTGATTATGTGACAAAGTGGGTGGAGGCAAAAGCACTCCCTAGAGCAACGAAAAAAGCAGTGGCAAATTTTCTTTTCCCCGATATTTTTGTAAGATTTGAAGTACCTAGGGAAATAGCTACTGATCAGGGTGCTCAGTTTGTGTCTAATATTATGCAAGAAATGGTGCAAAAATATTATATTACCCACCTTCGGTCCACCCCTTATCATCCATAGGCCAATGGGTAGCTGGAATCAACCAACAAGCTGTTGGAAACAATCCTTACCAAGATAGTGTAATTACACAAGAAGGATTGGTTTGATAGACTTTTTTAGGCCTTGTGGGCTTACCGGATTACATGGAGGGGTACCACTGGATTTTATCTGTATGAACTAGTGTATGGAAAACAAGTTTTGCTGCCCATTGAATTTCAGATCAAAACCTTTAGAACGGCATCAGATTTGGGTATAAACCTTGGTGAAGCACAAAAACATAGAATCTTGTAGCTCAATGAGTTAGATGAGATTAGGCAGGATGATTTTCAGCATACTGACCTGATCCAACAACAAAGGCTAAATGGCACGACAGATACATCAAGAAGAAATAATTCAAAGAGGGTCACTTGGCATTGTTGTATGACTCTAAATTTAAAAACTTCAAAGGGAAATTTAACACTTATTGGCTAGGCCCCTATGAGATTGAAAAATATTTTGATAATGGATCTGTTCGGATTAGAACTATTGATGATGATAAGGTTACCTTCTTGCTGAATGGGTGCAGACTCAAGATATATCAAAAACCCCAATCTAAGGAGAAATTTGTGGAGGAAATTGTGAAGAATAAAGAGTCGGAGTTGGTAAGGGAAGGGATCCTTCCTTCCACTATCTCTTCTTGATTATCCTGCTGACACAATGAGCTCACTCTATTCCTCCTCATGCTCGATAAAATATGAGAGGAATTTCTATCGGGTATAGGTTTATTCCTTTTTCCGAGCTCAATGGACTATTTATGGAAAAGGAACCCCCTAGAGTCTTATTTTTCATTATTTCAGACTCTCTAAAATTGAAATCTAGTGAGCATGGACTACCACTGAGCTCGTTAAAAACATAGGTGAGTAGATTGTTTTGTATCCTCTCAATAATTATTTTTTTTCCTCAGTTAATCTATGGATTGCTCATTTTGGACTGATGTGGGATTTATTAAGGCCCTCCTTCAAACAATTTCGGCCCATTAAAGTGTCATTATTATCATTATTATGAAAAATTTTGGTCTATGGATTGCTCGTTTTGGACTGATGTGGGATTTATTATTTGGTTGTAGGATTAGAGCCTTGTGATGCCTTCAAGCTTGTATGCCCCAATGATAGGATATCTCGCCAGTGGTAATGGAGAATCATCATGGCTTCTTTACTACTGGATTCTATAGGGGGTTCGACAACATCTCATATACTCACACCTGATAGGATGCATTAGGGTACCTTGTTCCTCACTCTCTTTAATGGTGATGGACCTTGCATTGCTTAACAGTTGACCTAAATAGCTGGTAATCCAATAAGGCTATTGCACATTTTACATCAGCAAATCAATTCATTTGCAATGTACTATACACAATGGGTGGAGAAAGCGGTTCCTACAAATTCAGCTTCAATTCCTGCATAATGTTCAACAGTTGTAGTTTTTAATTCCTGAAGAATGTTCACAGTTAGTTCAAATCCTACACAATTTTCATCAGTTGTAGTTCGATTCCTGAAGACTATTTAACATTATTTCTGCAGAATGTTCAGCAGTTGTAGTTTTAATTCCTGCAGAACGTTCTATAGTCAGTTTTAAATTTCTCCAGAACATCTTTTACGCATAGAAACACCTAGATTTCCTTATAAGACAAAATAAAAAATATTTAAATAGAATATTAGATGAAAATCATGTAATAAATTACTAACATTCATTATTTGGTTAAGTTCGTGGATTATATGTCTGGTGTAATAGGTTATCATTGCAACAGAAATACTAGGTCATCAAGGATAGGACTGTTGGAGGTAAGTGGAAAAGTACATCACTTGATAAGATGCTCGAGGTAAAGGTATAATGACACTTTAATGTTTAAAATTTTTCATAACTAAGGCTTTGGTAACCCTTATGGCCATGAACCGTTGCGACATTAATCCCATGACCTATTATCATCATGTCGATGGTGGTTGTGATTTCAAGGTCTATCCTACAGGTCAGATCATGATGAAAATCATGATCATGACCTATTGCCAGAAAGGCCTTGTATTTTCTATTTATTCCCTTCCACTTTCAAACACGTTGCACAAGTCTCGGACTATATTCCCACAAACTGCATTTTCTATGTTCCTTCTGTCCTCAATTTCCTTGTATGTTTCCTCACCTACCTATTCATTTCCTCCTCCACCATGTCTAAGCTCCGATCCCTCGTCCGATTTGAGCCACAGAACCTTGCGCTGCTTGAAGTTGATCCTTGCGACAAGGCGAGAATAGAAAAGGTAGGATTGTTGCCTTTATTCCAAAGGTTCCGCAACCATAACTTTGAAGTAACAAAATATTTTTCCCTGAACCTGAATGGGGATAAAGCACGGGTTAGAAACATACAGTTCAGGTTTATGGAAGATTTGGTGGCATGGGCATGTGGAATCTTACAAGATGGAGAGCGATGGTTTAAAAACCACCGCTTCAACAAAGAAATGTGTGCATCTTTCCTACAAAAGGATCACTCAAATCCCAACTAGAGTAAGGGGATTCTACAGGAGTTCTTAAGGAGTAACTATCATTAGTGGTTGTTTTTATTGCAGAAGTATGTTACATGTGAGGGTCGCTTTGGCCTCACATTCTTGTTTCATATCAGGCTTCTCAGACAATTCCAAGACAAGCCCCTAAATTTTCCCTATTATTCAAAAAATTCATTGATCAAAATGTCCACGGCCGCGAAAGAGAGGGTCACGCACATAGAGGAAAAACTCTACCATCATGAGCTGGCGAAGATTATTCTGGTGGAGGTCCTATGGAAACAGAAAAATTCATGGGAGGAATTTCTAACAGAAAATTTTTTTGTGAATGTTGGAGATTCCGACTCCTCGGGAGTCAGGGAGGGAAATCCCATAGAGAAACTGAATAAGAAACCGCGAACCCATGGACCAAAGGTGAAAGAAGATGATGGGGATGACGAAGTTATGGTGATTGGTGAAACTACTATGAAGGGCTCCTAGCAGAAGAATCCTTCTACCCCTACTAAACGATATACTAGAAGCTAGGATGCTCGGCTGCCCATTAAGGATACAACAAAATAGGGGACACCACCTAAGAATTTTACCAAGAAGAAAAATAAGTCTTCTGGTTAGGCCAAAGGGAAGGAAAAGGTAAACTCTGCTCCATTCACTAACAAGGACATTGCATCCTTTCTGGATCCTTCACTGCAAGAAAGTCAAAATGAAGCCGTAAAAGCACAGGAGGATTTGAGTATGCCCAATCCTCACAAGCACATCATGAGGAATAGGTGACTCCATTAAATAAATAGTCTTGACATATGCTAGAAGAGACCATTAAGGAACTTACCCTCCCAGAATGGTCCTTGAGAGAAGAGAACTCAGCCCTAAACAAAAATAGCCTTAAGATGCAAAAAGAACACAAAGAGTGGCATGATAAGATCGCTTGCATCATGAAAAACAAGTAGGCCCGGATTGACCACTTGAAAAGGAAGAATGAAGCATATAAGGGATAGATTCAATCAGAATTTAGTCGAGCCCAGCTAGATCATTTGGCTGCAGCAGCTGTAGCCCAGGAGAAAATTTGATTTTCTATTTGGGGACTGCATCAGTTTTTGTTACATAGGGACATGCAAGATTTTTGGTGTGGGGGATATGTTGAGTCTAAAATTTACCCATTTTTGACACCTATCCTAGACCTTGCCTCCCTTATTTTTGAACCCTTGTCGCTCTTTAATTATACCTAGTTTGGCTATGTTATCTAGTTTTAGCTAAAAAGGGTATCATAAGCCTAAGGTATGTTGAATTATCATAAGAAGTGACATTTTATCTAAATTTGAGTATTCATTGATCTAGTTGTGTCTTTATTGCATTACTCCTCTAACTAGTCTAGAACTCATGCGTAGATTTTCTATATTCAAATAGTTCTGCAATTCCTAGAGATAGCTCATGTCACCGAGATTCCTGCAGACGTTCCGTATTTGCTGCAGATACGCTAATTTCCTGCAACCATCTCAATTACCTACAATGAGATTAATGGTTGACCATGTTCCACTCTTCTCTAGATCAAGTAAAGACATGGGTTTTCAGTGGAATTTGCTGCATATGGAAGTTGTCCTATTCACTGTTCCAAATCCTCTTTTGCAACCACTCAAACCTCCAGATATTCTCTCGTGCTAAAATGGAGAAAAAACTTCAGCCACATAACAGAAATCATCTAATCCATGCTTCTAGTCATGGATTAGACTTAACAATATCTATATCATTGGTTGTAGGCTCAGAATAGTGATCTACTTTTTCCAAGCCAAATATGGGCTTCAAGAAATGTATAAATTAGATGTATTTCAATTTGTAAGCGGGTTGGGTTGAGATTGATGTTGATAGAAAGATATCAGATTGTACTTGACAGTAATTTCAGATTAATAAAATAGTCTATGTTCTTTTTATCTTTCTGAACAACTCCTTCAACTTTTGAAGGAGTTGTGAGTGAGGGAGGGCCCCCTTTGTATTTTTTATTATGATTTATCTTTTATCTTTTCCTTCATCAATATAAACAAACTCAAGTGCTGTAGAGGGATGATATATGCCACTCCATAGCTCTTGCTTCAAATTATTGATACAGGAGGGAAGCATGAGTTGGTGATTGTTGTTTGATCCTTGTCTTTTCATGATCAATATCAACAATCCTAAGCGATGTCGAGGGATGATATATGTCACTCCATAGCCATTGCTTCCAAGTATTGACATAGGAAAGAATCATTAGTTGATGTGCGTATAATTTATTAACACTTGAAGTAATCATCCTGCACATACTTTGCACTACATCTCATTAGTTTATATTCCTCGGTTGACAATTCATTATTGGCAAATTATAAGCATATAATTTGACTCAAAACTCCATATACAGTGAAATCATCCATTTATATTTCAAAATAGTCATTAGTCAAGTCAGAAAATATCCCAAGAATAGTCAGTTGGAAGGTTGTTAGAGAATTTCATAGTCCAAATAGAAGTACTTGGTATGCATATGTCCCTGATGGACAGATGAAGGTAGTATTTTTTTTTATCTTCAGGGGATACTTGAATATTATTGTAGCCCCTAAGTCCATCAAGAAAGGAAAATAATTTCCTCCGAGCCAGGGTATCCAAGACAATAATGATGAAAGACAAAGGGAAATAATACTTTAGGGTAGCTTTATTCAGTCCTCGATAGTATACACATACTCTCCATTTTCCATTATTTTTGGGAAAAATTACCATGGGAGGGACCAACTTATTATCAGAGATAGGATAAATAAAAAAAATTTCAACAAATTTGCATCTCTTCCTTTAAAATGTCCTTTAATGTTGGATTCATCCTCCTCTGGGGTTGCCTAATTGGTGAGGAATCCTCCTTCATGTAAATGTGATGAGCACATATATTATGTGGAATTCCATTCATATCAATATATTCCCAAGAAAAATAACTACTATTTCTTCGAAGTACCTCTATAAGTTGCTTTTGATTTTAGGGTTCTAGAAGGGGATTGATATTGAGAGCTTTTGAAAAATCGATTTCAATAGCCTTAGTTTGGTTTTCTATAAAAATAATTAGTGGGGTTATTTTATCTAATTGCCACATCAATTCAACAGGTGATCATGTCTCCTAATATTGTTTCCCTAAGATTTGATCATATGGAGAATGGTGGTCAATATGGGCGTTTTTTATGAGAGTAAAAATAATATCATCTTCATTATTTTCTTTAAAATTAGCAGCTTGATCAAGGGTCATGAGAGGTCTCATATATTCTTAACCACTATCTTAAAAACATAAAGGTTTTTCATATTCTATTGAATTTTTGGCAAGAGGGTAAAGAGTAATTTGTTTCATGGACTTTTCATGGGAAATAGTCATATCCTCTTACCTACATATCATATAAGTGTCCATTATGGCCATCCATGGTCTTCCTAGAATGATTGGGTATCCTCCAAAGTTAGCTTTGGGTTGAATAATCATGAATTCATTTGGGTATTCCCATGGTTCTATACAAACAACAATATATTCCACCAGTCCTTCAGATTTGACTATAAATTGATTGGCCAGTTGGAGGACAGTCGGGGTTGGATGTAGACCTAGTAATCCAAGCCTCTCCATGGTTTATATATTCATAACATTTATGGCTTCCCCTAAATCTATAAAATTATTGTCTGTGGGGATATTATTGATGTTTATAGTAATAATGAAGCTCAAAGGATCTCCATATTTTTGCATAAACAATTTTCCCAACATGGAATATTATAATTTACCTATGGCATGAATTGTCTTAGGGTCTTTCTTATTCCTTACTTCATTTCCAAAAAAAAATTCTAGACTTATTTAGCATAAATAGGAGCATCCTTAATGGCCTCAAATAATAGAATATTCACACATATATTCCTTAGCTCCCCTAGAAAGTCAAATCCAGGTTGTATAGGGGAATTTTTGAGACATGACCTTTCTATATGAGGAGTAGGTTCTAGTTCTTTCTTAATAGATTACTCTAGTGCAGTATGTTGAGTTTTATAAGAAAGTAATCTTGGTTTTAGAGAGGTCTCCTCATATTCCTGTTCTTGAATAATAGGAGAGGTCTAAATTTGGAGTAATTTCATAGAACATAGGTGGATATCTTTACAATCCATAAATGAAAGGTTATAATTAGTAAAAAAGGGTAGCTTGACATTGTAGGTGGGTTAAACTAATTTTTTATTCATATTAAGCATTAGTTTAGTTGCAAATTAAGGTATTTATTGAGTTTGAGAAGATTTATTTGAAGGTAGTTGGAGTTGTTGCAGATGCTTCTAAGGAAAGTCCAATGGTACCATATTGTCATAGGGAGAAGGTTTTCTCCAGCATAGAGCCCAACCTTAATTTTTTGTTTGAGAGGGCCATTGTGACAAAGGAATAAGATGGTAACAACCAAAGGTTGGAGTAAAATACTAGGAAGGATTAGAGAGTGTGGGTATGAATGATCAAGGGGGATATGGTTTCTTCTGAGCCACAAAATAGTTTTGTTCAGTTTTCTCATTGGCTTCTTGAAACATGACCTTAAGCCCTGGTAGAGAAGAAAATTTATAAGTAGAATGTTTTTCTCACAAATTTTACATGTCTATACATTATTTAAATGGAATGACTTAAGAGGGTGTTTTTTGTGACATTTGGAGAAAAATATTTCTAAGACTAAATCAAATTCCTCCTTATTTTTAGCTTTAAAATTATATAATTGAGGCTTGAGGGTGCTAAGAATGTAGTTTTTAAAGTTTTCTAATATATTCACTTAGGCTTTTCTTTAGTTACCCTTGTCCCAATAGGCTTATTAATCCTAGAAACCACACCTCGAGAGCTTATTTTATATTTTTAACTCCCTCTGGAATATCATTTACATAGATCACATATATTCTTATATGATAATAATGAAACATATCCTTCACCGATAAGGTTTAAATTTTCAATTAAATATTATCTTATACCTTTAATAAAAATGATACGCAATGTTTATGGGTCCAAAGTATTATTTCTTATTCTTTCTAAATTATACCAGAACATTTCCACGTAATCCTCTAGAATTTTATCATCATCTTGGTACATATTGGAGACTTCTTATCTAATATCTAGGACCTTTCAATAGTCCTGTTATTTTTTTAAAAACATTTTCTTCATATCATCCTAATTTTGGATGGAGTTTCCCGCAAGTCCCATAAACCAATGGAGAGCAGCATTTTTTAAATTTGCAGGAAATAGTTTCAGAATTTTAGAATTTATAGAATAATAATAAGTATGAAAAAGGACATCAAACACAACTAAGAAAGTGTCTAAGTCTTCCTTGAATAGGCCATGAAAAATCAAAAGGGCAGAAAAAGGATTTTTTTTCATCTGGACTATTTCATTATGGTCTTGGATGGGAAATTTGAAGGTAATAGGTCCATGTACCCTACACCCGTTTACTTCTTCATCTACCATATTTTCCCTTTTTGGAGCTTCAAGTTTTTTAAATTTATTGGGACCTAAATACTTTTTAGTTCGTCGTCATGTCATCACTCTGTAATTTTTGAGGTTGCAAAAAAAATCACAGAGGTAACCACAGAACCACATTGGAAACTGGATATCTAGCCCTTCCAGTTTCAGAGAGGGATCTCTCTCTCTATGATTTAGCTTCATTTGATTTAATATATTAGGTTAGTTATCAATTTCATTGTTTGTTTCTTTATTTTGAGATTGTTTGGTTGATTAATTCCAAAATTTACCATTGGGCTATGGAGTCAATTACTTAAATATGGATATGTTCCAGTCTTTAAAGATAGATTTCACAGGGAAAGGTTTCCAACTCAATTGGATCTTGTAGGCTAAATGAGATGAAAAAGAAGAAGATTTTGAGATTTCATTAATTAAATATAAATTAACAATCAATTACTTAACTTCACTTGAAAACATTGAAATTATTCAAAAGACAAAAATCAAGCGTGTATTCAAACATATTCTAAGCCTTTACTTTCTTTTGAATAAAGCATACTAGAAAACATTTATGAATAACTTCATAAACACATAAGCACAAGAGAGAATCACTTCACCAATAATATTACACAATAATCCTGTGAAATAGCTTTCTTTATCACTAAAATTTCCATTGGAACTTGGTGGAACAACTTTACAATAGTCTTCCATGATGCAAAAAACAAACCTCTACTACTTCGAACTCCGAAGTATTTATAAGCCTTGTAAAAAATATCCTGATCTAAAAGAATACTGGGAATATCTAACAAATAATTACACCAATTAATACAAAAATATAGGAATGTTGAAACTCTTCGGACTGCTGGCACTAACTTTGAGGAAAATTGTTGGTGATTTGACCCCAAAATATGTTGCCTTGTTGTATGTCTGTTGGAGATGAAAATATTTTACTCAGTGGTGTCACACAACTGATCCCATATTTCATCCCTGGGGATAGAAATATTGATTAAATTTCTATAGAATTCATTTTCTTCATTAGATTTTTCAAATTTTTCTTGTTGATGAAATTGTGTTGAATTTCATGTTTGATTGTTAAATCAAACTCCAAAGCTTCTAAGAAAACTTTCCCTGTGATATTCCCTTTGATGCCTACAAATTTGGATTTGTCTGTTGCAATAGTGTAGAGCTTCTAACAGTAATTTTCCATGCTAATTAATTTTTCATTCAGTGCAACTAACCATGGAAATCCTATCTGGTTCAGTAAATTGAACTTAATATGAAATTTATGGACAATAATTTCTAGAGTATAACATTTAGTTTCCAATTGGGTCATTAAATTTCTCTTTTTCAATACCTTCTTAATCTCTAATATATTCGTTGTCATGTCTGCAATCTGGATCTATTATAATTCTAATATGGTATTTGAATTCAAAACTTTAATCATGGTTTTGGCATCACCTGGTTTTTGTCCGAGTGTCATTCTAACTTGTTCTATTGTTTTCTTGCACCTCTCAATTAAATTTTCTTGCTAAAAAATTATCTGAATGGATGGACAGAAGTTATGGCTTTATTTATTTCCAGCCAAACATTCTCCTTTTCCTATACCAAATTATAAGCCATCAATGACTCATTTTAAAGTTGTTCAACCTTCTTCGCAAGTTAGTAATATTTCTTCATCTCAGCTACATAGAGGGTATCATTTTTTATATTTTTCCTTTCCATATTCTTTAGTTTATTTAGTATATTTTCATTCTCTTTCTTATGAAGAGACAAATCCTACATAATTTTTCTCAAATAGCTTGATGTTGATGTCGAATCCCCTATTATTCCTACAACAACAATTGGTATGGATGTCACTATAGTTACAACCAATTGTGCATCCTGTTCTTTTTCCTTTAACAATTTTTCTATTTTTTCCTCCATCTCCTTAATATGTACATTTTTCTCAATAATCAGTTTGAGCATGCCTTATTTGTGCTTCTCATTTTCTTCTATTTCTTACTCTTGTGGATGCTCTATATATGGTAGTTTAAGTTTCTTCCTAAACGCTACTATCTCTGAATTCTTCCTCTTCAAATTTATTCCACTGCTTTGACATCACCGGGATCATAACCCAGTTTGATCACCAAGTCCTCCAATGATTTGATTTTGTTGTCCTTTTCCAATGAGGGGATTTTCTCTAGCTTTAACTATGTCTAGACATTGTTGAGGGTTGTCCTTAATTTTAAAACTGCCATTGAAATGTTGGTCATGGTGGAGAAAATCATTTCTCCAGACTTTCTATGCATATCCATTTGATATATAGGATGTATTTTCCTAGCATCAAATGAAAAAATAGTCTTCTCGTAGTCTGAAGGGGTTTTTGGAAATGGCACTTGATCATGTAATAATGCCATCTCCATTCTCCCTTTCTCACTATCAAATTATGTTAATAATATATGCTGGGAAGTATAGGTATGCTTCCAAAAATGAGCATATGTGTTGGCCTTTAGTTTTTCATTCTTCTGATTAATTTCCAAAAACATTATAAGTATGTTGGGCTCATCTTATTTGTCATCCAATTCTATTGATTGCACTATTTCTAAAGTAAAATGTGAGGTCTAGGAGGGTGGAGTATCATCGAAAATATCCTCAGGCCCTATTGAAACTTGTGAACCAATAATGAAAGTGGTGTCCCATCCTTCATCATTATGAATGGTGACTGCTTTGGAGTATATCTTCTTCCTTTTCTGATATATGATGAAATATTTGGAACTAATTTCTATAACTACTAAATATGTTCGTTCCCTTTGTCTTTTGTTTTGTTTCTCTTAGGGCACTAGAGTTTGGGAGGTAGTCTTTGATATAATTTTCTCCTTTTCTTCCTATACTATATTATCTGCCCATTGGTCTTGATTCATAAATTTATCAAACTCTGGTCTCGGGGTATGATTGTAAGGTGTGGTTTTGTGCTCCATCCTTAAATTAGAGACTATGTTGAAGGGGCCATATGACCAAGTGAAACTTGTCTGGAAATTCATTTTCTTGAGGAATAAATCTACCTCATTCCCTGCTACTCTGGTATTTCATATGAAAGATCCCACTTGTGACTTAATTTAAAAATGTGACTTCATTTTACCTAAAACAAAGTGGATTTCATCCATATTAATTATCTACCTTATATATTCCAGAGAAAATATCCTCATTTGAACATATTTGGGTAGTTTTTAAGGAGCCATTTCACACCCATATACTCTTATTTCTCTATAATTATGGTATATATACCAATATCCAGTCTTGGTCTACTCACTTAGGTTCAAAATACTTCTGATCCTTGGCTCAATTTGACTATTGGGAAGCCCTGCAGCTGTATCGATAAATGTTTCTATCAAGTCTGCAAAATTAAAATTTGTTGAATTTCTTCTTACCACTGAGGTCCACTGTATCACTGATTGGCTGCTTCCTTGATAATCTTGTTTGTGTAGTGTTATGGGAAATTTATCACCCTGTTGAAAAAGAAACATGTAGACTAATACAGATGCATACTTAAACATTCCTTCTATAGTGATCTTCATCAATTGTTCATCCATATTATCAGCCAAAAAATAACTAAAATTAAACATGAATTTTGACTTATGCTCTTTGGAAAAAATGGAAAGAAAGCCTAGAATAGGCTCATCTACCCACTGGTCTAACTTGTACCCTAGAAGGAAAGATATTAAGGAAATAATATATTTAGATTTTTCTAGGAACATGGATGTTGGATAGGGGGGACTTGTCTTGGGGAGCTCAACATCTTCTCGAAGGAAATTTTTTAAAATTTGGGCTCTCTGAGGGAAAGTGAGCTTATGGTACAAATCCATAAGGGAAACTATATAAAAATGGTCAAGGGACTCATTTTCAGGAATTAGTAACATTTTATTTATGGTTTCTGGTGAAATTGTGACCATAATGTCTCCATTTTGGGCCACAATGGTTCTTTGAGAAGGATTATATCTTGCTTGACACCAAATATGAAGTTGGGGAAATGGTGAGTATGTAGAAATGAAAACATAGGTAACAGAGATTCCCAAAGTCTGATCTCATCTTCCTGGTCTAGATAAGTATGTTTTAACCAATGATGTAATTGGAAGAAGTCAAATTCACACTCGATATCAACAATCTTATGATATTGGTCTACCAGGGGCATATGGTCAATGTCTGGGGTGGCAAAGGTTTTAGGGTTATCATTGTCACTTGGTTTGTTATTTATGGATTTTCTCTTTCCCTTTGGAGCCATGTCTAGAGATTTTGGGAAAGATAGGCAGTGGAAGAGACTTAGTGTCAATGGTACCTGGATGGATAATTGGATACATCTCAATGATAATTGAAGTCTGAATTTGATGGAGATGATAGACATGGGCCATAGTATGAGATTGCGAGAGTTGGGATCAATACATGAAATTGAGTAACAATAATAGTGCATTAGGAGGGTCATGCGAGATAATATTGGGTTACTTTATAACAATTGGATTGGTTTTAATTGAAGTTATATCCATTAAAAAACGAGCTTTGGAGAAATTAATGGTGATACAGTTAATTAGAAATGGAAATATTGCAATGGGTTAGTGTGTAATGGGTGGATTAATAATAGTAATTTTCAATGGGAAAATAGGAAAACAATAGGTGGCAGAATGTGGTTGTTAGAGGATCCAATGTGGGGGTTTACGTGGTCAAACTTTGGCGGGAGGGAAGGAGGGAGAGGCAGTTTTCAGACGGGGGGTGGGGGGGGGGTAGTCGTATGTGGTTTTGAGTAGGGGAGATGCGAAGTGGTGAGTACCCACCATGTAGTGTGGGGCCTGGGTAAAGGAACACCACTTTTACGATCCCCCCTGCCCCCCCGAGAAATGGGAGAAGGGTGTGTGAAATCAATCCCTCGATGTTGATCCGGGCATGGACAATCGTGGTCATTGAAACATGTGCTCACTATACCACAAGCTGATAAACCATCTCATCGTCTTTCGTCTTTATTGTAAAACCTAAATTTCAATGCTAAACACTTCAATATATATATATATATATATATATATATATATATATATATATATATATATATATACCTAGTGATCCAATTTCTTCGCTTGAATTTCTTTCAACATTTTAAACATATTCAATCATTGGTTCAATATCTCTTTCACTTTGGTTAGACAAAAACTCACTTTAAAGAATTATTATAAAAGATTTACTTCAACCCAAAACGCTTACTCTAAAAAAACATCACTTAAAAAAATACCTCCAAAAAATGTCCATTGAAAATTAAGCCCAACCTCTTAAAAAAAGTCACTTAAAAAAATACCTCCAAAAAAATTTTCTTTGAAAATTAAGCCCGAAAAACCTCTAAAAAACTGTCACTTTAAAAAATACTTCCAAAAAATGTCCTTTGAAAATTAAGCCCAAAAAACCTCTAAAAAATGTCACTTTAAAAAATACCTCCAAAAATTGTCTTTTGAACAAAAAACCTCTAAAAAAATGTCACTTTAAAAAATACCTCCAAAAAATGTCCTTTGAAAATTAAGCCCAAAAAAAGTCCTTTGAAAATCAAGCCCAAAACCATTCCTTTGAAAATTCAGCCCAAATGAAGAAATGTGTGAAAATAATGATTCTGTTTTTGCCTCTTTATATAGTTGTGATTTTTTTTTTGGAGGTGCTCCATTGAATTTTCCGGACATAATTTGCGAAAAGAAGTTTGGCCGAAATTTTATAAAAAAATTGGACAAAATTTTTTGTCGTTAAGATTAATGGGATGGAGTGGCAAAAAATAATTTGGCCGAACTAACCCGTCTGCAACTACACAACAACTCGGATTTGAACACATTTCTTCAACTTTGGAATGATTAAAATCCATCAAACTTTATGAATTAATTTTTGGAACCAAGACAAGCATTTGCAAAATTCAATCTACGTTCAGGAAATATAACTTTTATGGAATTCCATAGATATTTACTAACTTTAATTAATTTTTCAATAAAACGGGTGCAAACAATTTCTGAAGGTCATTATGATTCAATGAAATCAAAATTTTGTATCTTCCAAAATACGTTGTAAAAAAATTTGGAAAAATTATGGTGCATTACATTGGTCTATCGTATGTAATAAGTAGTTTTTAGATTTTTAGTGTATAATTAATATGTTGATAAACTTCATATGAGCCGAAACTTATTCAAAATATCCACCTTTTTCATATTGGATCATTTCAAAAAATTCAAGTAATTATGATATGCATCAGTTAGTTTCGTAAATATAATGACACTGAAGTAGACTCTATCTAGATTGTTGTAACAAATTTGTTTTCTCAAAAACACAACGCTTTCAAAGAATACACCAATGCGTTTCAACATGACTTTTTATGAATCCTTTGATTGTTAAAGAACATGCACTCAAAGAAATATTAAGTTGACATATTGAATGTGAATAAAAAATTCCAAAAAATAAGTAATAGAAAGCTAATAAAATTTCTAAAAAGTTTTATTTATTTCGTAAAATGAAATTCTGAATAGAAAATTTGTTTTGGCTTGAAGAAAGTTGTAGAGCTTCTAAAAATGATATTTTTTTCTCAAAAAAGGCCAAAAAGTGTAACCCAACTTCAGATTTTCACAAATCACTAGCTTTGGTTCTTCTATCATAGATTTTCTTGATGTTTTCCTAGATAATTTTAGTTTTATTATAAACTTCCTCTCTTGATTGTTGAATTTGTATTGTCTGATTTATCCTCCCCTTAAGGTCATTTGGTTGTACTTGTAATTCCTGAATTAATTTCAAAATAGGGATAGCTAAGGAAGTAGGAAAAACAACACCCATATCATAAACCAATTGGTATGGGGACATTCCAATTGACTTTTTGGTTGTGAGTCTATCAGCCCTTAATGCATTCATTAATTTTCTATGCCATGATTTCTTGTCATCCTGCCACAAATTCTTGATGATATTAACCAGACTTTTATTAGAAGACTCTGCTAATCCATTTCCTTGCAGGTAATAGGCAGTAGAGTGTCACAATATGATTTGATATTTACTGCAAAATTCTACCATCTTCATTGATTTGAATGATGTTGCATTATCAGTAATTATTTTTATGGGCATCCAAATCTTGAAATAATGTTAGTTTCTAAGAATTTAATAATCACTGCATCAATGGCTTGCCTTGTAGGTATAGCTTCAATCCATTTGGTAAAATAATAAGTGGCTATAAGGATCCAATTATGTTTTTTTTTTTCTAAGTGAGACTAATTCTATTAAGTATAAAAGTACTAGTACAAAACTGCCACAGCTGCTGCTATGAAAGCCAGACAGCTGGGGTTGATAAGCATGATGTTCTTAAAAGACCTGGATCGCCCATAGTGGGAAACCGATCCTATAAACATAATAATCTGGGCCGCCCGTGATAGGGAAACCGGCCTTAAGTTTATGCAAGTCATAGAGACAGAAACATATAAACTGAAAACATCTATCAGCCATTCTGGATGGCATCTAAAACTGAAAAACACAAAAGCTCCAACAGTAATTGAGCAAGGAGACCTGGGGAGAATGCTGATTGCGCGCCTTAGGTCACCCATCATGCTCTGGAGACATCGGCTCCCCAACAATTCTGCAACCATATTCATCGTCATTGCTGCTGTCCACCATACCCACTTGACTACCAACCTTCAGGTCCTGGTTCTCAGCAACAGAAATCAGCCCTATGTGAAGAGGGAGAATGGAGCAGGGGGCACGGGGAGGAGAGGGTGAAGCAGGGCGGTCAGGGGCAGGATGAGGGATTTCTTCGCGGAGGGAGAGAGTAATGAAGGCTGTGACAATGGAGTCGACAGAGGTAAAGTGAAAGCGAAGCTCAGCATTCTAGGTAGTTTGCCTTATGGTGGACCCCAAATGCACTCTGCCAGGTGGATTGGGCTAACAAGAAGGAGCAGAAGGGCCAGCGCTACCGGGAGCATGAGATCGCCCACGTCCTCTGCTAATATTGCTCATATTCTTGGCTTCTCGCCCACGTCCCCTGCCCCTGCCTCTGCGCGAAGCTGGCGGAGGAGTAGGCTCATCACCTTCAGAGGAAGAGCTCAAATCAGAAGAGGGCGAGGGAGGAATAACAGAGGCCTGACCCTGAATAACTCTGCACCGATAGCGCATCCGCTGTCTGAGGCGAGGCATGGAGAGGAGAAGGTGGCGCAAGCAAGGCAAGTCAATGGAGGAGACAGAGGTGCTGTGAGCGGAGGGACGGCATCCAAGGTGGCGCGAGCAAGGTGAGACAATGGAAGAGACAGAGGCCCTGTGAGCGGAGGGAAAACGACCAAGGGGAAGCAAATGAAAACCAGAAGGAATCAATGTACCTGCAAGGAGCTCAACAGAGATGCCAGGTGGGGAAGAGACGCGCAGAAGGGGCTGTTGGTGAAGTGAATTCCCAGAAGCGTCTCCAAGCAGGCCAAAATACAACAACAACGCCCAGTCTGAATTTTGAAACTGGAATCGGAAAAGCCAGGAGGGCACTCACCACGAAGGGGAGTCAGAGCTCTCCCATGGCTGCTCCTGTCATGCTCGCCATCCATATTGAGAGCCATAATCCAAATGCCCGCCATATACAGCAGCGACAAGGTGCAATTAATCCCCAGATGGTCGACCCAAGGCGTATTAATATCGCCTTTAAGGCTAGTGCATGAGGCCATGTGGGCATCCCATGCGAGCTCCGTTGGGAGCTGCGCAGGGACCCAGGTCCCTTCAGACCGCCACCTCATCCACATCCGGAAGAAGGCTATCCTTGTGCACCAGCATTGTGCAATTCTGAAGCATGTCTCCGTCATGGATAATAGAGAGGGGGGCATGAGTGAGCGTGCTATTGCTTTCAATTCCGAAATTGGCCAAGAGATCAGCAACCTTATTACCTTCACGTTTAACATGAGTGAAGGAAACCGCCCTGTTGTTTTGAATCCAGTTGCTAATCCTATCAATTCGAGCAGCCAAACACCAACTGTGTGCCACTTTGTTAGGATCGGCCCCCCAGAGAAGCTGATTAACCATGTTGATGAGAATTTGAGAATCTCCTTCTATGATAATAGGAAAGAAGTTGTGCTGAAGAGTGAGACTTAGGCCTTGCCAGAGGCCTTCAAGCTTGGCAGAATTATTGGTATCCCATCCAATGGAGCCAAAATAGAGGCGCTGAACTTCTCCCTTGGAATTTCTGAATATACCACCAAAACCTGCTTGTCCAGGATTTCCTCTGGAAGCCCCATCAAAATTTAATTTAAAAACTCCAAGAGAAGGAGGAGACCAATGCAAGGGTGAGTCCAAGGCCACCTTGTTTCTGATCTTTGGAGCAAACGCAAGGTTGAGATTCCAGTTTTTCCAGACAGAGATTTCTCTTGGTTGTTTAGGAAAGTCCTCTTCTTGCCAGGAATGTAGAGCTAAAGATTCCTGAAGATTTCCGATGAAGGAATGCCACAAGGAGTCCAGGGTAGTGGTTTGATTTTTGAAAATATGCTTGTTTCGTTCCTTCCACAAGGTCCAAAAGATCAGTCCAGGAAGGAGCTGGCAGAGAGCATTAAGGAGGGCAGAGAGGTAAGGATGTTTGGGCTAGTTGCACAAGATGGAAGCGATATCACT
This sequence comes from Pinus albicaulis, assembly GCA_034641835.2. Classification (NCBI taxonomy): domain Eukaryota; kingdom Viridiplantae; phylum Streptophyta; class Pinopsida; order Pinales; family Pinaceae; genus Pinus; species Pinus albicaulis. Next base: position 1,853,781,536 of record CM076575.1, on the reverse strand, counting down.
GGAGGGCTTGTTCTTCTGACAATGGAAACTACACTTGTCCCATAAGGAGTTAGCTAGAGGGCAGAGTAGCATGAGATGTTGAATGGTCTCAGCATTTTGAGCGCAGTTAGGGCAACGAGAAGGGCCAATGAAACCTCTTTTTGACTAGGTTATCCCATGTAAGGATGCGTCTATGGCTTAAGAGCCATAGGAAAGTAGAGACCTTAGGCTAGGTAATAGGGTTCCAAATCATCTGCCAGAGGGTGTCCCTAGGAAGCGGGGAGGGATACAGTAAAGAGTAGGCTTCCTTTGTTGAGAAGATTCCTTTAGTAGTGTGACCCCATCTGAGAATGTCGGGGTCATTTGAGCTTCTGATTTGCCTCCGCTGCAGCTCCTTATTGAGGGCTTCCACCTCAGGGCTTTGAGCGTGGGGCATAATGAGTTGAGAGGGCTTCCACTGCCTGAAGCCGTTACTGTCGGTGTCCATCCAATGCTTACAATTTTTTTCATCAAGAGCCTCTCTAGGATCTCCTAGGTTGATTTGCGGGTACTTTTCCAGAAGAATGGATTCTTGTTGCCAGGAGTCTGACCAGAATCACGCTGATTTTCCATTGCGGATTTCCCAAAAACTATGTTGCTATATGAGCGCATAGTTCTGCTTGGCAGCATTCCAAACCAAAAAACCGGAGTGTGTAGGAGCCAGTCTTATTAAGTCTGCAGCAGATCTATTGTTGGCGTACTTAGCAGTCCAGATTTTAGCCCAAGGAGTGTAGGGATTAGAGAGCCATTTCCACCAAATACGAGCTGCCATGACCTCATTACTGTGCAAGGGATTTCTTAAACCAAGGCCGCGAGCTTCTTTGGTGGTACAAACTGTGTTCCAGTTAACCAAAGCCCATTTGCAATTTTGACCAGAGGAGCCCCAGAGAAAGCGTCTTTGAAGAGCTTTGATCTATTTGAGAACCCATTTCGGGGCTGCAAGAATAGAAAACGGATAAAGAGGCATAGATTGTAACACTGCTTTAATAAGAGTGAGTCTGCTGACCATATTAAGAGCTCGGAAGGTCCAAGAAGATAATCTAGATTCTAATTTTTCAAGGAGCTGATTCCAGGAGGAATGCCTGATAGCAGAGTCAGTGAGAGGAGCTCCAAGATATTTGTCTGGGAGAGAAGCCATAGAGAAGCCGAGAATATGAGTAATATTAGCTTGGGCCAGAGGGGGAGTATTGAAGAAAAAGATCTGAGACTTAGATTCATTAATGGTTAACCCAGAGGCTTGAGAGAAGAGGTTGAGGATGGCTTTAAACGAGCGGGCTTCTTGGACAGAGGGATGGCCAAAGAGCATATTATCATCTACAAATTGTTTATGAGATGAGGTAGGGGCTCCATGAAGAGAAATTCCATGCAAACGACTGTTGCAGACTTCGTTATGAATAAGTCTGCCACGTCCCTCAGCCATGAGAACAAAGAGGAAGGGAGAGAGGGGGTCCCCCTGCCTGATTCCTTGGGAAGGGCGGATGAGAGGGGAAGGGATGCCATTGATAAGAATAGAAAGAGAGGAAGAGGAGATGATGCTCATAATCCAGTGGATCCACATGCAATCAAATCTGAAAGCGCTTAAAATTTGCTGAATATAACTCCAATTCAGTTTATCAAAAGCTTTAGAAAGATCGATTTTGAGGAGCATACCTGGCTTCTTGCAGACTTTTAGAGAATGTATAATTTCATGAGTAAGAATTATACCATCAAGGATTTGATGTCCCTCAACATATCCTATTTGTTCTGGCGAAATAAGAAGCGGGAGAAGCGGTTTGAGCCTGTTGGTGATGACTTTGGAGATGACTTTGTAAATAACATTGCAGAGGGCAATGGGTCTAAATTTTTCAGGCTTGCTGGGTTGCTCCTCTTTTGGCACCAGCACAACAAAGGTAGTGTTGAGGGAGCGCAATATCCAATGCATTGTTCGTGATTCTTATACAAGTTGCCATACCTCGTCTTTAATGAGCTCCCAGAAGTGGTGGAAGAAATCAGCGGTGAAGCCGTCCGGGCCTGGAGCCTTGCCATCCTTGAGCTGTGCCATAACAGTGTCCACTTCTTGTGGTGAGATTGGACGGAGTAGCATTTGGTTATGCTCATCTGTGATCAAGTTGGGTATGAGCTGCTTGATTTGATCAATAGCTGGCTGTCTGTTTACCTGCTTCTCCTTCTGAATGCCCTTGAAGTAGTCAACCAGTTCTTTTTCCATGTCCTCATGCCTCTCCAATCGCTCCCCTTGATGATTAGTGAGATGGCTTATTCTATTCTGCATTCTTCATTGAATGGTCGTGCTGTGTAAGAATTTGGTGTTTCTTTCACCCTCCTTCAGCCAACGAACTCTAGATTTCTGCCGCCAGAGGATTTCCTCTTGTTTGTATCTATCCTCCAGTTTTCTCTGAAGGTCAAGCTCCATGGAGGCGAGAGATTTGGATCTTCCCGAAGTGATGATCTCTTGCTGCACATCCTTCATCTTCTGCTCGAGGATATGTTTCTCCATAAAGATGTTTCCAAAGATGTTTTGATTCCAAGCTTTGATGTGTTCCTTGAGAAACTTAAGCTTCTGCTGAAACTGGAACATTTTGGACCCTTTAGGTGGAGTGTAGCTTTTCCAGACAATCTGAACCAAGTCTTTGAAGGAAGGATGAGAAATCCAGAAGGCTTCAAACCTAAATGGTCTTTTGGGATGATAACCTATGTTTTTCCATTGGAGCATGATGGGCCAGTGGTCAGAGCCCAAGAGAGGGAGTATTGACCCGGTGATGTCTCCTCCCACATGAATGGCATTGTCCGACAAGAGGAATCAATCCAGCTTAGAGGCTATTTGTTGCCTTCCAATTCTGCAATTGTTCCAGGTGAAAAAACCATTGCAGAAGGGTATATCAATGAGCCAGTTGTTGTTAATAAAATCTTTGAAATGGGAGCTGTCCTGATCAAGTCTAGATCTGCCCCCAGATTTTTCAGCCATTCGCGTGATCATATTAAAATCTCTGCCTAAGATCCAAAGGGGATGTCACCTGTTGGAGTTGAGATGCTCAAGAGTGTTTAAAAGCGCCACCTTGTTTGCCTAGTCTTGAGGAAAATAAACGTTGGACAGATGTCCATGTATGTTGGTACCTATAGGGTGGAAGGTAGCCTGGATGAGATTATGGGAAGCATGGAAGTCACCTACTTGCAATGACTGAGTATCCCAGGCTATTGCAAGCCCGCCCGAAAACCCTGAGGTGTCCACAGCTACAGATCTGCTGCCAGGCCATGCTTTAGTTAGGATTGAGCCCAGCGTTTGACTATTGCACTTGGTTTCCTGAAGAAAGAGTAAGTGGGGTTTCTCCTTCTGAATCATGTTCTTTATCATTCTGTATTTCCCTGGACCATTGAGTCCTCTTACGTTCCATGAGATCAATTTCATGGGGAAATATTTGCAAGGGGTTTGAAGAACCTAGTTAGCTTGGGATATTGTCCCGAATCCACCAGTATCTCCCCGAGGGAAATGGAACGCTGCCAATCGGGTTTCCTTCCTCTTTTCTTGGTTTCCTTCATCACCTTCAGACTATCCCAGCGACTGCCTGGTTGGATACCCAATTTCTTGTGCTGTTGGACTTTGGTGAGTGCCGCCTCAAGAGATTCAATCTGCCTAGGGTTGATCTTGTCGAATTCCTTCCGTTGGCAAGCATCTTCAAGATCGATGAGATCCAGTTCACCAAGGTCGAGACTTTCAGATTCTTCATCCATTTGGATTGTCTGGTCATTCTCCAGAAGAACATTGTTGTCCCGATTAGAAGAAGGGGTGAGCCCCTCCAGATCCATAAGGTTAGGGTCCCAAGTCACCTGTTTTTTCTTGAGGGAGGGATTGGGTTTTGGCATATCCGTAGAGCTCGACTTAGGAAGGTCAGGCACAGAGAATGCGGGATTGGGTTGATTTGGGGGGGGGAATAGAAGGGCCTACAAGGCTTGAAGTGGCTAGGGTGGAGTCATCCTTGGGATCAGTCTGAGCAAGTAAGGCAAAGCTATTGCTAGTGGAAGGGACAGAGGCAGAAGTACTGGGTTTCTTTCCAGAAGAGGAGGGTTTTTTGCTGTGTCTCCTTCTGGGGGTGACTTTTGTGAAACCATCTGCTTCCACTTTGTCCTCTGCTTCTGTGCTTCAGGTGTGAACAGTTAAAGGACAGTCTTTGAAAATATGACCGTGGGCATGACACCTTCTGCATCGAAAGGGGACATGGTCATAATCCAATGGTTGAATCCATTCAAAATCGTCATGAAAGATACTTACAACATCAGGTAGGGCACTGTCCAAATGCATGTAGACACATATTCGGGCATAGGAGGTGTACCTTCGGAGCTTAGTTTCTTCTGCAATTTTTATGAACTCACCCAGTCCTTTTCCTATCACTAAGGATCCAATTATGTTAAGCTGAGGAAGTAGGATGAATTTCTCCAATGAAATGAAGACCCCATTGCTGAAAAGAGGTTTCAGTTGATATGGGCTTAAAGGGTAGGGGCACCAATTTTATTTTTCCTTCAAAGATATAGCATTGGTAACATGAAGTGACTTTCTTATGGACATTTGTAAATAAGGTTTGCCAGTAAAATCCAGCTCTTAAAATATGATTGGAATTAGTCTTCCACTACAGGTATCCACCACAATATCCTTCATGGAATTCTTGCATTACTTTATATGCTTCATATTTCTAAAAACAATTTAGTAAAATTCCTCCAGCATCCTTCCAATACAAATTATTATATAGAATAAAAAATTTCATAGCTTTTAGTTTAATAAATCTATCTTCGGTCTTAGTCAAACCAGGAGGAGCTTGTAAATGATTTAAGACAAAATTAAGGTTTTTATACCAAGGAGAGGTTGCAAAATCCTCTGTTACTTGTGGAGTCACCTACTCTCCTTATTCATCAAGTGAAACTACAAGATTTATGTCCAAAGCATGAAAATTTGATTCATCCAGTAATTTAGCTAATCCTTGACCCTTAATAATTTTGGTAGGCTTGATTTCAATATCATATTCTAAGATAATTGCAATCCATTTACCTCTTTTTCCGTCAGGACCATTTTGGTTTAGTATGTCTTTCACTACAATGTTTGTAACAAAATCAATTATGTGTGAATGAAGAATGTAAACTCTAAAATCTTTAATTTCTTTTATTAAAGAAAAATATTCTTTTACTAAAGAAAAAGCTTTCTTTTACTAAAGAAAAATCTTTCTTTTACTAAAGAAAAAGCTGTAGAAATTATATGCACTAAGTATGCATATGTCCTAGATCCACCTGATCTCACACTATTTAACTTTATGCAAGATACTAAATCTATTCCACTTGTTAATATTTTGCGGAAAATTTAATTGCACACACATGTAAAGCATAAATAAAAATAATTGCACATAACACAGTTGTTTTTAATTGGGAAATATTGAAGCTGAAAACCCCAAATATATATTATGTATCATGGAGATCATATGACAATCCTCATACAAAGCTTATCAATCTCTCAGTATAATACAATCATCATACACTAATCAAGAACAATCTTGTAAATCCATGCATCGATCTCTACCCCCTACTAGCCTACCTCCACTGCACAATCCCTGCCGAAGAATAGCTCTGAATTAATTTGAATTACCCTTTCCTTGACTGCACAATCCTCATTGGCAACTCCAATGTGTGTGTGATGCAATCAATGCATCACTATAGTCACAACAGATAATCTATCTTGCCCTTTCATCTATCTCTCCACTGGGTCTCCACTGAAACTGCCATGCATTGTAGTTAACTATTGTATTGTTCAGTTGATTAATGAGTTATTATTTGTGAATTAATTAACTAATTAATTCACTCTACTCTTACTAGTGTATCAATCAGTGAGACTAGATAAAACTAGCTCAACTAAGTCTAACTGAGTTAAACTAAATACAACTCCATAACTACTTCTTCCAACTGTGTCATAACTCTACCACTTGAGTTATACCTAAGTCCTCCATGCATTAGCTCCAGTAAACCCTTGGGAATTGTGTAATTCCCTCAGTCCACTAATGTGCCACATCTGTGCACTGAAACAATGTTCTCCAAGAGAATAAGTTGTTGTTTAGTGTCTGATTATTATTAAGAGCTAATAATAATCGACATGCATCTATTTTTAGATCAGCGTTCTATAAATAGACTTCGCCCAATATTCTAAAAATAGAATTTCATCTATTTTTCCAACTTGATCAACCATCCACAAATAGCATCCTGCAACTTCTGAAATATGATCACCATGTCTAAAAATAGAAATAGTCTAAAAATAGACTTGCGCCAAAAATATCTTGCGGGCCCACTTAGTGAAGGCGACTCTTTTCACTGAGCTCGTCATCTTGTTGAATCTCAACAAAATATTTCTTTTACTAAAGAAGAATCTTTCTTTTCCATGATGTTGTATTTCAATGCAACATCCCCTAAGGATTTTCTAAAGAAAGCAATAGGTTGTCCATGCCCCTCATTATTCTTCTATAAGAGAACTTCTACAATGGTATGTTTGGATGTAAATGAAAAAATAAAAATAAAAAATATTTGGTAAAATCAGGGCCAATCAGCATAGGAGCTTCACTTAAGGCTTGTTTTACTTGATCAAATGAGTGTTTTTCTTCTATATTCCATTTTTCCTCAGTGTATTTGCTCAACATAATTTTTATATTTCTTAGAAGTTCTACTAAATTGGGGATAAATCCCCTCAAAACATTTATTTTTCCAATGAAATATTGGAGTTCTTTTACTTTTCTAGGAGGCCCTATCTTTAAAATAGCTTCAATTCTGCTAGGATCAATTATGATTCCCTCTTTTGAAATGATTTGACCTAGCAGTTTTCCTTCTTCCAAACCAAACAATGTTTTATTTGGGTTTAAAGAAATACCAATTTTCTACATTTTTCAAAGACTTCTTAGGTGAAGAAAACGTTCCTCATCTATCTTTGAAAAAACAATTATATCATCGATATAAATGACTATAAACCTATATATTTTATTAGAAAAGGCTATATCCATTTCTCTTTGGAATGTATCACTAGAATTCATCAAGCCAAAAGGCATCTTAACATACATGAAAGTGCCCCATGGCGTAGTAAATGTTGTTTTTTCTTGGTCTTCAAGATGCACTAGAACTTGATTGTAACCAGAAACCCATATAATAAAGAATTATGATAGATCCAACCACCTTCTACAAAATGTGATCCATTTTGGGCAATGGGTAGTTATCTTTCAGAGAAACTTTATTGAGATTTCTAAAATCAACACAAAGTCTAATTTCTCCAGCCTTCTTCCTATTTGGGACTAAGTTTGATGCTCATTTAGAATACCTCAATGGTACAATAATCTTGGCATCATACATCGTTTTAACTTACTTTTCAACTAGGGGCATCAACATTGGGTTGATTCTCCTAAGCTTATGTTTGAAAGGCTTTTGACCTTCTTTTATAGGAATCATATGTTGTATAATGGTAGTTTCATAAGATTGTAAATCCTCATAACTCCAGGAAAATACATCTATGAATTCTTTTAACAAGTCTATGTATTTCTGCTTTTCAGCAGGGGGTAAAGATTTGGATAGTTTAACCATTTTTTGTTCTTGTTAAGTACCTATATTGCAATCGACAGCTTCAGCTCCAGTAGGTTCTGTTAGTGTCTATCAGTCACTAGTGACCTAATGTACTCTTTCAAGGTTATTTGATAGGGTCTTAGGACAAATTTTATAGTTTCAAATAAGTTTTCAAATAAAATTTGATCATTGGATGTTGTCTAGGTCAACGTTGGTCCCCCTATTCACTCATGGTCATTATCACTTATCTCAGTCAAGTAGTCATTTAATCATTTATGGTCATGAATCAGTTAATATACCATCATCTAGGTCATGTTCTAGGATTACATTTGAGGTGTCATAATTTTTTCATGTCATAAAAATCTATATGGGAGTCATGACATTTAAGATACGAAATTACTAAGAGGGGGGGTGAATCAATAATTTAAAATTATTTACTTTTGCTAGTTTTTCTTTATTATTCAACTAATAATTCATGTTAATGTTACATTGAATTCATTTTGCAGGTTTTATGAAGAGAATTTTTAGATTACTTATCAATATCTCAACATCATTCACATAGAATTCATAATCAGCACACAAGGGCACGATGTGAGTAGAAACCCCTAAGGGAGAAAACCATGAATATTAGGTTGAAAGTGATGTGAAGGAAGGTTGCTACTCCTTATTACGTCATAATTTTGTAGGCTCCAACCTAAAATAGGCTGCTACCTCCAAGAAGCTCCAACTCCCACAAATTGTCTGCAGGCTACAACCCACAGGAGGCTCCTACCTAAACAAGGAACAACATGTTCCTCTTCTAACTATATAGTATAAGAGGACAAAAAGTTCTCTATCAGAACAAAAAGTTTTAGATTCTAGTTACCTCATAGACCATTCTGCTATCAATATTTATTGCTGAATTGTTTTTCCTCTTCCATTATTGCTCTTCTGCTACTGCCCATTAATTACTTCATACAAATACCCTTCCTCATTCCATTCAAAAACAACAACCCTTTCTTCTTTGTTTTATTCCTTTTGTAAGCAAGCCTCCTTGGTTGTTTTTATTCCTTGCAGAATATGACGTGAAGCATTGTCTCTTGGGCTACCAACATAAAACTTCTCTCTTACTTTATGTTCAGTTTTGAAAATATTTGTAATAGAAAAAGATATTATAACATCTCAATTAGAAATTATGACAAGTGACAAATCAGACTTGTATTGTCTACATTTTTTGTTTAATGAAATATATGTATTTCAACTTTCACTACAAGAAAAAATCACATTGGTGAGGTTCAAGCTTGTGACGGACCTTTAAGTTCCGTCACCAATGTCACATATGGTGACGGTCATTAAAAAACCGTCACTGTAAGTGTATATAGTGATGGTCCTTTATGGTTCGTCACCAAAGACATTTTCAATGAAACTTTTGGTGAGGGTCGTTGAAGGCCCATCACTAATTCTCTCTTTGGTGACACTTCTAGTGACAAACTTTTAATGACCCTCGCCAATTCTCTTTTTGTTACTTTTGGTGATGGTCAAAAAATGTCCGTCATCACTGATCACTAAAAACCGTCACTATAAGTGTATATAGTGATGGTCCTTTATGGTCCATCACCAAAGACACTTCACTTTTGGTGAGGGTCGTTAAAGGCCCATCACTAATTCTCTCTTTGGTGACACTTCTAGTGATGAACTTTTAATGACCCTCACCAATGCTCTTTTTGATACTTTTGGTGACGATCAAAAAATGTCCGTCATCATTGATCATTCCAATGATTTTTTTATGACGCTATGTGCCTGTTAATGTATTTTTTGTCAAAAGATAACGATTTAATACCATTATTGTGGAGCATTTTTTATAATATTTCCAAGGCCATAGTGGTTAGGCTCAGTCAATTTTTTAAGAAGTAATAAGTGTGTATCATTTCCCTCAAGTAATGACTAGTCAAATAGAGATTTCCTATGATTCAACACATGATTCATATCTATTAAGTTAATTATCTAGCAAATTCCATTTAGATAAAGTTTCACTATTGTGTGTAGGAAATATATTATTTAATACATAATCGAGCTCTGACAATTCTATTAATGAGAAAGACCTAGCAATCCTCAATAATCAGGGCACACCTTAAATTAATGCTTTGGCACACACTAACATTTCTTAGCACCCCACATGTCTTGGAACATATTTGTACCTAGAACATCTTGTGATGACACTGACACCTAAGCACATGGTGGCATACGCTAGCACAACATGGAACTCTCCTAGCATGTGTTAGCATGTTGCATATAGTCCCTAGCATGCCCTAGAACACCTTGGTTGAATGCATTGACATACATAATTAGCACTTGGCACACAATGCCACTTGGCATGTATTGGGACCTCATCATTCATTATTGCCTAACACCTAAGAATCATTAACAATAACCTCTTCTTGGTTCACCTTTTTGTTGCTTGACACATATTGGCATACACAGCATCCTATGCATCCCTTCCAACATGACATGTATTTGTATATCTTGTTTCATCACATTGGCACATGTATAATTACTTTGCCCTGGAACTCCCAACACACTTTGAGATTTCTTTGCTTTGTGATATTCCTGGCATTACCTTACACCAATGTAGCCTTTGTGTGTCCTCTTGACAGCTAACAGCAGATAGCTATTTCTAGTCTATCTTAGTGTGTTCCTCTCATTCAATCATGAATTTTTACCTAGTGCTCCCTCAATTTTTTTTCCTAGTACTCCTTAACACTCATCAACATGCATTATCACTCTCTAGCACACCTTAGCACTCTTCAACATTCCCTTCCACTTCATCACATGCATAACACTAGTCCCTGACACATATTAGCACTTGGCAAGTGTTGGCACTTGGAAAGTCTTAGGATGTATGGAATACATTGAGATGCCCTGGTATGATTTAGCATGGTTTAATATTAAATTTATCTGTGAAGATCAATTGTTGGAAAGTAGATGAGAAGAAACAAAGGAATACTTGGCACTTAGAATGCACTAAGACTTTGCACTTGGCACCTATTTCCGCCTAGTGTTGGTGTGCCTAGCATTACCCTCTTGGAAAAGGTAAATTGATGACTTATTAACCCTATTATGTGTTCATTTCCTTCTAGTTTAACTTTTTTCTCCTTTTTGTTGTCTTGAGAGTCCTTGACATGCATTGACACACCCTTGCACATCTTGGCATGCCTTATCACTTGGCACATCTTAGCATGTTTGACATGTATTCCCACTATCTGGCACATCAAGGGGGTGAAGAGAGATGTAGTCCTAAAGCAGGTCGAGTACGAGGGCTGAGTAAGGGTTGCTAAAGGGAGTTCATGATCATCCTCCAAGAGCAAGATTATCATGTGAGGGTTAAGAATAATGTTGCATACCTTAATGGTCGGTTTGCACTAGGAAGTAGGATGGCATATTGTTGGTTCTCGTCTAGCAGATCAAGCCTAAGAGAGGTTTCTCATGAGAATTTGGGCATGTGATTTCAATGGTGTCTTTGTGTGAAGGCCGTATCAAATTTTGAAATGTTGAAATTTGCAACAAGAAACAGTGAGATTGGAAGCCAGAAAGGACAAAAAAAAATGCACCCACATTGGTGAGGAATTTTCATGCACCAGGAGTGAGGAATGTGGGGTGTCTAATTTATTTTTCCCTTAAATAAATTGAACAATAAATTGTAATTTCATCTCATAACAGCTTGTGTCAGTTAATTAAGTCATGATGACCGAGTTAGCTCAAGAAATTCAAGTTGAGGGTCTAATATGAGGCATCTAGAGGGATTCTAATATTTTTGGCATCCAGTTGAAGTTGATGCATTATTGGGGTGCAAGTGTAATTAACTCAATTAAATGAGTTAAAATTAGTTTAACTAGTTCTAACTGAGTGATGAGCTAGTGAGAGGTCTAATGAATTAAATTAGATTTAATTCACAATAAGTGATCAATCAGATACATGATAATTCACTATTAATAGTTTCATGCATGTCAGTTTCAAGGAATACCCAGTTGAGATAGAGGTTAAAGGGAACATAACTATCAGTTGTATTCAGAGAAAATTTCCCATGTGCAATTATAAAGTCATTAGGATGCCATGATGGATTGTGCAATCAAGGAAGACTAATTTTCCTAATTAATAAGGAGTTAATTCCCTAGGAATTGCATGAGCAAGGCAGGCTGAAGAAAGGATGAGAATTGGCTAAGTACTATACCGAGTTTTCCTGGATCAACGGGAGACAATATTTGACAGAGTGTTGGAGAATCTCATGAGAGATTAAGCATTGTATTGTTTCATGATTCCTTAACTTAATACACAATAAAGATAGAGGGGTTTTGATTAGTTGCTTTCCCAAAACACATCATGTTGTTGTGCGATTGATAATTTATTTCTCTTACTTATATGTGATTGTGCAATCATGTTTTGTTTCCGTAAATTGTAGGAAGGATTCAGTATCTTGTTTTAGTAGATTACAAGATCAGATTGAATCTCGTTGGTTAGATTTTCTACATGGTATCAGAGCAGGATTTTTTGGGCAGTGAGTTTGTAGAGAATATTTGAAGATTTTGGTGTAAAATTTTCGAAAACAAATAGAATATTTGGATTCCTTGTGAAAATCTACCCAAATGGAGAAAAAAAATCGATCAAATCGGAGCTCGAATAAGGGAGATATCATCGATTTAAAATCAACTCTTTTTTAGAAAATTTTTGTAACTTCGGGACATTTACACTGTGTGTGAGTCAGGAACCTATATGCACTTGAGCTACCAGATTCATGCAAAGATTTAAGGAGAAAGGTAGAAGTTAGAGACTTGGTGGTTTAGAGGGAGCATAAATTACCTCTCAACATGCATCCTCATGAGAAGCAGTCTCAGAAGGTTGTGGAGTGGCTGCCACAATTGGAGAAGCAGAGAGGAGACTGAGTGGAAGCATCCACTGAAGCAGAGACCTCTATGAGGGTGAAATTTTGAGCCATATGGGAAGAGGGAGTAGCCATACCTCAAGGCATAAGGTGGGGTTATGTGTAGACATAATCCCAGGATATGAAATTTGGGAAAGTTCCATTGAGATGGCGTGTCTCATGGATCAAACGTGGCTATGAGGAGCCCACAGTACAACAATAGTAGGAAGGATCATTTAGATTGATGTATTCAGATGTCAGCAAGACAGAAATCAGAGTGACAGATGTCAAATACTGGAGTACAAATAGAGTTAGCAACAGTTCAAAGGGCACGGATGCAGATGTCAGCAGCAGTGCAGAGAATCCAGTACTAGATAGGTGCAGTAGCTAGCAACAGTTAGAAGACTCTGATGACAGATGAATTATACTGATTCATTTTTTCAGAGGCTATTCAGTTTCAGGATTTGCAGGTGCAAACAACACTAGAGAAGTGTAGCATGCAGAACATTCCAAAGGTATCGGATGGGGATAGATTGAATTCCTTTCTTATTGAGAGGGAGTGTTGAAATTTGCAACAAGAAACAGTGAAATTGGCGAATAGAAAGGACAAAATAAAATGCACCCACACTCGTGAGGAATTTTGATGTACCAGGAGTGAGGAATGTGAGGCGTCTAATTTATTTTTCCCTTAAATAAATTGGACAATAAATTGTAATTTCGTCTCACAAAAAATTGTGTCAATTAAATAAGTCATGATGATTGAGTTAGCTCAAGAAATTTGGTTTAAGGTGGTTGAGGTGGATATTGGTGGCCACCCGCCTATTCCACTTGGGCCCTCACCATTGTCTCTTTCAATTTTTCAGTTTCCTTAATTATAACACAATTTACTATTTTTGTTATTTTTTTCGGGTTCTGAACTTTCAGAGCCATTTTGAGGCCCCAAACTATGTTCTTTGGGCATGAAAGGTTTGGAAATTTCATATAAATTGTATTATAAATTGTAGTCCTTGGAGAGATCTTTCTAACGAGGTATCATGTGCATCAAACGAAGATCATATGACCAAGTTACGACCTTGGGAAGTTGGCTGCCCAACTAACCCCAACGAGGCCCATAAACTCTTGGTGTTACATCTTCTCAGGTCAGGGTTTTGGTTGTTTAGGGTTTTATCTTATTTTAAAGAATAAAAGGACCCTTGATCCTTATTGTAACACAGTTCAGAGGAACATAACTATCAGTTGTATTTATAGAAAATTTCCCATGTGCAATTATAAAGTCATAGGGATGCCACGATGGATTGCGCAATAAAGGAAGGTTGATTTTCCTAATTAATATGGAGATAATTCCATTGGAATTGCATGAGCAAGGCATGCTAAAGGAAGGCTGAGAATTGGCCAAGTACTAGACCGATTTATCCCAGATCCGCAGGAGACAATTGGCAGAGTGCTAGAGAATCTCAAGAGAGATTAAGCATTATATTGTTTCATGATTCCTTGACTTAATACAAAATAGAGATAGAGGGTTTTGAGCAGTTGCTTCCCGAGTTACATCTTGTGTTGTGCAATTGATAGCTTGTTTCTCTTACTTATATGTGATTGTGCGATTGTGTTTTGTTTCCACAAATTGTAGGAAGGATTCGGTATATTGTTTTAGTACATGATTAAAAGATTAGATTGAATCTTGTTGGTTAGATTTTCTACATGAAATATAAGAGAGGGTTGATACCGTCTTGCCTTGTGGTGGTTAGTAGGCTGCAAGGTCTGTGATAAAGACCAACATAAATGGAGGAGGGCTGGCACTGTAATTTAGAGCCATAACAGAAGTCAACGCAGGCGTAATATTGACTAATTTAACGCTAGTTTGAGGTTAACCCTAGTTTGAGGGTCGACATTCAGATCTGAAGTTCATGTCAAGATTTAGTCGAAGAAATGCCCATAATCTATGGATCCATATGAGCTAGGTCGAGTCCCTTATGGAGGCAAGAGTCATGTTTTTTCTATGTGTGGATAGGGTTTGTTCTACAACAATTAGAAGTACATACGTATAATTCCCTAGTTAGGAAAATTTCCTAGCATGTTTAGTTCAGAAGGTATGACCTTAAGACTGTGACAAATTTTCATAGAAGAAGATGGGTTGTGACCCTTAGAGCGAGGTTTATTTCTGCAATAAAGACCACAGATCTGGAAGATTGTTTGTAGATTTAGTATGTGTGGACACAACAGATCCAAAGGAGGGTGGAACCTGAGCAGAAGATTGAGCATGCAAAAGAAATGTGCCATATGAAGAATGGCTTGACATGCAGAGGAGTTGATTTTGGTGGACTTTCCATATATTTTTAGAAAAAGATCTGAAGAAACCTATAAAAAATTAGTAAATGGACTGTTAGTGGCTGATTTTTTACCCTAGTTCAGTCATCTAGAGATTGTTAGAAGTATGATAAGAGGAGTAGTTCATATTTGTTCATATATTGGAAAAAAAAGATCAAATTGTCGATACACAAGAACAATGATCTTGAGAGGACTCAAACCATTTTTAGGTGGCAGATTTGAAGAGCCCTAGATGAAGAAAATATTGTGGGCCCTAGATCAGTAAAAAGAATTGACTGTGGTTGGGCAGATTGATGGTAGGCCAAGTACAGTTGGAGGGTTGTTAGGTTACTGTCAAAGAAGAGCCCTGACTCTTGTTCTAGTGAAAGACAAAAAAATTGGTAGAAGAGCAGGTGTATAGGGCCTAAGGATGTGCAAACTTTGAAGGACTAAAGTAAAAATCAAGTGGGCGAACCAGCTAGCCCTAGTTCACTATATTGTAGATGATTGATTCAGTGAGAAGAAGGGCAGCCTCCATAGCCCTGGACTTCTCATCTTGGACCTGTAGTATGGAAAAAGTGGGCATACCAAAGAGTTGTTCACAAATGGAATTGTGAACAACTTGTTACCACTCAAAATAGTAGTGGATCTAAAAGGGGCTCCTAAGAGGGCAACTGCTAGGATAAGGGAAACGATGGAGGCTTAGTCCATTGTCACCATAGCTAAGGATCCTTTCTCTTCACGGACTTTCACTGATGGATGGAGTCCTGGTAGTTTAGGAATTCACTTGTAGAGTATAGGTCAATGAATAGGTGGGAAGTGACCCTCGAAACCCTTTCCCTAAGATAAAACAAAGAGTGGGACTTTCTTTCCTTTTAAGCAAGGGAATTATCTTCTAGGGAGAGAGCAGGGGGATTGAAGGGTTGAGGGAGAATACTAAGAATTGTGAAGGAAGTTCTTAATACCTAAAATCCTTTGGGAAATTGGATTCCCAAATGGTCCTTAATGAAAGGCCCTTGACACCAAATGGGACCACACGGGGCCAAGTGGACCCAGCCCAGGTTCGGGGATGGAATTTAGCAACCAATGATGTTCCTATCCTGGACAAGGTGAATATGGGAAAGGATCAAACAAGTGTTTTTACTTCGATAGGTCAAATTGATCCTAGTAGGTTCTATCCTTGGGAACACCTAGGCAAAACTTGATCCTAGAGCTAGGGCTTGAGGTAACCAGAGATTCCACCATCGGAATTGGCCCAAGTTATGAGGAGAGTGAGGGCACCCATCAACGCAGCTGCCTCTAGGAGATAGAAGTTTTCCTCTAGCTAGATTCCTGGGAAATTGTTGCCCTAGGTGACCTAATGGGGCTAGACCTAGGAATGTGAAAATTTATTAATCTAAGAAACTCTATTGCAGTATCTTGATTTACTTCTCCTACTTGAATTAAGTTACAAGTTAATTTCTGAAATATTCAATAAATTAGCGAAGTAAATAGTAAATACAACTAGCAACCTACACATATAGATCAAATACTGAATAACATGCTCATAGACAAAGTGACACATGGATTTCTTGGACAACTATCCCTGGAAAAAACCTAATGTGGGAAAACTGGTGCAGCTAGCTCTGGAGGGTTTTCATTATTATGCAGAATCTAAGTACAACAATCCTGGGCACCAAAACTGGTTCACCCAACAGAGAAATAAAAATGGCGGTAATACGCTGCTCTAAATCCCTCTACGTCAGCCTAACTGGCCTGCGTCGGCCTCTGCACTGCTCAGTAAGGGCCTACATCACACCTGAAGAGCTTACACTGCCCCTGCATTTCCTTGACTGGGCCTGCGTCAGCCCTGCATGGCTCCTGCTGCCTCTGCGCTGCCCCTGCTGGGCTCTGGCTAGACTGCGTGGCTCCTACTGCCCCTGTTGCTCTGGCTCGCTGGAATGCTTAAGCATAAAATCATAGGTAAGAAAGAATGCACTGGCCAAAGGTAACACATAACAGCCTGAAAATTTGAAGAAATGAAATGAAAATAGATCAATGTCCACAAATAACTGAAATAGCTCAATGGGACTAGAGAGTAAAATATTTGAAAACAACAATAAGTTCTTATAGAATCATCTAAGAGAACAGAGGATACTAGTTCATGAGGTTAAAATGTTTTATAATTGTTGGCATAGGAAAACTGTAGAATTGTTAGAGTAAATCTCTGTAGGTACCATTAGTTGGTGATCATAGATAATCATTTCATTTCATCAAATACCCTGATGAATGGGCCTTACAAGCTATTTGCGTAGACAAACCCCACATAAGCTGTGTGATGGAAAAATATTCACACTATATTGAAGAAAACACCTACCAAATAAGGATGACATTTCAAATGGGGCAAGAAACAATAGAGAGATAGACATCGAAAAAGTTAAAATGCTAGGGAAACAGGAAAGCAACTAGGTAGCATGGTAGAAAGCACAACAATAGAAAATTATAAAAATGGAAAACCCTACAAATTAGCACCCATCCAAACATCACCACATTTTTTTCTTCAACTCTAAATCTCCAAATTCATCAAATTATATCCTGTATTCAAACCTGATCCTCTCTGTTAGCCATTCTGAAGATAAGGCTAAGAACTTACTACAGAACCATCACCTACATGTAGTCATGATCTTATTATGTGACCGGACAACCTACTTTTGTGAAGACACGGAAAGGTAAACACTCTCAGCCAAGATTTTCCATACAGCCCAGGTTGAGCAACCACATATACATCACCAGTTTTTTCTCTTTAGATTTGTAACTTAGAAGAGCTTTGTCTGACCACCTTCGGGTTGCTCCCAGAGTCACCCAGGCAAGCCCTCTCAACATCATCCTCTTTTTGTAGTACCTAATTAGTAATTTAATTAACCATAACAGTTTCTTGATCATGCAGGTATTTCAAATATATTTCCAATAAGCATAAAGCTTTCATGTTAAATAATCAGGTCAAAAGACTAGACTATGATGCAAAAAATACAAAGAAACCTCTCCAACACTCAAAGGACAAACAAAGTTAAACCTCTACAAAGTATAAATAGATATCTAATAAAATTCATTCCACTATGAAAAAGTGCTTAACTAAAGAAAATTCTAAGTACTGTGCTTTCAAGACAAATCTTTCAAGGGCAGTGATGTTATAAACATACCCCTAGACCTCGTGAACAATCAATGTGTATAAATAGACCATCATATGGCTCATTTTAACCATTATTATTATGATTTTATAAACCAATTTTATTAAATCAACAAGAAGCAAGCAACAATTGCATTCAGTTCCACTGAAGCAAAGTATATGGCAGTTTCATATACTTATTATGAAGCTATCTAGATTTGCAACTTGATTGTAGAGTCAACCAATCAGTTATTGAAGCCCAATATTGTCTCTTGTGAGAATCAAAGTTACATCAAGCTCTATGAAAATCCAATGTGTCATGACCATTTCAAACACATTGATATTCAATAAAATTTCCTAAGATTCCAAGTTCATTAGGGAGTTGGTAGTGTTGGACCACATTCTGACAAAGTTGCATATGGTTAATAGTTTGAAAAAGCTCCTAACAAAGGGGAAGTTTGACAAGTTGGGGGAGAATCTTGGGTTATTGGAAAAAAAAAATTTCTCAAGAGTGTTAGATTACCTAGTTGATCCTAGTTGGTCTCACCTTAGCCTTGAGAAGTTGAGCAGCACCAGGATTGCAAAGCTAGATTGTGGTACACCAGTCAGAAAGATTCTCAAATACAGCTAGAAGCTTATAACGACACCTTTGAGGATAGACGAATTAGTTGTTGGGTCACACCCACCAAGTATGGCACACTAGTTAAGGATAACGAGTTCATGATATTTTATAGAAAGTTGCGAACTCCAAGTAAAAGTAGATACAAAATCCATTCAGATCCACATAAGTCTTAGGTTGATGACGAGTTATGGTTGGACTTGCATAAAGAGAAATTGACAAACTCCTAGAAGAAGCTCATACCATTTTGATACGAGCCTTACACCATCACCAAGGCTATGGGTGAGAATTCTTTCGAGGATAGTCATAGGATGATTTATATTACTTCAAATGTATATGTTAGGATGATTTATTCTTAATGGGGTGCATGTCTAGAAAGAGTTCCTTTAAGATAATGAAAAATATGATCAAACGATTACTTACATAAGTAATTGTGATATCTACCCGAATGACATGAGGTAACTACATAAGAGATTTTAAAAGTGACATTTTTAAGGTTTTTTTTATATCAAGGTATGTGGATCATTATGTTTTTTTTCCAAAGCATTTACATATGACTAAATTTTTAAGTAGTACATCACTCTAATATTATTTCTCTTACATGCTCCTAGGTTATAATTCAAAGCATCATAGGTACTAAAATTCATGAAACTCTTGTTTTTTTGCTCTAAATAACTAAAAATCCCAAGTGTGCTACTCTTAATATTCAAACTTGCACTATTGTTAATACTACTTACTCTAATTGTTATTTTTCCTCCATAAGTAAGCTAACTATGAGGTGGACTTGAACCATTATTAACACGCTAGTGTAGTGTTACCTATTTGTATTTAAGAAGCATAAGGGGCGGGGTTGGTATAAGGCCAGCTTTGCTATTGTTTAGTGTCATGCCCACTACTAGGTTCTCATCCTCTGTTGGCCTTAGGATATGGTTTCCCATTAGTTCATTTATTCTTTCTCATTCGCAATCTCATCCTACATTGCATCCAACCTGCTACTTTGTAATCACATATCTCTCGTAACCTCACTCCAGTGTGTTCATTAGACCTCATTGAGGTGCATTGACTACCACTCTTTATTGAGCTATATTTTATCATCAACCCTTTGTCTCACAACCATCCATTCACCAACTCACCTTTCTCATTGAAATTCTCCCACTCTCTCATCCTCACTTCACTACTCTCTTCCTAGTTAATCTACTTTTGCAAATCCTCATTGCCTTCTTCATTTTCTCACATCAAGTTCAACCACCACTCATTAATTATCTCTACTTCCTCAAAACTTATTCAACTTACTTTTTGGCTTTTATATCCTTCATAGCCATTTAGTCTTTTGAACTCTAATTTTTTTCAACCCCATTGTAATCCATTACTTTATTACTCAATGCAATGTTTTACACCACCATACCATAATCAACCACCATACCATAATAAAAAATTTAGTAGTAGGAAACAACTTTTCCTAATATCAAATTTTTTCGAATATCAACTTTTGTTTTTCGAATATCAAATTTTTTAGTTTCCCTCGCCTATTTCCCTCCCTCGCATTACAGGTTTTGTCCAATGAAGGAGGAAGGGAGCATCCATTCTATCAAACTATGATTTGATACACTGGTTGAACTCAAGAAAGTGGAATCCCAGGGTGATTTCTATCCCGAGACTACCACGGAAAGCTCCATTAGCTCCATTACACCGAGGGGTTCAAGTGCGCTAATCAGAAGAGGCGTGGATGGCCACGATCATGATCACTTCCTGCGAGATGAACTACCTGGTTTTTCATTACCTCCATGAATCAGGTGAGAGTTAGTATTCAACCCATTTCAGTGAAACCGTTTTATTTTATATGAACATCACATGTAAAATTATTTTTCAATGAAATTGTTTGAAGCTTTCCATGTAAGTGCCAAAGCTTTTGAAATTTAGGGTAATGTCAGACTTAGTATGCTTCTTACTCTTCTCTATAAGATTCAAAGCCTTGCCGCACTGGTGAAAGAGTTGTGTATATCATGTAACCAGAAATACTCTGTAGCTTAACGTGGAAGTGGAGGACTTGAGCGAATTCGAAGTGTAAATCACAGCAAAGACATAAATATATCTAAAACCCTAAGCGGAATTGAAGGTATTATATCATAGTTATAATCCTAGAAGGAAAAATTCGCAGTTCCACAGCATTGACTGAAACCCCTACGTGTTAAATATTTTGATTTGACCTTTTTTTAAGGACGAAAAAAACATTGTTACGAGCCCCATGAAGAGGCAAACCAAATCCATCATAAGAATAGTACAAAAACCATAAAGACACATAAAAACTCTGCATACCAACCATAGAAAATCCAGACAATACGTAGCTAAATAGAACATCACTGAGCCCAGATACATACCGAGGGTCAGTGGGAACATCATCTGATTGAAAACAGCATAAAGGAGAATATCGAGAAAGGCAAAAAATAGAAAAGGATCTGGTATGTACAATGAAGATATAGCCTATAAAAGCAGCATAAGAAAAAAGGATATCCTGCTTGCTTGCAAATGTATTCTGGCTCGTTTGAGAAGATCAGGCTTGCTTGATGTAGATTATGGTAGAGGAAAACATTGAGAGTCCAACAGAGTGGAAGCTCTGTAATGCATGATCTGAATTTTCCATTCCAAACCAGAATGTCACCTTCCCCTTTGAAAGATAATCCCATTGCCTGTAGAAGAGCTTTATGGCATTCCCAGCTGTGTGCTTCACTGCCCAGTAACCCCAGCAATTCTGCAGATTTCCATATGGGAGCCCCAAGGTTCCAGCAGTATATAAGATCAAAGAGAGAGAGAATGCCACTGTGATGAAGCTGTGAAGTAGGTGTGAATCAAAGAGAACTTCATTTTCAGATGCGAGCATTCGCTCGACTCCAATTAGAATATTTTTTCCATTGCCGAACTCCCAAACCAGTCTTTGTCCCAAGATGTGCATCACTCTTTGGAAACTGCGCCAGATGGTTGAAGCCTTTTTTATAGACCTTACACATCCCAAGTATATAGATTGAATAGAATCACCCTCAAAATATTTGTGTGTAATTATTTTAGACCATACTCCATCGCCCTTCAAAGCATGCCATAAATATTTTACCAACAACGCATTTGAGAAAAGTCTGAGATTTAATAGACCCCAACTGCCAGATCTTTTCGGGATAGAGATTGCCTCCAATTTACAGATATGGATTTTAGTGTGATCTGAGGAACCTCCCCACAGAAAATTTGCAATAATGGAATTAATTTTGTTAACAGTGATTGCCGGGAGAAAGTACAAGTTAGACCAATAGACCACATATTGAGATAAGATAACTTGTATGAAGATATATCTACCATCCAACAAAAGGAACCTACTCGCCCATTTGTGTATCTTGTTTTTAAATTTATTGATCAGCCAAGTCTAATCATTGCTATTGTATGAACAAGGTTTGAGTCTAAATCTGAGATATGTTATGCCCAACATTATATGACTTATGCCAGTCCCTAAAAACTCAAAAATAAACTTAATTTCCTCCACATCTCTCGAATCATACAGAAGGAGAGATTTACCTTTTTTAATGCATAAACTAGAAGCAACTCCAAAATGATTGATAATGTAGTGCAGATAAAAACATTGGTTCCTACCAAAGACCAGCAAATCATCAACAAATAATAAGCGTGTGACACATATCGTAGGAGAGAAAGCCAGTCCGTCAAAGTAACCCTTTTCCTTTACCATCTTCCTGAGGTTCCTGAAGCAATCCATAATAAGGATGAATATGAGCGGGGATAAAGCATAGCCCTGTCAAAGCCCTCTTTTGGCCAAGAAAAAGTGAATCAGTAGTCCATTAATGAGAACATCATATATGATTGAAGTTATGCACGCCATTATCCATCTAATAGACCAAATAGGTAGCCCAATATTTAGGAGAATTAGCCTAATGAAAGACCAATTTGCATAATCATATGCCTTATGGATGTCGATCTTCATAATTAGAGCCTCAGTTTTGTTTTCATGAATGGAGTGTAAAGCCTCATGTGCTATAGCAATGGCATTGTGTATAGACCTGCCACTTAAAAACCCGAATTGTTACTTAGAAATGTGTGTTGATAGGATCCCCCAAATCCTATTTGCAATAATTTTAGAGGTGATTTTGTACACAACATTACATAGTGCAATAGGCCTAAAATCTAAGAACTGTTCAGGATCCAATGACTTAGGAATGATTGTCAAGAAGGTCAAATTTATATCGCTAGGAACAAAACCTAGAATTCTAATCTGTTCCACAACCATAAGCAGCTCATACTCCAACATATCATATAAGTGTAAATAAAATTCAGCTAGCCATCCATCTGGCCTAGGACTTTTGTCATGTGCAAAATATTTTAATGCAGATTCTAACTCCTTAGATATCTCCACCTCCATAACATTGTTTGCATCTAGGTCTAACATCGAGGGCATATGTTGTAGTACCCAAGCTTGGCTTTGATGATCAATTTCATGGTCAAATTTATAAAAATCAGTAAAATAATTGAGCGCTTCAACCTGTATGTCCTACGTTTTATGTTTGATAGAGCCATCTGCAGCATTTATTCTCCAAATTGAATTCATGTTCCTGCGGCGATTTGCACAGTTATGGAACAACCTTGTATTCAGATCACCTTCCTACAACCATTGAACTCTACTTTTTAATTTCCATGTAGTTTCCTGTATTTTTAAAATCTTAAGCTTGTGAGGCTCCAACTTCTCAAGAGTGGCATAGAATAGAGAGTCAGGTGGAGCGATCTTCATGTCCATATAAATCTGAGCAATCTTACTGTCGATGTCTCTCAGCTCCGAGACCCCTCTTATATTACCGTATAGAAAAATACCTCCAAAGAATTTATAGGCCTTTAGACTGTACACTAAAGGGTCCCAAGTGGCCAACATTCCACCCGCCCAACCCATTGCATCCACTCCCACTACATGCCAACTTGAGCGTATACTTAAAATGGTCTCAATAGCAACAATCCGCTTACAAAGATTTTCCTAGAGAAATACCATTGATGGATTTATTTCTGAGAACATCTAGCAAAGGCGAAGATTTTTAGAGGGCCTGCCCAACCCTCTTACATTCAGAGATACCATAGTCATCATTTAGGTACTTCATTGGGGCTGCCTGCTCTAAGGCCCCAAATATCACCAACTGTAGTAATAGGAACATCATGCAAATCATGCAGATCCCCTTGAAATAATGATTTTGTCTTGATCCGACCATGAAAATGCCTTGATCCCTTTTTATTAGTCTTCCTGGTAGTGACGTTTGAAGCTCACTCAGGAGATGTATGAGGAAAGGGTTTTGAAATTCCTTTATCAAATACAGTAAGTGCAGCCATATCTAGCATCGGGTTTCCTAGAAGCGCATCTAAATCACTACCCACAGTATTCTGTGGGGAATCTGGGTGTTGTGGGGAATCTGGTTCATGAGAAGATAATGGAGAAGCCCATTCCAGGGGGGGCATCGATGGTGAAACCACTAGCAATTCAGAGGGATGTGGACATGGTGATAAGGTAGGATTTCCCGTATAGACAGTTCCTTGGGGGTCATCTATTGGTTTATTAGAGTGCGGCGAGGTTGACTCGTGGGAAATTGGAGAGAATTATTGATTGTAGCGAGGGGAACCTGTGTTTTCAGGTAAACATGGGGCTTTTGTAGTACGTATAATTAACAAAGGTAAATCCAAAGAGTAAGATCTGACACTGTTATAAGAGGGGGGAATTGACTTACCCGAGTCGAACCCAGATGCATGAGCTGACTTATTTCCATGTTGGCAACGAAAAGACATGTCTTCATGGTGTCCTCTCCTCCATTGTCGCATATGACAGATTCTTTGCAAGTGACTAGTGTGGTGACATATGAGACAGCGGAATGGCACACCCCAGTAGTCTAGTCTCTGTTAGTGTATTCGTTGTCCCCATATTAAATCAACATCACTCGGAAACCCACCTTGGAATGAAACTTCAACTAAAATCCAAGCAATCCGCTTGTCCGTAGTACCAATACATCCAGGATCCAAATATTTGGTAGTTCCAATGGAATTTCCAATAGCTCGAAGTGTTTTCAAGGTCCAGAACTCCAGGGGTAAGCCTGGTAATTTGACCCAAATCAGTTTACTCTTTGGGGCATCATTTACAGGATTGAAACCCAAAAACCATGGGAGGAGCTGCATGAAACCCCTGCCCCAGACCCAAGTTCACGTCATAATATTCCTACAATCTTCCTCATGCAGAAAATGCTCGCTGAACCAGTTTCGCATAATTTTACTTACTTTAGGAATGTATCCCAGAATTGGACAACAGAAGGTTTTTACCCACTCCGGTAGATCAAAAATTAAATCCTCTGGGTACAACCATCTTCCTATCAGTGCCTGCTTTTGCAAGCTTGCAACTTTGTCCCAGAGGTTGTTATGTTCCAAAATTACTTGTTTGACATTAGACACAGGGTTATAGCAACGGTCCTTCTAATGAATCTTCCTCCTGTATAAACCCGACTGTGATTCAGAGTGTGCCTCATTCCTGTGCGAACAAAAACCATGCCTCTTCTCATTCTGGAGCTCGTTGGAAGTATGTTCCAGTACATGATTTCGGTTATGATCAAAGTCCACCATTTTTCCATCCTGGAGAGTATTTCACAGCTGCTCCTTTTCATCACGTAAGGTGGCAGCAATCAGATCCTCATGGGTGGATGTGTCGGAAGAAAGGATATAGTACACTTGTGGCGAGTGTAATATTGTCAAATTTTCTTTAAGCTTTTCATCAAAAATTTCACCAAGGAAAGCCCTCTTTTAGATTTATTGAAACCCTATAAATAGTTTTATATATTTGAAAATATTGATCGGACCACTGTTGAAAAATTGGCTGGGGTAACCAGGTCAGAGTACTGTCGGATTTGCAGTCGAAAACTTGGTTCACAAAGAGGGCATTTGGTTGGCCCCCTTATACCTCTTTTCCTTATGTTGTCTTGTGAGAGAATTTTCTTGTGGTTTAGCTGCCAGATGAAGTAATTTACTTTGGGTATAACATTTGGCATCCAGATCCGATTCCATATCCCACTTTTAGGGAGAACCTGTTCCTCAAAGAGGAGATGTGTGTAGCCTTCTTTGACTGAGTATCTTGTGTTCTTCCAACACCATTTGTCTGGTTTATCTCTCACTATTGGAGAACATGCCTCGAGAAGATTTAGGAGTTCTTTTTTTTTCTCATTTATCTCTTCGGGGAGATCCGACAGAAGCCACCCTTCCCATTTCCTCTTTTCATCCCACACTGAGATTTGTGACAAGGTTGTAATTCTGATCGATTTGAAGTGATCTCAGAGGGGTTTTAGCTGTTCCAAATCTTCTAGTGGAGCATTATTCATTATTTTGTCTTCCCAAATTTTAACTGTCAGACCATTTCTAGGAATTCTACTGATGTTTTGAGTAATTAAAGGAGATGAGGATAGAATAATATGCCAAATTGGGGAGCCCTAAGTGGTTGTAATATACCCGTTTTCCTGTTCTTGTTGCTTGAAATAATTTCCTCTTATTACTTGGGCCCACCATTCTTCGGGTTTTATGACTAGCCCCCACCATAATTTGGCCCCAATTGCTGGGTTAATTAATCTTGGGTCTCGAATTCCTAGTCCTCCATGTTGCCTAGGTTCTGTAACAGTCTTCCAGTTTACCATGTGATATTTTCTTGTTGTTTGTTTCCCTCCTTCCCATAAGAACTTCCTTATAAAACTACCAAGCTGTTGTAGGACATACCTCGGAGCCTGGAGGACCGTGAACTGATATAAAGGGAGAGAAGACAACACTGATTTGATAAGAATGAGACGACCTACTGGATTTAACCAAATCCCTCCCCAATTGGTTATTTTTTGTTTCATTTTGTCAATCATGCCTTGCCAGGACTTAGGACTGGTCCTTTTCAAGAAAATTGGGACTCCTAAGTATTTAAATTCCTTCCAGTCTATTTCCACCTTAAATCCCAATATTTACTCTATTTTATTGGCCTTCCAAATGGATATATTCCATGCATATATTCTACATTTGGCATCAATTGTTTTCCCTCTAGATGCTTCTTGGCATTTGTGCAAGTAAGACTTGAATCTTCTAGTTATGACTAGAGAGGCCCCACCTAGAAGAGCTGTATCATCAGCAAATTTTCTGTGATTTATTCTTTGATTCTTTCTTTGAATTTGATTCCTGGGATGTGATGAGAGATCCTTGTTTCTTCAAGTTTGCGACTAAGAGCCTCTCTGACCAATATATATAAAAAGGGCGAGAGGGGGCACCCTTGTCGGAGACCTCTTGAAGCTTGGAAGAACCCATTCCCCCTACCATTAATCAAAGGAGAGATCTAGGGCTTGGAAATGCATTTCTTTATCCATCTAATGAAGGTCTCTTTAAATCTCATCTTCATTATGTGGAGGAGTAATTTTTGCTGAACCCTGTCAAATGCATTGGCCATATCCAGTTTAATGACCATTCCTTGCTCCTCACATCTCCAACTTGAGTCAATGGCTTCCTGGATTAAGATTGTATTGTGTCATAGATTTTTCTTCTCAAGACGAAGTTGCCTTGATTAGGAGAGATGAGGAGAGGCAGGAGGACTTTCAGTCTAAGGGCTAGGATTTTGGCAAAAATTTTATAAGAGAAGTTACAGAGGAAAATTGGCCTAAATCTTGAGAAAGAGGATGGATTTTGTTCTTTTGGTATCAGGGCTAAAAAGGCTGAATTTATTCCACCGCCGATGTATGAGATATTTAGGGAATACCTGATCATTTGGCATAAATCTCTTTTTATTAGATGCCAATAGGTTTGATAAAACCTACCAGTGAAGCCATCAAGCCTAGGGGCCTTATCTAGAGAAAAGGAAAATATTGTGTTTTGAATTTCTTGAGGATCAGGTAGAGCAGCAAGGATTTCATTGGCTTCAGTAGTCACCAAAGAAGGCATCAAGTCCAAGAAGAAGGATTCACTAATGGGGGCTAACAGTTGGTCATCATGTTACAGGGCAGAGAAGTGATCTATTGCATCGGCCTTAATCTCATGAAAAGAATCAAGAGCTTGAGATCCATGCTGAATTTGGGTAATGACATTTTTGATCTCTCGAAATTTTGCTTTCTTATGAAATTATTTTGTATTCCTGTGTCCAGAGCTGAGCCAGCTATTGCGAGATTTGAGCTGCCACATATCTTCCTCTTGTCTCAGGCTTGCGTGGTATGTTTGGAACATTTTTATTTCTTCTTGGAAGTCCACCTTCTCCACTTCATTGTTTTCTATTTGAGCCTACTTTTTTGCAAGATTGTCTTCTGTTGTTTTGACATTTAGGGACAGATTTGCATTATATGATTTCAGCCATTCTTTGATGTCATCTTTTAACCTTTTAACTTTCCTTTCCCACATGGTTATAGGGCTACCATTTACCCACTGAGCCAAGGATGCAGCGATCATTTCAGAAAATCCAACTGATTCGATCCATAATGGGGAGAATTTGAATGGGATTGGGCACATAGTTTATGGAGGAGAAACACAAGACGTGTGATGTTCGGTGGGTAGATCCACACCATGGTGAGATCTCTGAAGTTATAGTGAGGGATGTTGATAGTAGAATATACGAATCTAAAAAGCCTGTCCTAACCTTGCTGCTAACGTAGCCGGTCCCACCCTCTTATTGTTCCATGTGTATTTAAATTGCTCGACTTCAAATCGAAGATTTATTTGCATTAGCGAGTCTTTTTAAGTCTTTCGGTGAATTTCTCTTACCCTTTGTCCCTCTTCTCTTTTTGTCTGTTTTAGAAGCTGTGTTAAATCCCCCTAGGGGAATGCAATTCATGCCATACTTTCTTTGTGTGCTTGAGGTCTTGTAAGGGACTTCCGGCCAATCTTTCTTTTCGGCATAAGTGTTTGGCATGTATATATTTATGATTGTAATGGTGTAATTTAGTTTTTGACAACATTTTTTTTAATAATAATAATAAAATTATTATAAAGCCTTGCCTCATAAGGTTTCATGAGCAAGTGATTTTATTTTAGTTGGCTCTCACTTGAGAGCATTAGGATTGGTCATTTGAAATTAAAAGAATTAGTGTCATGCTTAATGATAGCCCTTCTTGTTCATTTTTCAAATGTATATATGATTAGAAATTTCTCCAAAAATGATGCATAGCTCTCTTCCTCATGATTTTATGCTTTTTATATCTAATTCATCATTCTACATACTTTTGTGACATATATGCATCAAAATATATAAAAATTCGCTACCAACTTTGGGAGCTTTTGAAAATTTCGCTCTGGCTCCGCTTGCTCACTTTTATCCCGCTTCCCACTCCTACTCCTGCTCCCCGAGCAACGGTATGCACCTGATCATGAATATGTTGTTCAATGTTCTAGATCAATGAAAAATGCGGACATATGTGCTTATTGTTTGAATATGGTTGTAAATTAAGTAACTGGAATTTGATCATGTAGAACATTTTACGACTATATTCTCTTATTAACTTCATAGTTCGATCATAGGTCGTACTAATATGTTCGGTACAATGGTATGACCCAAGAAAATTTTACTGCAATATTTTGTCTTTCGAATTACTAGCATTGATCTCAATTTATTTCTTGTAAATGACATTTCAAGGTCTCGCTTCAAATAATTACCTTTTGAGGCTATACCTTAAAGCTCATTTGTGTCTATAGTTTTAATCCCTGGTTTGTCTTGAGATTCATTTTTTCTAAAAAGGGAAATACCATGTCATAAGTTGAATTTTGCAATGTACGGATTGTTGTTTAAGTGCAGAGAAATCTAACATCTTTGGAACTACACAGGCACTTCCGAGTTGCAAACATCGGATCTTCTCTTCATGTAAAGGGACCGGCTCATACATTCGAACCTGATGGATACTTCCAATCAAAACTACCAAGATAAAATTTATGGTAGTTTGAAACATGGTGGGGTTCAAAATGAGCGCTTGAGGGATCACATAAACGAGATTTTGATTCATGGTTGGAAAAATTCTCCATGGTGACAAAATTTTCTTGTGAGACTACGCATATCTTTGGTGAAAATCATTTATTGAGCGACATAGATAGTCCAGAAGAGAATTATTTACATGCAAATAATGGCGAGCATGGTAGTGGTGAGTATAAAACGAGAAAAAGAAATGGACAACTCGGTATAAAGTCAACCGGTTGTTTTTATCTAGATGCTTTACAGGTCGATTACATTATTTCTGAAATATTACTCAATGTGTAATGATTCTAATGGTATTTGTTCCACTATTTCATTAATCCAAGGGAAACCAATTATTGAAATATTTTGGATCAAATATGTAGTTTTCCTTCTGAATTTTTTTTAATTTCAATAGAAAGAGGTAATGGTACATTTTGTAATAGTCATAGTTGAATTTGGGCCGAAATATCAAGGATGCTCTTTTCCTCGGGAAAGGCTATAAAATAGTCTCTTGATGAAAGTGAGAGCATTTACCCATTGTTATCATAGAAAATTTCCTTTTGAACATTACTTCAAGAACTATATTGATATATAAAATTTTATGGAGTTACCAATATACAATATAAAAAATAGAACATGATTAGATGTCAATCTGCACATGGAGTAAGAGAGAAGACCCCCTTATATTTTTGTCGGTTCATCATCTCTGGTTGCTTTGCACGAAAACAAGCGTGAAGGAACATATTAAAGCGAGGCTGCCATAACTATATTTGATCTCGTGTAGCATGTTGTGAGGGGGAAACAACAATATCTTGGAATATAAATTTGTTCATGGCAATCCATATTGACCAAAGAACTATTGTAGGAAGGGTAAGGCATTCACTCACCTCTCTATCATCTACCCACTTGAAATGCATCCTCAACATTTTCACTTGTACAATTCCTTTTTCCTTTGTTATAAACTCACAACATCCTAGGCTTGTTTTGGAAAAATGTCATTTAAGGAATAAGTGGTTTCTGATTTCTCCCGATTATTTTCACAACAAACATATGCTAGATTATAATTTATCCATCATATTTATATACGATTTCAACCCTATGAACCTCAACTAGTTTCATGCCATAATGACTTTTAAAAAATGAAATAGCATCTCTACACCAAATCTGTCTATATCGGGAAAATTTTTCCAAAACAATTTAGCTATTTGCAAGAACTATGAGATAACAATCATGTTATTGAATTGATGAGTAAATAATTGATGAACATTTTAAACCCTAGTGCTATTCTTAGACACATTCCTTTCTTGACAATTCCATTTTTTTGACAAAGCGAATATTATGATTTATAATCTTGAAACTTCCTTTGTACTAGTTGGCTTGGTTTGTATTATTCCATTATTAGTCCTTGGAATTTTGTCCTATTCCATTACCTCTTATCATCTAAGCGGGACACACGTAGGATTATTGTAGATGACATTTATAGATAGAGTACATTACTTCTCCTCACGGTGGGCCTTAGAAGTTATATGTTTTTCCAAGAAATAGTATCTTCTTCCGATACGTCGGTAGTATCTCTATTAGCATCAATATTTTTCAATCAATGTGTTCACGGATTGAATCAATCGATTTTGCGAGGTACTACGATATCGAACTCTTCAAAATCTTCTTATAGGATATTGCCATGTTGGTCAACTTTTATTCTGATCACAAGCTTCTTTGGTGTTTCTTTCAAACTTCAAGTAGTATAGTATCCATTAGAATCTAACTTCTCCTTCCTTTTGTTTTTTCATTTAATCGGCTTATTTTTCCTCCTTAATCTTCATGCTTTTCCATGTTCTTCCAATTCTTCCAATTTCTAATCAAGCTTAGATAGATCTTTTTTTCCTTATGGGCTTTTGCTAGAACTTAGAAGACTATGAAAGAAAAAAAATAGGCAAAGTATAAAGATAATAGTAACATATGTAATCGAGGAGAAGTAAAATGCTTATCTATTGAAGAAGGGTTAGCTCCCTCTTAATCTTGGACACATTCACCAACCTAGTTCTTACATTAGCATGGTGTCATTATTAACGAGAGTTAGATCTACTTTTTACAACGGAAACGATTAGATAGGGTTTTTTTCCTAGGGTTCATCTTAGTTCAAACTAGTGAGTTAGGCTGAAAAGCCCTAGAGTCTTTATTGAGAATCCTTCTATACATGAGATTTTCATTCCTTGATCATAAATAAATTAGCAAAGAAAGACTTCAAATGTTATATGTAGGTGATTTCTAAAATATATCTACACAAACCCTTATTACATCTTTCGAGGTATTATCTTAGTGTTACTACTATTGACATTGAGCATAGTTTACATTTACCTCTTTTAACTTAGTTGTTCTCCATTATTGCCTTCGAGTATGGTACTACTATATTGTAAGTTGTAACTTCTTCGAGCTGCTTCAAAAGATATGCTTATGCTAAATTCGAACTTCTCTGTCCATACGATTCTGCAACTTAGTATTCACATTGATTTCACTAATTGTTCCTTCAAGCTTGGCTATAAGCCATAGATATATCATTAGGCTTGCTTTCAATGTCCTTTATCTTTCAATATCAAATAGGTAGGCTTCAAAGAATTCAATTCGTCTTTCTTTTATGTATGAGAAGGGTGCTATTTTCACAAACTTGTGTCACGAGTCCCCTATACCCTCACGGTCCTTGAAGAGATATAATCTTGCTACATATTCTAGTGTCACGGAGATGGGCATTATATCATCATGATAAATTATGTCACGAAGTAGCATCCCTCGGAGTTTTCGCACGGGATGCCACTAAACTCCTGATTCTTGATGATTCAAAAAGTTTTGTATGTCTTTGTATAGTTCGGATCACAAACCTACATGTTCTACTTGTCATAAGAGATGCTCGGACTTTTCACAAATGTAAATTATGTCATTAAGTGTAGCTTCACACTTGGAATTGATCGAAATCTTGGATTTTATTCACGGTGATGATTTTGGTCCATACATAGACTATGTACCTTAGTCTTTTATACGTAGCATAGAGTAGATCACGGACTTTTGATTCATTTTGCACGAAAAGGTATAGAGATGTTCGGTCCTTTATATCACAGAGATAATGCTTATTACGCATGTCTTTAAGTTCATCATTTGTACATTTAAATGCCTCGGAAGATGATCCACATGGTTTTGGTTTCTTTTTAACTTGAGATCACAATATAATTCTATCCTTCGTCTCTAGGTGCCACATATTTGCATGGATTCTGAAGATGATGGTCTTCACAGATGTCAAAGATAGATAGTCTCCCAAATGAGTGTTGCCTTATATAGTGTTAGATAGGCTGTATCATTTCATGTCGGTGTCATCATTGATGCCTTGAATATTCAAATATTTGTTACTATAATAAGCTTTAGATACCTTATAGAAGTGTCACGAGAACCTTTTTGTATTGATCAAGAAACAAATTCACCACCTCAGATATTCATGTTTTCCCAAACAAACTTGCTTAAATCATTATGGAAATTTTGGACTTGTTCATATTCTCGAACTTGCCTTTGAACTCGGCGGTAATAGATGTCGTATACGGTATGTTTGGTACTCAAACGATACAAATATCATGAATACACTTGGTCTTTTTGATTCATAAAGAAGCGCACGATCATGCTCGAGATTGCCACCTCTTGTTATCCATAGTTTTAAAACATTGCGGTTTTGAGCCGTGGCACCAGGTCAAATTGGTCGGTCAACATGCCTGCAGTTCAAACCACCCATGCAACCTAGTTTAACCACTGCCTTTGAACAATATTTTTTGGTTAATTGGTGCTATGTGTTTCGGTTTATCCATAAGCCCAGGTCGGTTACGTCATAGCGATTGCTTTAGGTTGCTATACGTTCACATGTTATTCTTGAAGTAATCAAAAGCGATCAAATGTATATTTGAAGGGTATTTTTTGGCTAGTTAGGTTCCTTTGTATTGGTGCAAAGATTTAAGCCCATCCAAAAGGCGGAACTACAATTCACATGAATCCTTAAAGTATTAATGCACCTACGAATTTTACGAGCATTCCGATTTTCTCAAAGTTAACTTTCTGCATCATCTACGCCTTCATGGATTAGTCAACAACATGATAGAATCTAATTCAATGTTTGGATTATCATTGTATTTGGTTGTAGCAAGGAAGTCTAACAAGGCTTTGACGGACTTGCTTGATCTTTTTCGGTATGTTTTTGATCTTCCTAATTCAAACAACAAACATTGGAACATATAATTTGGTAGCATCACTAGAAAACTTATGCACTAGTTTAGTTACAAATGTTTTAGGGCATGAATTATCCGGCCTGTGCTAGAGGAAAGTTGATGAATATATTGTTGCTAATAAGCGGTGATACTTTAATGTTGGCTTATCTGAATAATGCTAGGGTTGACGTGTATTTATCGAAAGGTTGCGGGATAGTTGTGTCATACAAAGGAATAGATTTATGACTAAGTTGAAATTGAATGTACGCATATATATTTTTTGTATTGTTGATGAGCTAGGTCATTCTCACTCGTGATGTTTTGAATACTATATGATGTGATGATGAATTGTGCGATTGTTGATAAAGCTGACACTTCAATGGAAATATGACATTAAACAAAAGTGAAAACAATGCATCTCAACAAGTAGTAATTGTTTAGAAGCACTAGAGTAGAGTCAACTGACATGATATTGATGTTCATGATATATTGGCTTGATGTTAATGGCATAACTACGCTAATGTTTACAACTTTTCCATTGTCAAAACCTTTCATAACATCATTGAATCTTTTTATGACATTTGATCCATAGTATGTATTAGGTCTCTGCGAATGATCTAAATTCCCGAATATGGAAGAAGATGTCGGTGTCGGTGCTAGTAAGGGCAGAGACTCTAAATCATGGTTAGTTAATTTGAAGCAAGCCTCAACTTGTTAGATCTATTATAAGAAATTAATAAAGGTTACAATGAGCAACCTTAGAAGCCTACACAAAATCAAACTTTTTTGCTAGCTTGGCGGCACTCATTACGACGGGGAGACATCTTTTACATCTCTCTAGGCACTAATGACCTTTCCCGTAAGAAAGCCTCTAAACATATATATAATGAAAGAATCATGTCTTGCTTTTTCGATGGAAACCCATATTTGAAGACTTTAAGTAGAATTTCAAGATAATGTGTATCATACTTTCTAATTCCTTCGTGATCAGTCTATAAGGAGACTTGAACCATTCAACATATCTTGATATCAAAAATTGATTTATCTTCTGTGATAGAAACCTCTTTACTCACCTCTTTTCATCTACTAATCATAGGTGAAAAGCCAAATTGATATATTCACCAGCATGGTATATAAATGAGAAAAATTTGAATATTTTGTCTCTATTGGCTTGGAATCATGGTTGCAAATCTTAAAAATAGTTTTTTTTTATTAAAAAATAATTATTTAATGTATTTTTAAAAAATAGGTTCATTGAGATACGGCCTTGTAGGGTAGATCGATTACGATTCGAAACCTAGTTCATTAGGTCCCATAGGTCCGGTCAACGGTTCAGTTTTTAAAAACTATGTTATTATTATTGAGCATAGTTTACATGTACCTCTTTTAACTTCCCCTGTTCTCCATTATTGCCTTGAGTATGGTACTACTATATTGTAAGTTGTAACTTCTTGAAATTTTACTTCAAAATATGCTTACTAGAAATTCAAACTTCTCTTGTCCATCTGATTCTGCAACTTAGTCTTCACATTGATCTCACTAATTGGTCCTTCAAGCTTAGCTATAAGCCACGAGAGATGTGTTGAGTTTCTTTCGGTGTCCTTTATCTTTCAATAACAAATTGGTCGGCTGAGAATTGAATTAAGGAAGTCTTTCCTTTATGTATGAGAAGATTGTTCTATTTTTCACAAACTTGTGTCTTGGTTCCCTATACCCTCATAGTCCTTATGAAGATATAATCTTGCTACATATTATAGTGTCACGAGAGATGGGCCTTATATCATCATAATAAATTACATCTGATAGCATCCTCGGGTTTTTCGCACGAGGATTCCACTAAGCTTCTGATTCTTAATGATTCAAAAGTTTTGTATGTCTTTGTATAGTTCATATCACAACTATACATATTCTACTTGTCATAGAGATTCTCCAAACTTTTCGCAAATGTAAATTATGTCATTAAGTGTAGCTTCGGACTTGGAATTGATCGAATCTTGGCTTTTATTCATATTAATGGTTTTGGTCACTTCTATAGACTATGTACCTTAGTCTTTTGGTCTGTAGCATAGAGTAGATCACAGACTTTTGATTCATTTTGCATACAAGGTATAGAGATGAGTCCTTTATGTCCTGAGATAAGACTACGGTTTGCATGTCTTTAAGTTCATCATTTTTACATTTAAATGCCTCAAAGACGATCCACATGGTTTTGGTTTCTTTAACTTCGAGATCACAATACACTTCTATCCTTGATCTCCTGATGCCACAAATTTGCATTGATTACGAATATGATGGTCTTTTTAGATGTCAAAAATGTATAGTCTCCCAAATGAAATTAGAACTGCCTTATATAGTGTTAGATAGAGCTTGTATCATTTCATGTTGGTGTCATCATCATTGATGCCTTGAATCTTCAAATATTTGTTTCTGTAGTAAGCTTAGGATACCTCATATAGAAGTGTCCACCAGAACCTTTTTGTATTGATTGAATAATAGTACCTCGGATATTTTTTTTTCAAAACAAACTTGCTTCAATCATTATGGAAATTTTTGGACTTGTTCATACTCTTAGACTAGCCTTTGAACTCGAGCGGTAATAGAT
The DNA here is from genome assembly GCA_034641835.2 of Pinus albicaulis. Lineage (NCBI taxonomy): Eukaryota > Viridiplantae > Streptophyta > Pinopsida > Pinales > Pinaceae > Pinus > Pinus albicaulis. The sequence goes on along the minus strand of CM076575.1, from coordinate 1,853,745,190 downwards.
GTTAGCTATAGTATTTTGGTTACTCAAACTATACAATTATCATGAATACACTTGGTCTTTTTGATTCGGAGAAAGGAGCACACAGTCATGCTCGGTTGCCCTTTGAAAGTATTGTCACGGTAGGTTGTCTTCTTTTGATAGATTTCATATAAGCCATTTGCTTTTTTCTTTGATTACTTTGTAGATTATAAAGATAATGACTTGTATGCTTATCATAGGAGAAGGTACTCTAAAATTCACATTATTATGGAAAATTACTTCATAAATCAACATAGATACTCAAATATGTGTACCTATGCGAAATATTTTGTCGACAACGGAAGCTATGAATTTCATCCTTGATTTACGAGAGATAATGCGATAGAGTCTTTGCAGAGATATCGATTTCATCTTTGATTTACGGAAGATAATGTCATAGAGTCTTTGCATGTATTATAGGTCTCTTTTTCTAGCCCTTAATTATTTATTTCCTTCCTTTATTGATGAGCTCGGTTCACGGGGAATATTGATGTCTTTCTTCAGCATGAATCACGATCTTGTGCCTCTTTAAATTCGTATTTTAAGGAAGGATGTCCACGGAATTTGTATGATACTTTGTAGAGTGCCACGAGGATAAGCAATAAGCCAACAAGCTACATTATCTTCAATCTTCCTTTCCTTCAACCTAGCTGCGAAATCATGTTGAGAAATCAAGATTCTTGTAGATTAGGAGTGATTTCTCTTAACTTGATAATTAATTGTGAATGTTTGATGGCTTCTTATTGCCCATGTTATCTTCTTCCAAGATCTGAATGTACTATTTCACTATGTATACATATTCTTGTTTTTGACCTTATTTTGTGCTTCGATTGTAAATACTTCTTGTACATGTCTCGGCTTATGTTGACCATTTTACGCTGAGACCTATGTGATACCATCAAACTGAAATGGCATACTTCTCATCAGGCAGCCGATGGCACCAAACCGATGAAGCCTTTCTCCTTGTGTTGCTTTAAAGCAAGTGATATATTTTTCACTGTGCTAGTTCCAAATTATAGTGTCATACTTATCATGTGATTGATTATACCGAGAGTGTAGTTGACCTGTGATTATAACACTGAAGATATTCACTGTAATACGGATTATACTGATATATTTTTGTCACACCGAGCCTTAACTGTAAGTACACCTTTATAACTCATTCTCCTCATTGCTATGGTATCGAAATAATCTTATAAGAGTAGTACTGAATTGAGGAAGAGGTAATTTCAACATTGTGATGTCATTGAGACTGAGATGTTACCGAGATCCTTCTTTTCATAGTGACAGAGGTTGACCTTTCTTCTGAACTTGCACCTAGCTTAATTATTGGACTGTCTTACTATGATTTGAGCCCTTTTGACATAGGTTTTTTTAGAATGTTTCGAGTCCTTTAAAACTGCCTTTGATCATAACCATAGCTCTGAAACCACGTTGAGAATTTGTAGAGCTTATGTGTAATAAAAAATTCTCTTCTTAATAACTACTTGTGAGCTTGCTTATGTGTTCTTCTTTAACTTAGTTACTCCATCATCAAGTTAGTTATCAAAGTACTTAGTCAAAATGTTGAAACAGAGTTATTTACACTCGTAACTGAATATCTTATAATGTAGTTAGGAAGGTAAATCTCTGATTTACCTTCCTCACTTACAACTCCTTTAAGATCAACATGTATTATTACAATGTTGTCTTGACGTTGGAAAATTCCTTCAATAGATATATCTGCACTGTATACGTTTGCATCTATCCGCGGCCCAGCTCATGTAGCTTCCAAAGATTATATTCCTGTACCTTTCAATTTACATCAGACTTCCATTTTAGATCTGCATGCCTCAGATCTGCATTTGGTTACCCTTCTTTCCATGTTGTTTGCTTCATACTTTACCTTGATATATCTGCACTGACTCAGACCCAAAATCCGCAAATCTGTTCTTCTCTTTTAATGCTGTATACTTTACCATAATACTTGCTCCTTTTTCCACGCTGTATTAACCTGAGTGTAATCCGCAAAACTTGTTCCTTTTGCACGTTATATAACCTCAGTATCATCCGCAGATATGTTCTCTTAACCGCAGCATATGTAGGGTATATATAGTAGTTTTAGACAAGTAATTAAGTCGACCTTATAGCCATTAAGTAGGCCGACTTTAACACTTGTTTGTAGGCTGACTTCATAGGCATATCTTCAACTTTTGTAAGTCATTCTTCTGCAACGTCTTGGAAGGTATTCTTCACGCCTTTTACATGAATCTTAATTACAGTAATGTACTTAATAGACATCAAGAAGAAGTCTATAGACCTATATTAAGAATCTTGCTCATGAAACCCATGAAGCAAGTAAACCAAAAATTCATTTTATTATTATTGACTTCATCTTTACATAAGTACATAATTACATAGTCATAATGAAGACCTCCTACCTAGTTACACTGTTCAACACTTATAAGTGAAAGTTGTAACTGAATATGCGTGGAGTTACAAAGGATTTTATGATGAGAGGGACATAATTTTAGCCTTTCGGGTTACATTGAAAATGTTTACACCACGTTTAGGCCTTGTGGGTGCTTCATGAGATGTGGGGTGCATAGTGAATGGTTGGCCTATGCTCTTCTATGATGGACTTGGACATTGGAGGTGGTTTAACATTTTCTGCTAGACCTTGTTTGGATGTTTGAAATACATTCTTACCGTTTTCTCATGCATGAAGGGAGTTTGTGTGCGTGGAGTAGAGTTGGGTATTTCACCATGACAAAAACATCCTGAAATCAGCATGAGCACACAAAATCCCTTGACATGTGAACTCTTGGGTTGAGGGAGTGGATATGTAGGTGTGGGAGTCCTTAAGGTGAACATTACCTTGGACATGCATTGTCCTTAAGGAGACACATGACCTAGGAGATGCATTTTATCTTAGGAGATGCATTTTAGATGGTTTGATACTCTCATACAACCTTTATCAAGTTACATGCACCCTCATTAGAAAAACAAGAGAATTTTTCTTTCCATGACTATCTTTCTTTTTCATTGTTGACTTAAGAAAGTATTTTAGCTAAGAAACTAGTTTCAAAGTTATGTCATAACTTGTCATATAAATTGAACAGAAATTATATCCAAAATGTTAACTTGTAAACTACTTAGCTGGTTTTAGGCTTTCCATTTAAAATCTACTTCAGTTTGAACTTTGAACGAGTTGTTCCATAGACTTGAATATTAAGAGATTTTGGTGTAAGGATTAAAAATTAGCTTGTAAAGCCTCTCAGTTATTCATTTATTTTATCTGAATATAACATTTACTATTAAATTAGAACCACTCGACACAAATATGTCATAGATCAAGATCATACTTTGTAGAGTGTCGTAGAATAAAAATAGGACCAAGGACACTGAATTCTTTCAGTTTTCTTGGTTCTTATTCCTTTGGTGTATCTTTGCACCTTTAGGGGCAATTGCTAGTTTAAAGTCTAATTCTTTAAAGGGTGCTAGCTCAATGGAAGAGCACCTACTTTACACGCAGGAGGTTGGTGGTTCGATTCCATCGTGCCCTAATATTCATATATAGGGAATGACGAAGATCAGTTTTTGGTGACGGATGCTCGTTTTACCATCACCAATGAGCTTATGGTTACATTTTTCGACCCTCACCAAAACATGAAATGGTGACGGTCAACGAATGCCACCATATATATGCATCAATAGTGACGACCATTAAAGGTCTATCACCATAAATCATTGTTGTTGATATGAAATGGTGAGGGTCACTGTTTGTCATTATAGCCATTATTCATGACAGACCTTGATATCACCAATGAGTTTATGGTGGCGGTCAATGAACGTCGTCATATATATGCACCAATAGTGACGGCCATGAAAGGTCCATCACAAAAAATCATTGTTGTTCATAAGAAATGGTGACGGTCACTATCCGTCATTATAATCAATATTCGTGACGGACCTTGAATGTCACCACAACACATACTTTCGGTGACGCCACCTTTGGTGACGTTCAGTTTTTTGGTGATGGAGGCTATTTTCCGTCACCATTGCTCATATGAAATGGTGACGGTCACTATCCGTCACTATAAATCATTATTGGTGACGAACCTTGAATGTCACCACAACACCTATACTTTCGGCGACGCCACCTTTGGTGACGTTCAATTTTTTGGTGACGGAGGCTATTGTCCATCACCAATTCTCATATGAAATGGTGACGGTCACTATTCGTCACTATAAATCATTATTGGTGACGGAACTTGAATGTCACCACAACACCTATACTTTCGGCGATGCCACCTTTGGTGACGTTTAGTTTTTGGTGACGAACGCTCTTTTGACCCTCACCAATGATCTTATGGTGACCATTTTCGCCCCTCACCAATGTGGTTTTTTTTTGTCATGGGTGTAAAACTTTTGCATTCCTCATGAACACAATCTTCACAAGCTTGAGGTAATGAACATAAAATGAAATTCCTTCTTGGAACACCTTCATGTGTCTCCTTGTCTTTCGAGCTTTCTCCATCAGGTTGTCCATAACCAATACCCAAATACTTCGACCTTTCCTCAACTATGCCTTGTGCATGTTTTCCCAATCCTTTACCTTCATAACCCATCTTTATCAATAATTTGGACCCTATTCCTCTAGTGTGTCTTTCAAAATCACCTACACATTAATTTTGAGAGGAAATTGAAGATAAACTTGAATTTCATACCTCTTTTTCAAGCACATGCTTGGCTAAGGCTTCTTTGGCATCAGGGACCCGAGTCTCCATCTCATGCATCCTTTCAATGTTTTAATTTGCAACATGGAGTTGAATCTCCATCTCATGCATATTTTCAAGAAGATCTTTCTTCTCCTCCTTCATGGCAATCAATTTCTCTTGAATTTTATTGCTCTCCCTCTTATCTTCATAATTATTTTGCCTCCTATCAATCATGATGTAGAGTTTCTACAAAAACTCTTTATCAAAGAGTTTTTCTAAGAAATATAGATTAGAAACATTTCTTAATGAATCTTCCATCACGCATGCAATGCACACAAAGTTTCTTTGTTGTGATTTGAGATCTAAATTCTCAATTTTGATCTTCTTGTTCTTCACACAGAAACTTACAAGTTCATTGTGTACAAGTTCACAGTTAAATTCTCCTTGCACAAATTAAAAAACCAATAGCTATAGAAGAATTAAGTAACCTTGGCTAAAATGAGCTAAAATTTTTCTCTGATACCAACTTGATCTGAATATGGGAAAACTAGTTATTTCTATGCTAGCTCCCTCATCGGTATTAAAAATATGTGATTAGGATCATCTCATTAACCATTTTTGAAGGGGTTTATGTGTGTAGTTTCATGTGTCTTTGATGATCAAATTATGAGTTACTTAAATTTTAAAAACTCATGTATAGAAATTTAAACGTAGAAAACTAACTCACAACAATCACATAACACAATGGATGATAATGGAGTTCACCCCCCCTGGGCTACATCTCAATGGACCTACTTTAACTAGTTAGACCCTCTTGGGATTATGAGTCAAATTTTTATTACAAGTTCCTGTATTGCTCCAATGGATTTTATGACTAGTCCATTGGCTTCAAAACACTCAAAAACCCCTAAAATGACTATTCAATCTCTGAATTTGGTTTCTAGCTCCTCTTGGCTTGACCTCCCATCCTAGTGGGCCATGGGCTTGTTTAATCTCCAAGGTGACAAAATAACCTTCATATGTGCTCCAACGCCTTTGCAAAATGTACCACTATGCTCATAGAATCAAATGACTATTAATTCACTCTATTTGGCCTTCATCTGATCTCATCTTGGCCTTTGCTCCAAGTGGCCCTAAACTTCAAAATTCTTCAAGTGACCAAAAACACTTGGACATTTTCTCGATTGCCTATGAAAGTTATTCCAATGGATTCAGAGCATGAAAATATGCTTGGAATGACTATTCCTAAGCCAAAATTGGTTGAATATTGTTCAAGAAAGGCGTCATTAAAGTTTCCCTCAGATTTTGCCTCTAAATATGGAAAACTACTAGTTAGCTCTGACAATTTTAGAAGTGGTGCCAGATTTAGAGGTGGCTGCTGAAATTCCACCAACATAATCTTAGCTTAATTAAAGGTTAACTACAGATTATTATGAGGTTAACTGCATGCATATCCCATTTAATTTGGGTGCTTAAGGATGGGCATATGGTGCACGATCTTGTGGGAGGAAAGCTGGCTCGCATGGCTAGACCCCTCCGTTCCGCCATCTGAAATCACATAAGATTCAAGTTGTAGTGGGGTGCATTCCTAAAAAAGTAACAATGGTGTGGCTAAATGGTGGGTGGAGGGAATAGCATGGGGGAGGTCATGGGTTTGAGCCCCAACCTCACCCCTCTACATGCGTTTTTGCAAACCACATATATTTTTTTTGGTAATTTGAGTTATTATATTACTATAGAAAACATAAAGTTAAATATGCTACAGGCTGGGTTGGCAAGCTATGCTTAGCCAATCCCTGCCTTTGTTACACTATTTCTGGACTGCCTTGGGGGAGGAAACCAGCCCAGAAAAAACTTAGAACCGAGCAGTACATTATGTGTAGTAGTATTGATATATATAAAAAGCATGAAGTAAATTATTACAGAAAATCCCTGAAGGTGAATTTGACAAAAAACAGAGGAGAACTAAGCAACTGTGTAGATGTTATGCATGATCTTCATCATTACTATAGGGGTTCTCCTCCTTGATAGGACGAGCTGGAGTCTATGCAACAACAGCTTCCCTATCAGCCATAATATGCTTGGGAGTGCTCACTAGGGCGTAGAGTAAGGAGGAGTATAGGTCTCGCCATCGAGAACTCGCATCCGGAATGCCATCGAGTCCATGACCCGGATGTCCATGTCCTCATCATCTTTCTGCGGAGCCTTCATAGGGACTAGGATTGTGATGCGGTGTGAGCGGGGAGAGACACACCCACCTCTCTGCACGACTTTCTTGGAGGATTCTGTGTGCTGCTACGAGACGATACATTGGCAAGAAAAAGTCTTTGAAGGAGGAGCCATCGGTCAGTCGAGATGATTATCCTCTTCGCAATGATGACGTCCCGAGGAAGCCCTCGCGGCCAACCACGGAGATATTGCATTGGTGGAAGTTTGGAGCCATTGCTTTGGGATGCGGTGAGAAGGTCGGGAGAAACGAGGATCACGAGCCGATAGTGAGAGACAAGAATCACACGGTGAGGGAGAAGAAGTAATTGGGAGGAAGATTCATAGGATATAGGTTGCGCGACTCCCTCACCGGGGTGGGGGCTTCGCCGGCGGTTGATGTCGATGAGAAATCAATGCGAGAGGTAGAGGGGTATGAAAGCGATGGAAATAGGGGTGAGTGAGAGAAGGGGTGATGGCTAAGCATTATGAAGGGTTGGGGATGAGATGCCATTGAGGATGTCAATGAGTGACCTTCGCAAGTTGCGTGTGATGAATGAGAGTGTACGGAGCTCGGGGGAGAGGTATGGCCATGATGCGCGCTATGTGGAAGGACATGAGTGATGGTTGCGAGGTGATGTTTAGGGCACGGTCGTGAGACGTGTCTTTCTCATCATTTCTAGTCTTGTGAGGTTCATGCGAGAGGCTAAAAGTAATTGGATCCATGGCGGTGAAGCTGTGCGTTGGAGATTTCCGTTATCTAGGTGGGGTGGGATGTGATTAACACTTTTGTGTCTATTATACTGCATACGGGAGTTTCAAATGAAATATATTCTGGCCAATATTTGTGGACTTTTCTTAACCTTTGCATATTGAATGGCTCCTCCCAGAAATAGGCTTTTCCAATGTAGCAGTGTAAAACCTTTGAAATAAAAATTCCATAATGGCTGCTTAAAGTTTAATATAATACACACTGAATATATATCATCCCTTTGAAACCTTTGGATATGTATAATATGCAATGCTCTAGGTATGGTTTAAAACCTTTGAAGTATATTAACCATGATTTAAAAACATACATACCTTAAGCATATATATTTAAAAACTTTGGATTTGAATAAACATATATGGAATTTAATATAATAATGTTAGATTAAAATATAAAATATAAAAATATATATATATAATAAATTATATTATATAAAAAACATATAAAATATTAAACATATATATATATATATATATATATATATATATATATATATATATATATATATATATATATATATATATATATACGGACACACGGACACACACACACACACACACACACATATAATATACATTAATACAACTTTAATTAATTGAAAATAATTTCAACACATGAATTCATCGCGAATACATTCAACCTTGGAGGACATTCGAAGAAGAATTTCCCTTCCTGACAGGGTGGTGAATCAATTGTGACACTTGTCACCGATCTCATTGAACAAAAAAGGAAGAAGAATATTCCATGCGACTAGGCTGCCATGTCATCACCTTGTACATGTTCTACATTTTTTTTTTAAATTTGCTTGTTACGAATGATGATTAACAAACCATAACTTCTTCATCGAACTCGGTTCGACAAACGAGTTACGTTGGATTCACGGCAATGGTTTGATTGTTCTCGTTATATTTTGGTTCAATTAAAACACTTATATTTTTTGAAAATTTTTTCCTTGATCAGATTTCGATTAAGGGTTATAGTTGGACTGCGGCCCAGGATGACAATAATTTTGAGTTGGGGGATACATCCCATCCCACAATTTTTAATGAAGACGTTACAATAAATGTGACAAAGATGGATGTTGGGTGAGGGCGCACGTGTCATAAAACTGATATTTGGGGTTTCTGTGGGAAAATATGGATGCCTTGGTGGCCTGAGGATGGTTTGAATAAGCGCACAAACCACTTGAAGGATAGGTTAAGTATGAGATTAGAATATTGTGATTGATAGCATTGGCACCCTAAGGCATGACATGAAATTCCCAGGAATAAGTTGGTCGAAGTGGCATATTTGAACACCTATGTAAACTCGGGGAAATATGGGGAAAAAGTAGTGGAAAAACTTGTGAAGTGATGGACCAAGCAAACCACGATGGCACATCTAGTCAAATGGTGTGTAGGATGGATATGAGGAGAGAGAATAAAAAGGTGGCTAGTGGAATAACCGAAGGGGAATGAGTGGATGGAATTGTGTGAAGTATGGAGGGATGCTTCTAGGTGAGCATATAGGAGATGCGGGTGGAAGTACCCCTTAACCAAGACTCCTCCTCATCACATTAGAGCCATGAGTATATGGCTCACTATTGCGATTGGATTTAAATCTAAAACCATGAGTGCCTAGGGTATTTTTCTACCATGGGGGTGCCATAATATATAGAAACCCATTTAGTACGACGTCTTCACATTTTTACCCTTGACTTTAATGAGGCAAGTAAAAATAATCAATTAACCTTACTAAATTACTTTGAGTTCATATTCTACACTAACAAAAATCCTTATAGTTGTGTATAACTTTGTTTTCACATTTATAATTATAAATACTAATATTGATAAGTGTCAATATCGATTATTATTATATTATTTCCTTTTAACTATACCATCCATATATACCATTATATAACTTCAATATATTTATTATTCACTCTAATAATAAATAATAAATATATAACTCTCTAATAATCTTGCCCTCTTTAATAATTTTCGGCCAGTTGTGTGTCAGGGGAAACTTATATAGGTTGCGAAATGGTCTACCCCCATATGAGCAAGTTGATGGAAGTTACGGGCTTTATTAACTTTGATCCGTAGCGACCATATTGTGTTGATTTATTTGTGACCATTTACGAACTAGTGGAAGGGTGGAGTTCTCATCCCAGAGATTTTAGTGTTAGATGCCTTAGGTGGGGCTGCCAACTCTCCTCTTGATCCTTGAGAATTTGGGATGGTCACAATTAATTTGAGAGAGTTGTGATGCGATACCTTCAGTGCATAGCACAGTCGACAAGGTCGACTCAATCCCGATAATAGCCTCTTCGATTTTGTAAAGTGTCCTCATCATGTTTCCTTTTGTCTCTAACCCATTTCTTTGTAAGATTATTGATATCCTTCATCTTCGCGAGAAAATTTATTAAGGTGAGGATGTAGGTGCAATAGGATGGTCATTCTGATACTTGGTTACCAATTCAATGTATTCGAGATAGGCCAACTAAGTGGCATTAAATTTGAACGGACTATGGGTATTCCTTTAACCGGGAGCAAGATCCAAATAAATAGGCGAATGATCGCCGAATATACCTCCAGGCCCACCCATTGTCGATATGATGTATACCTAAGTTGGTGAGTGATTCGTGGATGAGGAAATTGATCAAGTCTCTAGTGTGGAGACTCACGAGTCCTATGATTACTCCAAGTGGGGTGTATCGGGGGCATGGGTATGTTTATAAAATCGTGGGACTCAATGAGTTGTGCCATTTTAGCGGTAGGGATTTGGATTTGCGGGGGGGTGCCCAAATTCATCGAGACCAAAGAGCAAATTAAGATCCCCACCAATGACAATGTTGTGAGCCAATAATAAGGAAGAGTTGAGGAGGTTGTTCCGAAGGGAAGATAGGAGGAACAAGGAGCATATATGTTTATGGTGATATTCGAATCCACGTTTGAAGGAGAAGATTTCCACCCAGGAAATATTCCCCCATTGATAGGATCCTAATGGATCCCGAGGTTAGTGTCGGTCTAAAATTCCTCGAGCATCCACGAGCATCAAATATATGCAATTTTCAACCGGGACGAGATAGATTAGAGAGCGAGAGGTGACATGAAAGTCGAATATTCTAGTGTTTCTTGGAGAAAAATAACATTAGAAAGGCTGTTGTGCGGTAATATTCGCACGACCAATTTCTTTTCAAGGTGACGACCCATGACATTTGAAGGATATGATTTTCATGGTGTAACCATGGGTAGAATCATCTGCTCTCTAGGACCCCTTCAAGATTTTTTAGTTTGCCCTCAACTATATCTAATTCTACTTGAATAATAACCATGAGTATATTTGAGTGTCGCCCTCTACTAGGTTTTGCTCGTTTTTTATCGATCGGTAGAGCCACCATTCTCACATGTGAGAAAATGGGGATGGGAGCGGGATCGGAGGAGATAGAGACGTGAGATGCAGGAATCTATAGAGGATTAAGTGGGCGAGAAGGTGGGTGTAAGAAAGGAGGGAGGGATCTCGACAATTATGGAGGCTAGGAGGAGGAGGTGGGCGGCTCACGAGTGAAAGGGTGTTAGGTCCCTACATTACTAGTATAGTCCCTTATTTTTATTCTGTAACTTACTTATTATTATTATTGTGCCTATAACCCCCATATTGTTATTATTGTGCCCTTAAATTATTATTGTCGGGTCGACGGATTACATTGCTTGGCCCCACTAGGATTACATTATGGCCCCATGGACTGTGACTCGATATACTATAGAAAGGAGGTTTTGTAATTTGTATCATCCAAGAATTGTTCATTAATGTAATATCTTTGAGGGGTTGACCCTTTGAATTGGCTTATTTCTAAGGCTTTGATATCTCTTTTCTTCTATTCTTGGAGGTGGTTTCACAACATTTGGTATCGAGCTTTGGATTCTAGGGTTTCTTGCTCAAAACGGGTCATCGTGGTATTTTTCTATAAATTTTTTTTTTCTACGAAGTTTCGAAGCTGAAATTTTTAGGGTACAAAAGCCGAAATCTGAAGACATCGTCAAAAAATTTTGAGGGCTTGGTTCACAATATTTTCGGAGATATGATCTATGGAAGTTAGGTCTTTTTTTAGGCTCCTCAATTTAATCTAAAAAGGTCATCGTTGCATTTGCACTATAACACTTTTTCTAGAAGGTTCGGAAATTTGAAATTTTTAGGATACGAAAATTTGAGATCACAGGAAACTCGTAAAAAAATTTCAAGAGCTTAGTTAAATATTTTTGGAGATATGATGTTGTGGAAGGTAGTTCTTTCGAGCCTCACAGAATCTCCTCTCAAATAGGCGATCATGGGAAAATCTTCATAACTCTATCTGCGAGCATTAGTTGGAGGTGCCATAAGAATTAATTACATTGTGATTGTATATTCTTTTCTATCAATTTCAAAGCTAAAATATGAAATAATGACATGTGGCAAGTCGTACAATTTCAATCTCTTTGAACGAGTCCATAATTAGGTAATTGTGGGATATTGGACATAACTTTGCCTTGGAGAATCAAAATCGGAAGTCAAAACTATGGTATTTGAAAGATAATTGAGAAGGATACCTCGGTGCTTGATTTCAAATATTGAAGAGTTGTAATCACAAAGATAATCCAACTTAAATATTGAGCTCCTCAAAAAGCAAGAAAAAGTTGTGTATTTTTTTTACGAATTGTATAAGTCTTGTTTGAAGAATCAAATTGAATTGATTCCAAGGGAATATTTTAGAATATGCTCAGGTATTGGGTTAAAAAAAATGCCCCCATAAAAACAATTCAACACCCATTAAGCCTTCATAAGGCTCTACTATGTCTCATGAAGATGAAGAATTGCAGCATGATCTATCAAAATTACAAGAGCAATTGCACCAAATTTCACTCTCCTGAAAAGCTGACAAAAAATGAAATGGATGTTTTTGAAGAAAGGTGTGGATTCTAAGATAGATGGCATGGAATCTAAGATGGATGAAATGGAAGCTAAGATCGATGAAAAATCAAATACAACATACGAAACATGAAGAATGATCTAAAAGTAGACATGGAAGGTTTGACAAAGTTGATACAAGAAATGTTTCATAATGAGTGAAAAGATGGTAGAGGAAACTCATGATGAGAACAAAATAAATGTTAATCATGGCTTCATAAACTCTAATGTTGGTGGGAAGAACCACCATATTCCAAAATAGGATATGAGGAGGTTTGATGGAAAGGATCTTAACATGGATACTACGAGATGGAGCAATATTTTGATCTCCATAATATGAAAAAACACACAAAATGTACGCATTGCAACTTTACATTTATAACAAAATACATTTGTATAGTATCGATGGCTTTGCTCATAGTAAAAAAAATGTCACTTGGTCAGCATTTTTATGGAGGAAATGATAGCACATTATGAGGATGCAAATAGCAACACCTTCTTTAGCAGGATTGATAAATCTCAAACAAAGGGCTTGTTAGGGGAGCACATTACAGGGACTTCAAAAATTGAATATAAGGGTAGGCGATGACTAACGGAACAAGGATTGATCTCTTCATAGGTAATTTAAGGGATAACATCCAACATGAAGTTTGCATTTTGGAGACTGATTCATTGAAGAAGGCATTCGGAGTTTGGCAAGAAAAAGGGTGAATGTAAAATTATGGTGACAAGGAAGCCTACCACTCACTTCTATAAAGAAGGAAGTGTTGCTATGCCTAAATTTCCACAACCTCTGAGTTGACACCACAACAATTGAAAGAAAAAGAGAGAAAAAGGGCTTTCTCGTTGTGATAGCAAATATTCTGCAGGCCATAAGTGTCTTGAGAAGAAATTATTTTACAGATTGTGAAGAGGAAGAAGAAAATGAGCAAGAGAGAGATATACACGAGGAACTGACCCTAGAGGAAGAAATGAGTCGTATATTTTGTAATGCATTGGCCCACAGGAATTACCCTCCCCAAACTCTCAATATAGAAGGACATATCAAGAAGAAAAAGGTAATAGTGTTGATTGATTCGGGTAGCACCCATAATTTTGTTCATTATAGGGTAGCCAAGAGATTGAATTGTTTCCTATTGACACCGAGAATGTCAAGTGATGGTTGCAAATGGAGGAACTACAAATTTCTCTGAAAAATGCCATAATATCAAGCTAACCATGGGGGAATATGTATTTAATATTCCAATGCTCATTCCTATGGGGAGGGTGTTGATATTGTACTAGGAGTATAATGGTTACAATCTTTGGGGATGATAGCTTTTAATTTTTGAAGAATTTTCTTGAATTTTTTCGGAAAGGAAAGGAAGTCGAATTACGGGGTATTGAAGGGAAACTGAAATATAATAAGGTCTAATATCAGCAAATCTTCTAAATAGAGAAAAATGAGGCGTAATTGCACAATTATGTCACTAGAGATTCCAACATCAAAATCATCTATTTCCGCATTTTCTCCAACAAGTCTTGGACAATAATTCGAGTGTTTGAAACTCCCAAAAGGGCTCCACCTATTCTTGATCATGATCATGCTATTCATTTGATTCAGTGTTCCTCCAAACATCAAGCCTTATACATATCTCTATGTCCAAAGTGAAATTAAACTTATGATTGCATAAATGTTAAGAATTGGGGTATAATTCAACCTAGTCAGAATTTCTTTCTACGGTCACAATAGTAGTACATAGAAGGATGGATCACGGTGCATGTCTGGATTATAGGGGCCTCAATAAGCTCACCATTAAAGATAAATTTTCCATCCCCATGATTGATAGATTATTGGATGAATTACATGAAGCAATTTATTTTACCAAGTTGGATCTTCATTCGGGATATCATCAAATTAGAATGAAGGCTGAAGATATTCAAAAACAACATTTTGAACTCATGAGGGTCATTATGAATTTTTGGTCATGCCTTTGGCCTTACCAATGCACCTTCTGTGTTTCAAGGGTTGATGAATTCATTTTCCAAACCTTCCTTAGAGAAAATTTGTGCTAGTATTTTTGATGATATACTAATCTACGGATCTTGGAAGGATCATGTTGAACATGTTGACGAGGGTGCTCAAACTATTGCACGGGAAACAATTATATGCAAAAACATCCAAGTGCTTTCTTCAGGTACAAGAAGGTGGAATATACGGGTCATATTGCATCTCATAAGTGTTAAAGATAGACCCTAAGAAAATTAAAGCCATTAAAGAATGGAAATTCCCCACAACCATGAAGCGATTGCGAGGATTTCTCGGGTTAATAGGGTATTATCGCAAGTTTGTTAAGAACTATGGGAGAATAGAAGCACCTTTAACAGCATTATTGAAAAGAAAAGATGCATTTTCATGGACTCCTAAAGCAACTAAGACGCTGAATATCTTAAAGAGGCAATGTGCACATGCCGATCATAGCTATGCCAAACTTCACAAAACCTTTATTGTGGAATGTGATGCCTGAGGAAATGGAATTGGTGTTGTTTTAATGCGGGAAGGAAGACCCATTGCTTTTGAAAGTCATCCGATCAAAGGAAATTATTCTGACCTATTTATGAGAAGGAAATGTTATCAATACGCATGCACTAGAGAAATGGTGAACTTACTAATGGGAAGATGCTTCAGAGTCGCCCGGTCATGATAGTCTTAAACACTTTTTGGAAAAAAGACTATCTTGAGGAAAGCAAAAAACATGGGTCACAAAGATGTTGGGTTATGACTTTGAAATAATCTACAAAAAGAGGAAGCGTAATGTTGTTGTAGATGCACTTTCGAAGAATATGAAAGGTGGAAGGCTTGTTGCTTTGTGCCATTTCTATTATCCAACGAGTTTGGATAGCAGAAGCAAGATATGAATGGAGGAAGGACAAAGAAGTATAGATACTCATTCAAAGTTGTATGAATCCTAGTACATACGTACATTTAGTTTGAAAAAATGATTCTTTATGGTACAAAGATGGCTTATATCTTTGTATGAATTCCCATTAAAACAAAAGATTTTTTGAATTTCACACTCTCCTTTAGGAGGACACTTAGGATTTTTAAAAACTTGCCACGGGGTGAAGAAATAATTTTTTTGGGATGGCCTTAAATACGATATTCAAAATTTTGTGTGAGAATGTTTGGTTTTCAGGTAGAATAGAGTTGAGACAATTAAGACCCAGGGACTTCTACAACCTTTATCCATTCCAAGTCAATGTTGGGAGGAGATTTCGGTGGATTTTTTATCACGGGTTTACCTAAGTCTTAAGAAGAGTGTCATCATGGTGGTAGTTGATGGGGAGTTGCAAATATGCACACTTTTGTGCATTATCTCATCCATTTAAATCAAGTATAGTTGCTACTACATTTATGGACACAATTCAAAAAGCTACATGGAAACCCAAGAGTTATTGTAAGCGACATAGATCCCATTTTTCACCCAAATTTTTTGGATGGAGTTATTTTATTATTTGGGTACTCAATTTGTTCATATCTCATCTTATCATCCTCAATCGATGGTCAAGCTGAGATAGTAAATAAATGTTTGGAAGGATATCTTCGTTGTTTTGTATCGATAAGAAAACACAATGGTCAAGTGGTTACCTCTCGGCCGAATGGTGGTATAACACTTCCTTCCACATCTTACTGACAAAAATGACCCCATTGTAGCACTTTATGGATATCATCCACCATCCATCACATCATCTTTAAGAGAAAATTCGAAGGTTCGAGCAGTGGATTATCACATTGAGCATCAACAAGAAGTTCTCCAAATCTTAAAGGATAACCTGAATTTGGCACAAAATCGAATGAAACAACAGGCAGATCAACATTGCAACGAGAGAATTTTTGATGTAGGATACTGTGTATTTTTACGGCTACATCCATACAAGCAAATGCCCCTCAAGAAAGCTAAGAAGGATAATAAATTATTGCCAAAGTACTATGGTCCTTACAAGGTGTTGCAAAATATTGGTACTATGGCATACAAATTGGAGCTTCTTGCTTCTTCACGAGTGCATCCGATTTTCCATGTTTCATGCTTAAAGAAGGTTATAGGTGAAAATCTTCAGTTCAAACAATATTTCCGGAACTTGATGAGGAAGGAAAAATCATATTTTAACCTAAAGCGGTCACGGAAAACGAACTCGACAACTATGGAATGATCAATTTTGAGTATCTCATCGAGTGGAAGAACTTACCCATGAAGATTCTACATTGGCGGATGAAAATTTTATATAGAAGCACCGAGCTACTCGAAGCATTGAGAAAACACTTTTTTGAAGGAGAGGGGCATGTTAGGTCTCTACATTACTAGTATAGTCCCTTATTGTTGTTAGTGTAACGCCCTTATTGTTATTATTGTACCCACCGCTTCATATTGTTATTATTGTGCCCTGGCCCCCATATTTTATTATTGTGCCCTTAAATTATTATTGTTAGGTCGACTAGGATTACATTGTGGCCCCACTAGAGTTACATTATGGCCATGAGCTCCTATATCGGAAAGGTTTGTAATTTGTATCATCCAAAGAATTTTTCATTAATGTAATGTATTGGAGTTTCCCCCTCAAAGTGCCTTATTTATAAGGTGTTGATATATATTTTCTTCTATTCTTGGAGGCACACTTTCATAACAAGGGGCATGATGCAAGGTGGAAGTTGTACATTGTGTATTTGTAGAAACATATTCGGATGAGATAAAATGAGAAATAGGGATGAGGTGAAAATTGCAGGAGATGCAAAATAGTGTGACTCGAGCCCTTTTCATCCGGGGAGAGAGGTCCAAGAGGGCAGAGGGTGAGCAGGCCCCAAGTAGACTTATTTGCTTTGCGGTGATCCATTGCTACATTTATAGATGGAAGTATCCGAACTCACACAGGCCTTCTCATTTTTTTACGAAATTCCAACGCCACCATTGCCTTTGAGGAGATGGAAATCCTTGTATAGATTCCCTAATTCATGACATCTATGACATCTATGGGGGACCCTTTCATAATCTAGGATCTGAATTCCAAACAAAATGCTTCCATCCCGAGGTGATCGGCTCTTCTAATCCATCCCTGGTATCCAAATGTACCAATATCCTAGTCATTGTCATGATGCAGAAGTAGGTAGGTTTTATCATGATCGAGATAGGTGCCAAGAGTGTTTCCAATGTGCCTCATGATATCTTTAGACCGAAGTGTAGCGGGAGCCACGATAGCCTAACCCATATTGGTCCTAGTCCAATATGTTCTCTTTACGGGGTTGAAGAGGGGATCAATCTATTGAACATGAGCGGGTGCTTGTTCAATATGCCATAGTTTCGAAGAGAACCCATAGGCTCGCTTCGATCGATGGAGAGTGGAGAACAAACCATCCACAAGGGAGGATTACAATCTGGGAAATCTCTTCCATGATAGGCCCCCATATCTCATTCATCCATATTTGTGAAGTTGTGTGAGTTTGTATCTGCACCTCCTCACATGTCCCACCAAAACTCTATCTACGATGCCCATAACTTCACCCATGTGAAGCCCTTCCCCAAAATTAGGTCAAATTTTTTATTGCCTTTTTTAATGCAATTCGAGTGCTTCTTGCCCTTGTTCAAAGGGTTTGTATTTTTCTAGGAAAGGTGGGGATAAAATCCACGGTCGTAGCTAAAGAGAACGAGTCCTCGGAAAAATGGATTACGGGTGGGGCATAAGAGCATCCCAATGATGTGAGGTCGGTCTCAATGGGGCCATAAAAAGCTGGAGGTCAATCCCATGTCCCGGAAGTGAGAGCTAGGGTCCAGGGGGGAGAGGAGTGAGATGTTCCTTGAAGGTAGGTGGGAGAAAAATTTAATGAATCAACAAGAAAACAATCGGTCCATATTCCGATGAGGAGCTCGGAGGAAATATGGGAGGTGCTGATAGAGAAAGGTGGGGATTCGGTGAACGGGGGGTTGTTCGAAAGAGGGGATGAGGGAGTAGAGGAGGAAAACAAGGGCTAGTAGAAGTCGCCTCGGGGAATTTTGAGGGCCAACGGAGGCAGTAGGTGGCACATGATAGATAGAGGGAAACCTAGATGTCAACACCCTCAAGTGGGTACGAGTGAGTAATCATTATCTCTTCATCCATCTGCGGCAGCAGCAGATAATCCGCAATTGCCTACCCCGCTTGCCACTATGAGATCCCGAGAGCAGGTTACCAACGAAGGTTATTGTGACTCCTTTTCCATTGCTGCTAGAGAATCTCAGTGACCATGATCATTTTTAGCATCGCTTTTTATTCGAAACCTAACTCATTGAAACCCTAATGCCTAGAGAGAAATAAGTGGTGCGCATGCACAAATTCTCCATGGAGGCTCCATCGAGGAAATCTTGAAGTAAATAATTGCGACATACGCAACAATTGTAACCCCAAAATATTTTTTGATATTGTGGTTGCAATCTTTGAAAATCTAATCAAAAAGCTTTGGAAATTATATTGTTAAGGATTTAAACATTTTTCAAATGAATATGTAGGGTTCTTGTGTGGTAAACCAATCTTCGTATGTAGGAGTGATTGTACGGATTTAAATCATCTTTGTTTTAGGTCATATTCTCATGCTTTCTATCAAACAAAATAGTGACAAGAAAACCAAGAAGGGTGAGATATCTTAATGTAAAGATAAAGAAATGTTGAATTTGTTGAATTAGTGGGCGACATGTAGTCATCCCAAATCATGTGGTTTATTTTAAGGATTATCCCTTCTATGATAGTTATGATACATGGGAAGGGGGAAACTAGATTGAAGGATTTTGATCAATTCTTCAATGATGGCTATAGACTAGTAATTGCTTTGTTGTTGGGTAGAGGTGGTAATTCTAATGATTTTGGAGATGGAAAGTCTTTTGGGGGTGAGGTTTTTTCGGCTAAGAAAAGAATATATAGAAAATTTACTCACCATAAATTCATTACCTACTAATAGATCTCTTGTATTTATCCTAAAATGAAAATGTAACTAGAGGTTGGTGTAAAGGTTGATAGATATATTCATTACAAAAATGTTATCCAAAATTAGATATAGAGAATTTTATGGTAGCCCAACTAATCAAAGGGCCAGAATTTTTTTTTCATAGGAATTTTTTTGGATTGGGTTGTGAGCTATCCATTTTGTTTTTACTAGTAGGTTCTCAAATTGGCTTGCCATCTATCATTAAAAGAGGCCACAATCTACATGCTTATCCAATATTTTTGTTTAATTTTTCTCTATGATGATGAAGAATAAGATAAAGAGAAAGGGTCATAATTTAGGACAAATAAAGAAACATAAAATTTGAGCTTCTCATAATTTGATTCATATCAAAAATTAAAATACATTTATCTTGTTATGTTAAAACAAGAAACCATTTCAAATTAGAAAGCTATTACACCACAGCAATATCACAAATGGAATAATGCATTGATACACAAACACAATATTTGAAAATACAACAAGTATACATAAAATATTAACAATCATAGAATATATTGAATAGGTGAGCCATTTTATTCATTGGAGATGGATTAAAATTATATGATACTCAAGAATGATTCACTCAAGCGAAACGAGTAGCCTAGAATGACCACCGGAATCCCCTCCAAAGGAGGCACTACACAATTACATATGCTCAAACTGATGTAAAATGAAAAAAATAAACTCAAGGCTGATACAAAATGTGATACCAAAGTGAGGGGTGATCCCTCACATGATTCTATCTCCCGAAATTCTAAAGCCCTTCTCCTTTGGATGTAGGGGCGGGTGATAACGATTCACATTGGAACTACTATCGCGGGGAGATGTATGATAGATGGCTTGATGCCTAATATAGATCTGAAGCAACTGGAAGGCTGATCTTGAAGCTAAAGGTGATAGGATGATATTGCGGTTCCTCGACTGAAATCTTAAGGACAACCTTCTCCTCTCAATACGATGAATAAATACATTATTTGGTTATGTGTGGGTTACGAAAGTAGGAACAATGTGGCACCGATGCACGATTATGAATGGTATCTTAGAATAATATTCCCCGGAGTGAGCGGTCGAAGTCCCCCATGGAGTAGGTGGGATTTCAGCTCGAAACACCGTGTGGTAAACAACATTACAGACTTAGCTAAATGTCATAAGCATGCATATAAATGTCACATGACAAATCTAGATCTAAACAAATCAAAAATCAATAATACAAAGTCTCCTTTAATGTTTCCTTTATCTTCATTATATAGTTTGTGAACCTTCCCATGCCTTGGCCCACCTCGTAACTTCATTGTACATGTGGACATAAGTCTCCATGATTGACTGCACTGTATCTCCATGTTCTTCATCATGTCGGAATGTAATGGTCACCCTCTCCATCATTGGTGTATTAAATGCACCAATTCCTCCATCATATCATCATGAATTCTCTATGATATTACATTTGATTCCCTCCATGATATTATTTCTTGCTTGAACCCCCATGATCTTTCTCATAAATGAGACATGATTTACACTCCTTTCCACATTAGAAGCTACTACACTACTCCATAGTGTAGATATAGGTCTAATTAATCCACATTCACATGAAAAAAATTGGGTCTTATTTAACCCAAGGGGTTATGGGTCCCTCCACCCTTTTTGTTCTTAATTAATTAAGTTTATTAAAAAATATAGTATTCCAATAAATAGATGAAAAAATTTGGAATATTACGGTCCTCTGCCAAAATGTTGCTTGACCCCGGAGCGCAAAAGTAGATGCTAGAGCAATCTGTCCCCCTCCAAATGGCATCCATGCAAGGAACGCCTCCCCATTTTCTCCAGTGATTTATATGCCAAGCTTCAAATTTTCATCTCTAGGCTAATACAGAGTGACCTCTAACTATGTATCTAGATGCCCCCGCTCAATCATGAAGCTCAGTGACAACATAGGTTGTTCAAATCCCTCCACAATACATGAGATACATAAATAGGTGGTTCTTTCCACGAAAGGAAAGCTCAACTCATAATGTATACCTCCATCCCATGCTCCCTTGAAGTAGAAAAGAGGTTGTGCATGCCTCCATCCTTAGCCCCCACATTGGCCTTGTTGGATCCAACATCATCCCAACATTGTGGAAAATAATAAGTAAGGCCTGTAAGGTAGACAATTTCAAACCATATTCTCCTAATAGAAATCATTACTTGATAAAGCTTCTTGCTACCACCATACCATCAACATACTCGGTGGGTTGGCCATATTCTCTCAAGAGAAGCTAATGCGGCAAAGCATCCTGCTACCCCACCACATTGTCATGATACCAAGTATGGTGTCCATACTCTACCAATAAGAGCCATTGGAGGAATTCCTCTTGCAACATTTTCCATCATTTTCATGCAAAGTAGGGGAGCATTAGGGGAATTTTGAGGTCTAAAATAGGCCTCATAAGAGAAAAATTTACAATCAAAATTCACTTTATGATAACCAATCACATTTTAGGAATTACATCATCCCCAATGGTTGAGGTGGCATTGTTTGAGTTAAAGGTACTTAATTTTCATGCTCTCGATGATGGATAAAAACTCATGGTTAGCCATGGTAGTTCTCTAAGTGCTTTTAAGTCAAAGTAAATTACTCATAATAAATGTCATTTCACACTTTTCGATAAAATAATATTATTTCCATTTCTTGTATTTTTTGAAAAAAACAATGCATATCCCTACACAATCTTCATCTCTTTACACACTTTTCAACAAATATTATATTTGTATGTTTCACATATATTTATTTTTAAATTGTATATTCATCTCCTTTATTTAATAATACAATTTCAAATTAATTATAAGTTAATATCTATACATATGTATTATACATGTGGAATAAAATTATATAAAAATGGAACCTTGTAATTTTAGGATAAATCGAATCTATGAATAATATTATTATAATATTAATAGCAATACAAGCACAATAAAATTAAAGAAAAAATATATTAGATTTTTATGATGAAAAATTTAAATACAACTCAATTCATTTCATTATGATTATATTAATATTATATATTATTATTTATAATATTATGAAAAATAATGTAAATTATATATATATATATATATATATATATATATATATAATTCTTTTTTTTATATTATATATTATGTTTTCTTATATATATTTTATAAATCAAATCAATATGTAATATAAAATTAATACATAATATAATAAATGTATATATTATTTGATTTTTATATAGTATATTAATTATATGTTACTATATAATTTAAATAATATAAATTTTAATTAATATTATATTATACAATTAAGAATTTATGAATTTATATTTATAATTTATTTTTAAGTTATTTAAGTACAAAGGAAGAATGCATTAGTTGTTCAATAGTAATGAATTTTTTCTTGAAAAACTAATTCTTATTTATAGTCACATCAATACAATTTTTATTGATTCTATATTGAGTACAAATTTTCAATTGAATTTTAAGCATGGTTACATGGATTGTAGTGAAAAAGTGAATTGCAAATTCATAAATATTATTTATTGGTTTAGCTATTATTTTATTATTTCCTTATGAGGTCCATTTTAGACCTCAAAATTCCCACATAATGTATGTCAAATCAAACTCTCCCAATAGTAACCAAAACAACAAGATCTCCTCTCGCCTCTTCACATCATCATGTGAATCATGGAGAAAAAACAACATACTAAATGACATGTGGAAAGTCATATAAGCCCAATAAAAACCAACTCCATCATCACACCTCATAAGAGTATTATGCCATATTACAAACAATACAATACAAAACAAGTAAACATGAAGATGTCATGTGATAGAAAAACTCTCTGGCAATAACAACCAAGGTAAACATGCCTTCTAACCATACGCATTATGTCATTGGTATATAAGGCATGAGTCGAAAATATGAGCCTTTGGGTAGTAACCATACTCATGAGGGTATGACTTCTTAGATACACTCCTCCTTCATTACATCGGTGTTTTGCCAAGGCATGGATCATGTAAATATGTGTTGTTGGGTAGTAACCATACTCAACTTGAGCAACCCGACCATGACCAGAGCTTCTTGCTAGCATGTCTTATAGTTTTGCGAGTGGCTTTGTAGCCACTTGCTCCACATCAACATCCATTCATCCCAATGAGGAATTCACATGGATCTCATTATGCATAAATTGGCATCCTCCCATTTATAGGACACCAACCTCCTCAAACTTTTTGAAGAACTTTTCACTCCATGATATGTTGAAGTGCACCACCCATGAGATCCTCTCATCATTGGCCCCTTCAAAACCCATAATTTACCTGAATATGTTGTGGGTAGAATTCTCTCTTTGAGATGTGAGATGCTCATTTATAAAATGTCAACTTGAAAGGGGAGAAATATTGTCCATCTCAAGATTTCTACCATCTATCATCTTATTCCTCGATGCTTCATGAATGAGGTTTCCATTGGAATGCTTCACCAATGAATGGGTCCTCTTCTCATCACTTTTTTATATTAACAACGTTACCTTCTACTATCTCATAGAAAGGCACAATTACGAACTCATGGCCGGACATTATACATAGGATAATACTCTCATCTCATATTCTAAAACTCCACTTCAACTCAAAGGGTTGAGTGTAGCTCCATGATGATAAGGCAGGATAGCTCTCCATCCTTGGCTTCATCAGATCAAGGTTCCTCTATGCGGTGATATGTTCTTGCTTCAAATAGCATACTTCTCTAACCATTGGTTATGCATTAGCATTGATGGCATGTCCCCATAAGTTTTGATAAAGGTACTAAAACAATATGATATGAAATGAATGCAAACCTTGGTCAGATGGTACATAGAAAAATATTGCAAGATCACAAGAGTTCCTTCCTCATGCCAATAGTCTCTCCAAGCTGCTAGTAAGAGTGATGGATGCTTTTCTATTAATGTGCCGACTCTGGGAATCTATCTCACTCTTCCTCATGCATCTCTACGAATCATGCATGGGACTCTATATGTCAAGAGCTTAAGCCTACTTTGCAAATATGAAAGTGTCTCTCCTCAGGATACAAGTGCTTACGTAGCTAGTGGTGAATGCGGTGACTCTTTTTCCAAAGTGACGAAAACATTCTCCCTTGACTTCTTAGGAAATGTCTCTTTGTGGAATGTCTGCGGATTTCTTCATCAAAATTATTACTTCCTTTGAAATAAATCTAAATATTTAGTCACCTTTGCATGCTCCATGTGACCAAACCACCAAATCATTGGCTTCAATTTGAAGAGGAAGTGTTGCAATCTAGAAAACCTCTCTTATTAGCTACGGGGTGTCACCTAAAGAGTGCATCTAAATCTTTCCTCCAAACCTTTTCGATTAGCAGGAAGATCCATCAAATGTAGGAAAATAGAATATATTGTGCTTCTTTCTTCTTTCGGTTGAAGAATTGTTGGAGAGTTATATTATCCACAGATGACATAGGCTTGTGCCTTGCTGCTCACTGAATATATATACTTAGAGTCTCATGAGTTTCGGGCCACGAATTTTTTTTATCTCCATAACGTTCACTTTAATCTTCAAAAAAAGTAGGCGAGAGTAGATCTTTGAGGAGCTTTATGCTTGTGGTTTCCTTGTTGATAAGAAGAGCGGGACCTTCTTCTTTTTTAAAACCTTCTTAAGGTTTCTCTTTGCCTTTCTCTCTTCATTTCATTGATCTCTTTGGAGAGATCCCTCATAGTTCTAAATACATATTGCAAAACTTAATCCCTCCATTATTTATAGATATCTACTATCTACTTGCTACTTATATTTAATAAATAATATCCACAAAGTGAGCCAAAGAACATGCTTTGATAACATTATAATATATAAAATGGAATAATGCATTGATAAACAAAATATTTGAAAATACACAACAAGTACACATAAAATATTAACGATCATAGAATATGAGAATATGTGAGCCATTTTATTCATTGGATATGTATTACAATTACAAAAGTGCTCAAGAATGATGCATTGAAGCCAAGCAAGTGGCCTAGAATGAACCTAGAATCCCCTAGGAACGCGTATGCTTGGAGGATTCTTTGGAGAAAATAATATGATGTCCCTTTAACGAGATTGTGTATATATGGCTAGCCAGTTGAAGGGAAATGCGGATATATGGTGATGCGGAGCTACGATGATGCCAAGATTCTATATCTGTGCCTTTATAATGGAAACCCAAGATAACCCGAAGGAAATTCTATATCCTATGAGATTAGAAATTCACCCTCCTAGGGTGTCATCCCTTGAATGTTGGGTTATGCGGTCTGAAGCTAGATCTAAATTTAATATGGGTAGGCCCAGAAGTAAAAATCATATCTATGCTTTAAAATTTGATCCTCGGAGCCTCTAAGCCGAATCTTGATATCTTGCTTCTTCTTACTTTTAACTCCTCAAGATGCGGCAGCTAATTATGTGTGGAAAAAAAATGCCTTTGTAATGGAGAGATGCTCAAGCTGGTGTCAAAAAATGCGGCAAATAAGCTCAAGGCTTATGAAAAAATTGATACCAAAGTGAGTGGGTGATCCCTCATAGGATTCCTATACGAAATGCTGAAAATTCCCTTCTCCCTTGGATGTAAAATTTGGATTGCACAATTCTTGATGGAAATACTACTGCTGCGATATGTATGATGGATGGAAGGCTTGACATGAATCAAAACCTTCGGGAAGGCTGATATTTAAGCTCGAGGTGATGAGATGAATCCTTCATCGGCTCCCTCGGCTAAAATACTAAAGGACAAACTCCTCCTCTCAAACCACGATGCGGAAATCAATTATTTCTAAAGATCCATAGAATTTTAACGAAAAGTAGGAACATTTTTGAACAAATTCCTAATGATGAATGGAAACTAAGAATAAATTTACGAGAGTAGGCACTCGAAATTCCACGTGCGTAAGGGTGGGATTTCTGCTCGGAAACACCTACATGTGCTAAATAGAACTACGGACTTAGCTAAACAACATAAGCACATACATAGAAATGTCACATGACAAATCTAGATCTAAACATATAAAAAATCAATAATATAAATATTCTGCTAATGTTTCATTCATCTTCATTATATAGTTTGTGAACCTTCCCATGCCTTGGCCCACCTCACCTCCTTGAGCTTGTACATGTGGACATAAGTCTCCATGATTGTTACTTATTTGTCTCCCCATGTCCTCCACCATGTCTGTATGTAATGGTCACCCTCTCCATCATGTGTCCATTAAATGCACCACTTCCTCCATCATCTTATCATGAATGCTCTATGATCTTACATTTGATTCCCTCCATGATCTTATTTGATTGCTTCAACCCCCATGATATTTCTCATAAATGAGATATGATTTACGCTCCTTTCACATTGAAGCTACTCCACTACTCCATAGTGTAGATCTGGAAGTCTAATTAATCCACACTCACAAGGTAGTCGATCTTATTCATCTTAAGAGGTTATGGGTCCCTCCACCCTTTTATGTACTTAATTAATTCGGTTTATTAAGAACTCTAATATTCTGATAAACGAGATGAAAAGTTTGGAATATTAAACACCCTCACAATTATAAGAATTATTATAAACATCACTTATTTAAGTGGTCACAACTAATAAATACGTATAAAAATAGACATCGTTTGAATAAAACTTGGCAAAACATTACTTAATTTTAAATATAATTTAAAAATTTACTTTAGGTTTAAAAATCTGCATACTGATATCTCACAATATTTTTCCTCTATCTTGAGAGTTCATATATTTGACTTTAACTATTTCCATGAACACTGACATGTTTATTTTATTGATTATAAAATCCTTTAATTTTTTGAAATTACTAAAGCGGACATAAAGGTGGAACGGAAAAGTAGGAAACCACCAAACTTTTCGGTGGGTCTCTAAGTGTGATAGGCTTGCTTCTGAGAGTAAGGAAAATGATATTAGCATGACACATGTGATTTTGAAAGAATCCTTGTTAGAAAGGACGAGGGCTATTGGAAATGTTAGCAAAAATACAATCAATATCCTTGAAAACATTGGAGCACCGGATCAAAGAGATTGTGTAGAATATGATGTCCCAAATCATGCTAATAATTTTGCTGCTACACTAAGTGATTTTTTATGTTAAAATTCAAGAATAACAACATTGCTTGCATTATTGGAAAAATTTTCCTAAATGCAGAGAAAGAAATTTCACATCAAGGCTTTGATTCCCAATTAAATTTTGATTTGTTCTTTCATAAAAATATAGGAATATCATAGGAGGATCATAAATACATAGGCATATCGAGAGGCAGCGAAGGTATTCATTCGAGCCTTGGTTAAGGATACAAATTTTGGTACATCCTTTGAGTTATCTATGCATCCACATGTACGCAACTATGTTCCTTTTTCTATAAAAATTTAAGACTTCTTTGGGTCTATGCGAGTATAGATAACATAATATAGCATTATATGTGGTATCATTTTTTCAATACATTTGAATATGCTTTCTCAACCTTGATAGAATCCAAATCTTGCGAGGAATTTTGTAGATTGTAAGAATGTTTGAAAATACAAAATATTTGCAAAAACCATTTGGGTAGTAGATTGTGGATACTAGCGATGGATTGACTCAATAATCAAACTACAAAAATTGAAAAAGCCAAATATCTAGTTTATAATTATAGCTATAATTAATGACCACTAGCATTATGTGTGCCTTTGTAGCCGACTCTCAAATGGGCACTTGTTTTGCCTTCGATTTACTAAAAAAAATATAAGGAGAAGCATACCTTCTTGAGTTGAAACAAGATTTGGTCTCTTGAATACTTGAATGCAAAAAAGTATTAAATGTTGTTTGTATGCCTACTATGTTGAAAGGTAAATTCTTAAATACAACTAGTTGATCAAACTTTGTGGTAGAAGTATATTCTTTTAATGCATATTCCTTAAATTCCAATCTAGAAATAATCAACTTTTAAAGTTGATTTAGAATTGAAAAGTCACATCTCAAGTATAGATGTTTCAAAAACATATGCGATTTCCCAAATGTTGAATGAAAGGCTAACACATCCAATCAACCTCCTTGAACATTGGAGCATCGGATCAAAGAGACAATGTGGAAGATGATGTCCCAAATCATGATAATAATGTTGTTGCTACACTACATGATTTTTTGTGCACGAAATTCAAAAGAAAAACGACATTTCTCACATTGTTAGGAAGGGTATTGCAAATATTAAAGAAAAATTCCACATCAAACTTTGATTCCCAAATAAATTTTGACTTGTTCTTTCGACCAAAACGAGAGGCGGATCATGAGCACATACCATATATACTATGTTTTAATAACTAACATTGTTTATGATAATTTTCATATCTCCCTTCCCAAACTTGAATTTAGGTTTATTAATAGGTACGATTGCTAATCAAAGGGCCAGATTCATTTTAGTTATAGAGAAATTTTATGGTAGCCCAACTAATCAAAGAACTAAATTTGTTTTTTACTAGAAAGCTCTTGATTGAGTTGTGAGCTATCATTTTTACTAAAGGTTCTAAAATTGGCTTGTGATATGGAATTGAAAGAGGCCATAGGGAAAGGGTCACTTAATTTGAGACAAAGGAAAGAAGCTTATAAAATTTGAGAAACTATTTTGAGCTTCTCAAAATTTGATTTATCTCAAAAATTAAAATACATTTATATCGTTATGTTAAATAAAGACCATTTTCAAAGTTGAAAATTGTACAAAGCCTCACAATTATTAGCACAATTATAAACATCACTTATTGAAGCGGTCGAAACAACTAAATATGTAGAAAATTAGACACCATTTAGATAAAACTTGGCAAAACATTACATAATTTTAAATATAATTTAAAATATTACTTTAGGTTTAAAAATTTGCATATGGAAAACATTATCAAGCATAAATCTACGGATGAGTTTATTTTTTACCTTGATATCGATCGACCTGGCTTTGAAATTTTATTTATTATAACCTACTATACTTTTTTGATATTACTGAGAGTGTAAAAGTGGAACACAAAGTGGGAGGAACCACTTAGATTTTCCTATAGAGGTCTCCTAAGTGTGATGAAGATATTTACGCCTCGAGAGGAAGGAAAAAAGTAACTATGATGACACATGTGAATTTTAAAGCATCCTTTCGGTTAAAAATTACAAGGGCTATTGGAAATCATAACGAAAAATCCAATAAACCTCTTTTAGAACATTGGAGCACACCCAGTTAAAGGGAGACAACATGGAATATGATGCCCAGTCATGATAATAATGTTGCTACTACACTAAGTGATTTTTTGTGCCTAGAATTTAAGAAGACAACCTTGCTAGCATTTGTTTAAGAACGTATTAGAAAATCTAAATGAAAAATTTCACATCAAACACGATTCCCAATTCAATTTGGATGTTGTGCTTTCGGCATAACGAGAGGCATATCATACATACTATGTTTTAATAACTAACGATTTTATGATAATTTTCATATCTCCCTTCCCAAAATTGAATTGGGTTTGTTAGAGGTATGATTGCTCAAGAAAACAACAAGGTTGAGTAACATGTTTTGTACTCATATTTGAGAGAAATAGTATTGATCACTTCTTAAATACCATCCACTAAATAAATGGTTTTTAACCATTAGCAGAAGATAATCATGACAAAATTAAAACCATAAATTGGAAAGCTGACATGTGACAATCATGACAATGATAATAGATAAATTGGTGTTGCCCTTAGGCCATGAAATACAACGGTTGTGAGTGAGGAATTCCAAGGGAAAACGCGGGGAAAAACTAAAGTTTAAATAAATAGAATATTTTTAAAGAGCAAGACAAATGATGCACAAAACGATGATACATATGTAGTCGGGGCACTCTTGATGTCAAATATTTCATTGGTGCTATTAGGTAGAGGAGGTGATGAGTTTCATGAGGGCGAGGCAATTTTTGTAGTCACCCATTGATACAGGCGGTGACAATCTGGGTATGTGCCTACAATTCTAACGGGCTAGAAAATATTTGAAAAAATGTGGTTGCCACAAAGAGGGTCCAAAACTCCTACAAACTTTGGAATGTAGAACGAGGGGAAGGTTGCAAGGAAAACGATTATATTGAATATAATGAAAATTTTAGCTTACGGCAGAGTGGACATTAAGTATGTCAACTTCTAGTGTTTTCGAGTCCCGAAAATTTTTTAAGGGGATGATAAGTAGACGAAAATGTAGAGCTATATTATACGTCAATTGTGTAAATTTAGGCATTGTAAATAGAAGTATAGATGCATGATATGAAATAGAAGAATGTCATTGGTTGATGGTAAAAATTTTAAGTAACTTAGTAGTCCAAATTATTTATCTTTGAGCAATAAAAGTTAATTCTCGGTTTAAACATGTAATTTAACAGTTTAACAAAAACAATTTAAAAATTTAACTAAAATGAGAACAATTTAGAAAAACAAATATGCATACATATAAATGCAAATTTTTAAGTTAAAATAATTGACTTTAATTTTTTTTTTTTTTTTTTTTTTTTAAGTCAAAATTAAATGAGGAAAAGGTTGGCTTGGCATAGCAGCGGCCACGGAACTTGCATTGTATACACTAATCTCTTTATCTAATATCTACCTTTTTTAAAATTTTTCACTAAAATATATCATATAAAATATCATCATATTATTGAGAGCATCAAAGTTCCCAAGTATTTTTATTATAGCTAATGAATTTGAAAAAATCAAGTCACCAAGTTCCTTTAACGTTTGCTTTGTGAAGTTGAGATTATAGCCCGAACATATTATTTTAATAAGCAATGTTCATGCTTATTTTAACACCTATTTGTTCATGGTTTAACTTCAACATCAAATATGACACAATTCAACCATATAAACACAAACAATTAACAAAACAATGATTTTTTTAATACGACCACACTATTTAGAATTTATTATTGACTTGAAAAAGATACAAACGATCCACAAAACAATAACAATATATTTTATAACCCACTATATACAATTCCTTTGTGGTGTTTTTCTAATTCGGCTCGTTTTGTTTTCTTTTTTAATTTATATTAGATTTTGTAAATTATTTGAAAAGTTTAATAACTATTTAATGTTAACATTATATAATGTTTATATATATTTTATAATATAAATTTAGCAAAATATATTAAAAAAATACAAGTGAAAAAATACATACATATATACAAAATATTAAATAATATTGCATTTATTAAATAATATTAAGATTTATTGAATTAACTTAATATCGTGGATATTTCTAATGTTAATAAGCTAGTTTTCTTTAGCTAATACCACCTGATAATGCATCTACACTATTTATTTAATAAGATCAATTGGCTTCTTCACCTTTCCTAAGGATGAACCACATTAGGCGGTTGAAACGTCAGCAAATCCTAATAATATGATTAATCCGAAAATTCATTAACCTATACAAAAACTTACTTTATTTATTAAAACAAAAGTATAATCCACAATATGGGTAGATATATATTTTCTAAACTAAGTTTAATCACTAATTATAATAATCAAAACCTCTATAGCAGGATGAGCTTCTTAATTTATTCAATTAACTTAATGTCTAATGGATACTTCTTATCCTCTAGAAAAAACACCTTTTAAAAATCTTACATTGCCTAGTGCACCCCTTTAAAAATAATAGAGAAAATATACAAGAAAACAAATGGATGAAAAAATTATTGTTACACAACATTTTTCCACTTTGCCGGTCACAATCCCCATCTTGCACATTGGGGGACCATTTACGTGACTTATATATAGTGTCATGCCTTGCAAAAGAGTCATTGCCTCCCTTGCCATGAGAAGAACATTTCCTTTGTTGACTATTCCTGGAATAGTCCACCAAAAACACATGATTTTGGGTCAACAACTGGCGGTAGTTATGGCCTCATGCCAATAAGAGAAATTAACAACTGGCAGTGGCCACGTGCTTTACTCTGTCTCGGTGGACGCCGTCACTGAGTGCTTTTCAAATTTTTAAATATAGTAGTGAAGTTTCCATTGCCAACCACATACCATTGAGCGAGTCGGCATGGAGTTGTTCGGTGAATAACATGGAACATCTCCCTTTGGCTTCTTGTTCCTACTTTTGGGCAACCTCCCGAAAGATAAGACCTCCATTCCATCATTTGAGGATCCCAACCTCCTCACTCCTCTTCTATAAATACATTTATCTCACACAATACAACTAGCTGAGCATTTGGAGAATAACATGACTTGATCGATATAGGCCAATTGGAGATGAAGAGGAGATCATATGTCAAGAGAGAGTCTTGTTTGATTGCCTCACAATTCCAATTCCTGACGAATGCTCAAGATGCATTTGACCAGACCTCTAGGAGGCTGCCATTGAGGTTCATTTGGTTGTAATCTCTTTCTTTCTCTTAATTAACACATGATTGATATTTTGGTTCCTATCTTGTGTGATATATGATTAATATTATGCAATACGTTACTTCTCCTTGACCAATTATGGCAATGAATGAAAATATTGTCTTGTATGTTGCTATCGTTCTCTAATCCTTGTGTAGGAACACGAGTACATATTTGTTGAAGGACCATGATGTGTAAGGTTGAAGATTAGGAGGCTAACACTTACAACTACTGCCAATTGCCCTCGAACAAATATAGAACTTGTCTATCTTGACTCGGTTTCATTCGGTAACACAGGAATAAATATTAGAATGTCCTCTTCTTCGCTAGACCCACCCTGAGGCTAGAGGGATCGCCTACACGTAGAGGATGTTGCCTGCCTAATAAGTTGGCGAATCCATTGGGGATCAAACCCAAAAATCTTCTCACGTTGACTCAGTATACTCTTGATTTATTATTTCCAAATACGGGATTCATCTTGATCCACTCCAAAGTTTAAAGCTAAACAATCTCCTCGTCTTCCTCCTTACATCGGTACAGTGCGGGGAAAATCTAACTTCCTACGTACGTTTTATACTAT
The DNA here is from genome assembly GCA_034641835.2 of Pinus albicaulis. NCBI lineage: Eukaryota > Viridiplantae > Streptophyta > Pinopsida > Pinales > Pinaceae > Pinus > Pinus albicaulis. The sequence continues at coordinate 1,853,711,589 of CM076575.1, read as the reverse complement.
GTTGAAGTGGCTGGGGTTATAATTTAATGAAGAAAGAAGCCAGTTCCTGGGATGAGATCACCCAAAATTCCTTCGATGCAGAAGATGTTTCACATCAACGCTATTACATTGGGTCCTCCAAATTATCATCGTAATTACTTCCATCAATTCGACCGCCGTGTTTAGCACAATTTCCATGGTTTGGTATAAGACAATGATGAGGGTAACTTGAGCATGTCATTTACTATTTGTCTCATAACCTTTTGGATATTGAAACACGATATCTTTTAATATCGATAAGTTGGCATTCAGCTCTTCATTCCAATTTGTTCAATGTTTTCATCACTACATCTATGTACATACGGTGGCTTGTGATTTACGATTGCAACCCTATGACTTACCTGTTGACTTGTATCCAATTGCTTTGAGAAAAAATTTGAAGTGGATTGTCATCCTCCAAGAGTTCGATTTGCATTTCACTACCACCGGGTCCCGAATAAGTTATTAGTATTCATAGATTTGATCTGGTCTCTCCCTTCTAATTCCGCTCTTGTTTGGTTCTAAGGGAGATATGTTCGAGATGACTCTCTTTTTCTTATTAGCACCTCGATCATGAGTACGGTGATATAATCGTATATCTGGCAAACTTCCACCTTTCGATGAGTTGACAAAGGATGCTCACAGATGCATTCGTCATCAATATCGGCCCTATTGCATATTAGGAAGATACACTCTACCACATTAGAGTTGATTCCATTCTACGCAGTGTTTGAATCTCAAGGAGGGTAGAAAAGGCCCTCAATTATTGTCACGATGGCACTTGTGGTCATCATATGTACGGATATGCTACTACATAGAAAATTCTTCGTGATGGGTATTTTTGGCCCACCATCTTTAAATACGTGTTGCCTTTCTCCTTAAGTGCCATGATTTCTAGTCTATCGGTGCAAGATGCGCGTGTCACTACCTTCCATCTTCACCTTGTCATTACCATTCGTCTCTTTGTGAAGTGGGGCATTGATTTTATGACATGTAACCCTCCTTTGAGTGAGGGCATGCTTATATCATTATGGCCAGCGAAATACTTCACCAAATGAGTCAAAGCAATGCCACCACTTATGGTGATGGTAAGACAACAACACATTTTCTATTCAATCATGTCATTTCTAGGTTTGGTGTCCCTCGATCCATTATTTACTGATCATGGTTCCCATTTCCAACATTACATGGTGGCGAGTTGAATTTCAAGTTGAATTACGTATCCTGATAGCTCGACGTTGGCCTACGGCAGGCCAATGGCTAGGATGAAGCTACTTGAACAAAGTTCCGAGTCACTATGCTTCAACGTACGATTGGGATGCACAAGTCAAACTAGTATCTCATGTTGTTTTCATCTCTGCGGAATTATCGAACCTCGGCCCCGAAGGATAAAACCAAATTCCGCCATTCTAGATTATACGTAGTGCAAAGCTACCCTTACGCTTGAATGTGAAATTCCTTCTCAAATTAGTTGTTGAGCTGATATTGAATACTTCTCTAGAAGGAGTATCTTCTCTATCTAGAGAGGCTTTATGAAACTCACTTAGCTTTCTTGGCTTTGGTCATAGAAGCATGAAAAAGCGAGGTCAAAGCTCATTTTGACAGTTGGTTTCCCCTCGTTCCTTCATGAAGGAGACCTCATCCTCACAGCCTTAGACCAAGCTCACGATAAAGTGAGGGTTAGGAAAATTTAAACCCATGTGGAATGGGCCCTACATTGTTAAGCATGTTTTGTAGAATGGGGTTTATGAGCTTATTGATTATGAGTCGTCTCTGGATCAACCTAGAAATAGGTTGTATATTAAAAAGTAATATGTGATCATTCATTATTGTTTTTTTCTACATAGGTGTTTTTCATTTGTACATTTTGGCTTGGTGTCAGCACAGAGCATTTTTATTATTATTATATCGTTTTTTTCTTATTGTGTATATGCCCCATTACCCCTTACATCAATTTCATGGATGGTACTTCTGCACCGATGCCTGGACACAATATTTTGTAACCTCGGTGATTTATGATCCTATAGGTGAGTTGATAGACCTTCAAGGTATATATCTAGGACAAAGCTGAAAACAATGTTGTTGAATATAGTGTTGTATTGAACTATTAAAGCGAGGCCATTTCTCTCAGCATTGGTGCATTGATTGTTAGCAGGGCTACAACTTATTGTTCTTGACTTAATGGGCATTATTATGTTAGAAACTCATACTTAAGTTTGTATTTTCATGTTCGTTTAATAAGAACATTTTGATGACATTACATATCAACATATTCCTAGATGAATGAATGCATTAACTAATACGATGGCTAATATTGTATTAGATAGACATTTGCATAATTTGTAAAAATCATCATCACATGACAAGGTCCATACAGTAAAATGGATATATATATATATATATATATATATATATATATATATATATATATATATATATATATATATGTGAGTGTTTTCATCCCGTGCATCATTAGTTCCAAAATATGTGGAAATGAAAACCTAGGTGTCTAGTCGGAGTGACACTCATGATGGCACGTCACTTCTATGCAAGTCGCCTTAATGGCATTGAACATGGTTTGAAACCCTTGCGGTGTGTCTCTTGTACACATGAGGAACATCATCGAATCATGCATAGTCCGGGATCCCGCAAGCGAGATTCCCTCCAGGTTATTGTATAGTTTACTCCTCACACTCCCTCACCATGAGGCCACATCAAGTCACAGAGAATCCTTGTACTGTCGAAGACATGATTGTAGGTATTTCTGGGCCAACATATGCAATTATATGGATTAATGTCGGAGAACATGCATAACAAAAAAAAATCATAATTCTCATCAAAAATAAAAAAATGAGTCTTTCCCGGTACGTCCTCACAATCCTCTCCTTCTGGGAGTGGGAGATCGACATCATCGGTGAAATCCGTAGCCGAGGTAAGGGCCGGTCCTCACGAAAATGTTTTTGGTGGAGCCCTCAAAGAACACCGATGCAGCAGGACATCTGTTAGCTACCCCCTTATCTTGGCATCGAATTTTCCCCGGCGGGACCATCGTGGCTCTTGGCGGTGGTGTCGGAACTGTCACCTCGACATTGGAAGATTGGTAATATTTCGAATTAAGGGTACCCGATATGGACCCATAGAAAAAGTACTTCACCTTACCATTCTTTCATTTTTTTATTTGGTGTTTGATATTGATTGTTATTTCTGCGCGATTGTAGAGTGTCGGTGCCATACAACCTTGTAAGTAATTGTGTTTTTGAGGCCTCATGTGGATCACGAACTCTTTTATGTTGACTCGTGTGATGGTTTGTAGTACTACTATAAGTTCAAAATCAGGAATGGTTTGAATATCCACCTTCCAAATTTTGGATCCTTTAAGTGCTCCTCGGCACACTGAATTAATAAACATGCTCATATTTTCCATTGTGGAGTGAATACTAGTCATGATTGGTACGCCCTCCACGATATTCTGGTTATTGATGAATATACGAGACCTCAATCTCGAAGTTCTTGATCATGAATAATGAATTTTCACGAGAAATTTCCTAGACAACGATCCAAGTACTACCAAAAACTCTATTTGAGCTTTGAGACATGGTGCCATAAATAATTTCTTGAGCACGCGATCTACGGTAGCCTCCATGCATCTTGCATTTCTCATGGCTTCCTCATCTTCTTCTTTGTGTTCTCGTTATTTCCATTCGTCCACCATTTTCTTTTCACACACTGCAAAAAGCATCCATGGTTGTCATTAGCCAAATCCATTACTTTTAGCTTGAGTTAAATTGGGCTTATTGTTTTAATTTTCAAGATAATATGGTTGATGTGGTTGGCGCTTCCTATTTTATTTTTTAGTTTGGATTGGTGCAAGTCCATCTTTGGATACCGATAATAAAACCATTGCACCTAATTTTTAAAAAATCCCCATAGATCTACAAAAATGGGGTTGCGGGTAATGAAAAATGCTATAAAAATGTAGGGGAAGATGTGAGTTCTTACCTTTAGAATAAAGACGGATTTGCGATTGGCCTTCCATATAGCCCATTGTACGACTCTGCAAAATCGAGTGAAAAGGGTAACAAAATTTCTCGGAAAAGTAAAGAGTGAAAAGTAATTTATTTTTTTACTAATTTTGGAATTTATAACTATTATAACCCTAATTAGGTTTTAAATCATATTTTTCGATTATTTTTTTCTATTCTATTTAGAAAAATGGGTTTTACATACATCTCTTATGCAACGATAGGTCCTTGATGTGATGACAATGAAAGTAACGAGGTTATATTTTATACTTTTTTTCGAGTCGGTAAAAACACGAAAAAGTCGCTCTTGGAGTCACCTTTTAGCTCTTTTCGACTCTCAAAAGATTGAAAATATTGCGAGACTCTTGTCATTTTGAACTCATTAAATGGGTACAGCGGGAAATGATATCTACCCGAGTATACATTTTACCCATTTTTTGGGGTAGGATATATTATTTATGAAAAAGGAATACCTTATCCTATTGTGACTAAAGAGGTTCTACTCTTAGACACATTTTCACACATTTTCGGATGCAGTGATACTGCACCTACGAAAGACTCTTTTGAGTTTTACTTTCCTCTTCTTTTAAAACTCTCTAAACATGAAAATATGCTAAGTTCTTCCTTTGTTAGATTTGTTAAAACCTAAATGACATCGGAAATCGTCACTTGACATCCGCTGAGTTTCTCCTTCTAGGAGCTTGTTAAAATGTACTAGGATGGATTTGTACGAAGGAAAAATTACATGAAAAGCATATATTTATCCCCTTTGATCTTGTTTTCCAAAAATAATTGGGGTACTTTCCGGCAATGGTGGGGGAAAATGGAACCGAGTTCTCGGTTGTGTCGGCGGTATATGGATTTCTTGAACATGATACTCATCTTCATTCGTGTCGGGTTGGGGACATCTCATTTCATATTTTTTCTCCTCCATGGGTTTGGGTAATCTATTTTGACCTCTCATCTACTCTTTCCATGTCATAATGACCTCGAGATCCCTTGATGTGGATATTAATTCCAAATATGGAGTCGCGTCAGCATTAGGTTTTAAGATAATTTTTTTTTTTGTAGTGTTCAACCTACCACTAATCCTCTTTTTGGTCTGATTCACTATCATCATATTCCTCTATCTCATGTCGACGTGTACAGAAACATTATATAGCCCTCCTTCGACCCAGGTCACTTCCTCTGGAAGCTTGACTCATTATGTCAAGGAAGTTGATGCAAGGGACTCCTTAGGTACCTTGGAGCTTGCATGCCTTAATGGCAATTTCTTCGCATTCAATGATAGGTCCCTGTCATTAGCTTTGGGCGGTGATTCTATGGGTGTTTGATGCAAGATCATTGTCCACATTCTATGTATTGTACTAGTTGTACCTTGAGATCGATGTCATTATTGGTGGTTTCTCAGGTGCTGTTAATAGCTTACATCATTGGTACAGTAATCGGGTGACTTTCTTCATGTTTTGACCGACTCATATTTTCATGCTTGAATTTGTACTTGTTCGGAGTTGATATGGAGCGCAAGACCATGATTTTTTTCTAATAAGATCCGGGCTACCATGAATATTTTGGTTTATCATGACTATTTTGATTGGATGGTTGTGACCATACTTGAGCCTATATGTTGATCTTTACTACTTGATGGCTTCTTCCATACCTCGGATCTCGGTTTATATGTCTCTATTATGGATGGTTGCGCGATGGCACATGTTAATGTATCATAGATATCGATTGTATTTGTATTTACTTGACTCTTCGACGGCGGTGTTTGGTTTGAAGGTGTTATCGTAGCCATTTCACTCCTCCCTACTCTTTTGGGACCTCATGCTGCGAGGCATCTATTACACAACATTTTTTCCTTTGTCCTATAATCCCCATCTCGCACATTGGAGGACAATTTACTGTGACTTATATGTGTGTCATGCATTTCAAAATGAGTAATTGCCTCCTTTCCATGAAAATAACATTTCACCTCTGTTGAGTATTTACGGAACGGATGCATAAAAAACACATGATTTTGAGTTTGCGGCGGAGAGAAGTTATGGCATCGCGCCAATAAAGAAAAATTAACAACGGGCCCCATGCCCTTTGGTGCTGTCTCGGTGAACTACACTTTTGAGATATTTTGGAAAGTTTTTAAATATAGCAGTAGGAGTTTCCATTTTCAACCACTTCATGGTCGATCGACATGGGTTGTTCGATTGAGGGAATGTCAAACATCTTCCTTGGCTTCTTGTTCCTACTTTTGGGCAACCTCCCAAAGGATAAGGCTCCTTCCACCATTTGAGGGATACCAACATCCTCACTCTGTCCACTGCCAATACATCTCTCTCACATATGTGTAGCTAGGCGAACATTTTGGAGAATAGGCTAAAACAGTGCGATATAGGCGATGTGAGATAGAGCAGGAAAAAGACCCTTGAGGAGAGAGAGTCTGGGCCATTTCCTTGCTAAGTCCAATTCCCCCAGCGAATGCTTGAGACACATTTTTAGTACAATGCATGAAGAGCTATGAATTCAAGGCTAATTTGGGCTGTAATATATTTATTTCTCTTAATTAATACATAGTGATGTTTTGGTTCAGATCTTGTGTTGATATGACTAATATTACGCAATACATTTAATTCTCCTTGTAATTGGATAATGATAGATGATATTGTCTCATATTATGATATCATTCTCTGATCCTTATCTGGCTTACCCCGAGAATACCCTTTATTGAAGGACGCGACGTGTGGATGAAGACAAGGAGGCTTGCTACCACATCGTGACAAGCTTGTGTTGGAACGAAGGTAGGGAAATCTATCCAGAGCTCGATTACATTCATTAAGTAGGAATTGATGCATTAGCATGTCCTCTTGCTACTAGACCCACCCTACGGCTAGAGGGATTGCCTTTGTCCGCAAAGGGGATTTACCTACTGACAATTATGCATGTATTTCTCCCTTATTATCTCTTACTAGCTAAGATACACAACTATTAGCTTAACAAAAATGTAGTTTTATATATACTTTGTGGTGAGAATATTAAAAATTTATTCATCATAGAATATTGTTGTCATTCAAAATCTTAGGCGACATAATCTCACATAAGCATCAATATCAACTTATTTTCTTTTGGCATAGTGCTGATTTTCTTTAAGATGGAAAACAAGCCTATCTGTCTTATTTCCTCTCATTAATGTCACTTGTCCAATCCTTATTGGTGAAATTTTAGTGACACTCTGATACCCTCTCACTCGAGGCAAAACATCAATGCAATGCCAATCCCTAATGGCATGTCAAGAAACATTCTCAGTATCAACACTAAAAAAATCATAACTCTCTCAACAATACACACATTCATGTGATATTACCTATAGACATAACACCACATGCACTAGACATGACAATACAACTATGCATATAGTAGAAAATTTATTTTGTCTCTCCTAAAACATCACATATGTACTCATAGGAGTCATACATATCTAGACCAACATCGTGTACTCTAAGTAGTCAATCTGCACCTTTATAAAATAATTCCATTTAAGAAAATATTTCTTATAAAATCATCCTACAAAAAATAATAGTTTCATTCGTGCTCTTTATAGGCCACCAAATTTCTGGCACTCAAAACTCTATAATGTGTAGGTTTTCGCGATTATCATGAGACAACATCACCATTTCCTTTGACCTAAAATTTAATATCTCATTTTCAATATTTTCTAGATGCACTTCAAAAATATGGCACCATATACACTTCTCCTTCATGTCTTACCCTTCTGCAAATTTCAAATTTATTACACATTAAAAATCCCTCTCTAAGCATAGATATCTACTAAATTAATCATTTTTAGTATGGTAGGCACACACATTATCAATCTTCTATCATGAACAGCAAAATAACTTTTTAAAATTGATTCTCACAATCCAAATCACACCATATGGGGCTTTGTCCCGCACCACAATTAAATGCCAATTGCTCATTCAAATCACATTACATGTAGAGTATCCATAATAGTGCACAAGCATTCTATACAAAAAGAGATATTTTCTAGGAAGGTATGTTTCCAACAAAATTAGATCCATGACATGGCATATATGTAACCAATGCAATACATAAAAATCCTAATCGATTGGCCCACATCAACGATGCAACTCACATGACATAGTAATTGTTAGGTTTCTGCGATATTGGATCTAAGACAAAATCTTAGAAACTCTAATGCTAAACCAAGAATCTCAACAAGAACTACTTTATCTGATGGAAAATATAAAGCGGTAAATCCGAGGAAACTTTTAGGGGCTAATATTCGTAGGTAGGCTAATTTTACATGTTTTGAGCAAAGAAAAAGTTTCACCAATTTCCATTTTTTTTAAAATTGATTCCACCCAAATTTTATAGTCTAAAATTATTTTACCTAAAAATTGCCAAAAATTTTATATATAGTAATATTTGAAACCTAAATATTTTTACAAAAATATCATCAAAATTTTTACAATGTACATATTGTTGGGTATGTGTTATATTCTTTACATGACTACTCATGCATGCGACTCCTTTACGTTGTGCGGGCACGGTAGGGGGGGTCATAAGGGTTAGCAACCCCCTGCGATTTGGTCGGGGCAATGCAGAAATTTTGGACCTTATATTTTGGTGGCGGAAGCCGCCCATGATTTTGTGCATGGGTTTTTAACATGATGGTTTTTTGGCCCTTGGCATTTTGTAGATCAATCAATAGAACTATGATTATGTTCCAATCCATGGTTAATGGATTAAGGTTTATGTATGCTTTGGCATGTATATATATGTGTTGTAACACTAAAGAATATAATGAAAAATCAAAATTTGTCTGGTGGGATCTAGGGGAAAATATACGTATGTATGTATGTTTTATGTTTTATGATCTCGTTATTGTTTTGTTTTCGGTTTCTTAAGGTCCGCTGGGATAATTTACGTACGGGGATTAAAAACCTACATTTGGTATCGAAGTTGTTTCGGCTTCAAGGGGACGCCTTTTCTGCGAGGGTTTTTGCTCGGGCCTATGGTAGACCCTATTCGATTGGGAGATTTGCGAGATAATTCTTGTAGTGAAAGAAGATAGCGAGAAGTGGAAAGCTAGGGTCGAAATTTAATGATGAAAGTTTTGATTTGTGGAAGCTCAAGATGGAGGATTTCTTTGGTGGATAAAGATGGAGTGGATCGCGGTAGATCCGGTACTAAACCAACGGGAATGTCCGGATGAAGACTAGAAGAAATTGGATCGGAAGGCTAAGAGCACAATACGGTTGTGTCTCGGATTCGATATTGTTGAATGTATGGAAGCTACGGTGAAGAATTTGTGGGAAAAAATTGGGACTTTATGGCAATCTAAGTCTACCCCGAGTGAATAAGTTGTTCTATGAAAAAAGTTGTATAACTTGAGGATGAAGGATGGAGACTCGATGACGAGCATCTGAATGCCTTCAATATTGTGGTAAGTCAGCTATCATCTATTGATATTAAAATCTCGGATGAAGATAAATTGCATTAGTTTTTTGTGTTCTCTACCGGACTCTTGGGACGATTAAGTTGTGCAATAGGTAGAAATACAACTACCTTGAATTTTGATGAAATTGTCTCAGCCTTGCTATCGGAGGAAATGAGACGGAGAAATATGGAGAGGTCAAAAATGGAGATTCGCTATGCGTACGAGGAAGGTCCCCGGAAAAGAAACAAGAATAAGGTTTCGGGTGGGAGATCCAAATCTAGAGGAGAGATCTAAATATCACAGAAAGTTTGTAAAGGTGTGTTGGGGGAAATGCGAGAAAGGAAGGGCACAAAAAGGGACTACGGATCTAAAGCTCCTAAGAAAGGAAAGGGATCACAGTGGTGTCCATACACGAGCCAAAACCACCTCGGATGAAGGTGGGGATGGCTTCTTATTTAAATACACATGTAGATCATGAGTCATGGTTTATTGACTCGAGTGCATCCTTTCACTTCACTCCCCATAGCGAGTGAGTTAACGAGAGTATGAAATATGATGGCGATGTCTTCTTGGGGGATGATGGAAAGACCAAAATCATTGGACGTGGAAAATTCAAGGTAAAGTTGCAAGGTGGAGGATGAGAACACTTCTGGTGTTTTGCACATTCATATTGGCAAAAAATCTAATTTCTATAAGCAAGATGGTTGATGCGGAGTCACACCAAACGAGTGTTCGAAAGATACATAAGTTGGTTCAAGGAGCAACGGTATTAATCCATGGAGTTCATATTGGAACTCTATACAAGCTTCGGGCGGTACGCATTGTTATGGGTACGGCGGTTCTATGGTTCCGAAAGTGGAGCGAAGAGACTAGTGGTCTTTAGAGAAAGACAATGCTATGGCATCAAGTCTTGGACATATTAGAGAGAATGGCCTTCGAGGATACTACATGGAAATGGTATGGTAGAAGGTATGTCTAATAACTCTATGGATTTCGATTTATTGTGAACATTGTGTATATGGGAGTAGAATCGGGTGAGTTTTCAGCATGCAATTGCTAAGAGGGAAAACAAGATATTAGATCTTGTGGACGGTGATGTGTTTTGACTGTGTGAGTTCCATCATTGGGTAAGTATGTGTACTATTTTTTAATTCATAGATGACTTCTCGAAGAATACATGGATATATTTCTTGAGGAAGAAATCTAAAGTCTTTAATGATTTAAAGAATTTAAGGCTTTGGTGGAAAACCGGAGAGAGAGAAGAAGATAAAGGTGCTATGGACGGATAATGGCGGGGAGTTACGCAGAATGAATTTGAAGAGTTTTGTAAAGTGTGGTATAGCATTACATAAGACTACTCCATACACCTCATCAAACGGAGTTACGAAAGAATGAGCGGAGATATCTTGATGGAAAAGGCGAGGAAGCATGCTCGGTGGTACGGTTAGGACGAAGTGCCGGGTAGGCGGTGGAAGTACATGTTACTTGGTTAACAATTCACCTTCATTAGCGTTGGAGGATAAGACTCCACATGAGGTATGGACTGATAGAAACCCTCTCTTTCACATCTAAGGGAGTTTGGATGTGATGCGTATGTACATGTTCCAAAGGATAAAATCACCAAGTTTTATAATAAATGCGAAAGGTGCATCTTTGTGGGTATAAGGATGGTTTAAAGGTTACAAGCTTTGGAACCCGGAAACAGGAAAGTTGTGTACACGCCGAGATGTGGTGTTTAGAGAGGTGAAAGATATTTTTAAACATGAAGTCCTACCAAAGGAACCTAAGAAGATAGAGTTTGATCTAAAGGAGGATGAATTAGACTTCTGCTGCTTGAGAAGAAGACTCAAAAAGAGGAAGAGCCACAAACTCCGGTTGTGAGAAGATCGATTCGGGGAAGAAACGAAGGAGTATAATTCATCTACTTTTTTTCAAATTTTTTCTTTAACTATAACTGATGATGATCCCAAAACAAATCGGGGGAGCGGTGATTAAGAGAGAGAGGATGAAAAACTGCGGAAAGGAGGCCATGGTTGATTAAATGGAATCCTTGCATGAAAGTGTGAGCATGGGATATGTGGTGGAGTTGATGGCTAGAAGGAAGCCCATCGGGAGAAAATGGGTGTTTAAGAAGAATATGAATATAGAAGGCAATGTGGAGAAATACAAATCTTGGTTGGTAGCAAAGGTTATTCCTAGGTGCCAAGAATCGATTTTTGGTGATATTTTTTCCTATTTCCAAAGTTACTTCTATTAGATTAACTTTATGTTGTTCTTGTGTTGATTTTGAGGTAGAAAAGATGGATGTGAAGACAGCATCATTTCTTCACGGGGATCTAGAAGAGGAGATCTACATGAAACAACACGAAGGATTTATGGTGAAGGGAAGAAATAATTTAAGTCACAACGAGGTTAAATAAGTCTTTGTATGGGATAAAAGGTCACCATGGATGTGGTATCAAAAATTTGATATCTATATATGGGGACTTGGCCCTACGAAGCGAGGAGGATCCTTGTGTTTATTTTAAATTAATTGGTGGCTTGTGTTGTTGTTTTGTCTTGTACGTGGAAGATATGTTGTTTATTAGAAATGAGAAAGAAATTATCCAAGATTTGAAGACCTAACTATTCTCCAAATTCTACATTAAGGATATTGGTGCTGCAAACTATATTTTGGGCATGGAAATTAAGAGGGTCGGGCAAAGAGAGCTGCGGTTAAACAGAGGAAGTATGTGAGGACTATATTGTGAGGTTCAATATGCGGGGATAGTAAACTAGTGCATGTTCGATTCTGTGGGTGTAAAAGGGTACAATACGTTGAACAATGTCCCAAGACACAAAGAAGAGACGAGGAAGTGCGGTGGGTAGCTTTGATGTATGCAATGGTATGTACTAGACCATACATTGGACATGTAGTGGGATTGTTGAGAAGTTTTATGTCAAACCAGGGGAAGGAGCATTGGATAGTAGTGAAGCGGGTTTTCGGATATTTAAGTGGCACCGGTGATTATGGATTGTGTTACTGAGGAAGACCAAGATTGGAAAGAGTGTTGGAAATTCGTGGTTTTGACCCGATGCAAGCAGGCTAGACATCTTGACGAAGATCTACAAGTGGGTATGTGTTTTAGCCTATTTGAAAGTGTAGTTAGTTGGATGAGTAAAATATAGTCTATAGTGGCTCTTTCAACTACGGAGGCGAAATACATGGTAGCCACTCATGCAAGCAAGGGAAGCGGTTGGTTGCGAATTGTGTTCAAGTATGGGGTTGGTGCAACCAGTATAAGGATAGATTGTGATAGCGAAGTGCAAATTTATTGGCTAAGAACGTTGCTTATCATTCGAAGACAAAGCATATTGATGTTCAATATCACATTGTGAGATATGGTTGAGCTAAAACGGTGTTGTTGGTAAAGGTGGCCACTTTGAAGAATGTTATAGATGCATTAACGAAGTCTCTTGTGAGCACTCAAAATTTCTCTTGGTGTAGAAGAAGCAATGGGTGTTGCAAAGGCTGGGCTAATGACTCGGCTCTCCTGGCCCCCTGCGGAAAGGAAACAACAAGTGGTAAGAGTGGGTGTGTGTTATATTCTTTCCACGACTATTCACGTGCGGGGGTGGGTGTCGGTACACGGGGGGAGATAGCCCCCTGTCCGTGCACGGGGCGCAACGGGGGGGTGACACGGAGGGTGACAACACCTCGGGGAAAAAAAATTTGGACATGATTTTTTGGTGGCGGATGTAATATCCCAAATCACACGGAACATCTGGCAAGGCATGACTAGAAAATGTATTTTCTAGTAATGGATACTACGAGGAATTAGGCAAGACCTTTTGGATCACTTAGATCAATTAATCTAAGACTAAAATCCAAGAGGTGGCTCGAAGAAATCCATCTAGGTGGGTTAAACGGATCTCACACCTAGATGTCCTCAAATAATGCCGGATGAAGGTACAACATATACAAGAACATACAATGGAGTAGCATCATTATTTTAATGAGCCAACACACATGAAGATATGATAGCCTTTCCTTTTGTATTATAGCATAGAATTTATACAATACTTTGAGGAATAAATCACTCCAACTAGGCAATGAAAGCCTCAAGGATACATGTACATGACAATAGGGATACACTACTATGTAGGAGTGTCAGAAGGCTAAAATAATGGAGTTCATTATAGAAACTGCAACATACAAAATTAAAATATAATGATATGAAAATATTGAGCTCAATATATATGGAGAAAGCTCTTAACCCACCGAAAACGCTAATACAACAATAATACACAATCATTGAAGGATTGGCTACAAGATACATGAAAATGGAAAAGTTGCGGAAATGTCGGAGTTGGAGGGGTAGCCATTTTACTGACAAAAAATTGAAATAGAAGGAGATGGCTTAATATTATCACCAATACATTAACCTCCTCCAGTGGGTTTCTTCAGTACAAGGCTGATCCTAATGCGGAAATCTTGCCTTCCAAAATTATGGTGCAACCTCTCACTACAAATGCACACTCTAGAATAACGCGGTATAGAGAAGGGATTGTCTTTGTTGATAGGAGAAGCTTGGTGTCATGCCAAGATATGAAATTCTTCCACAGGAAACCTTCCTTAATAATCTTTACGAGGAATAGAAAACCCTCCTCTAAAATATGAGACAAGGAATGGTGTTGTGGAACCCCTCCACTACAGCCTGCAACACTACGTTATACTTCGGCGAAATAACACGGTAGTGGAAGAAGTAGCTTTGGCCTTGAGCCTAGATGTGGAGAAATGAAGTACGATCCTTCAGAGCGTACGAGAAGGAGAGGAAATCCCAAGCGAATCCCTCATGCTAAACGGCACTACAACTCGAGTGAATAGACGGAAGTGCCAAATAGTCGACAAAGACCAATAACCAAAATACTCAAGATGTCTCACTATGGTTGCCTCTTCCTCCTTTATGCAAGTGGTCTTCTCTTTGCCTTGGAACCCCACACATTCGGGTTTCTTCCAAAAATAATATTCCTCCCTCTCCAAACTACGTTGTCTTCTCAAGCAAGCTACACCTCTGGCAGTGTTGTTGACTTGGTCAACTTGACCTTGTCCTCATACAATTTCCCCTTTTCACACTAGAAGGTGCAAAATTAAACTATTCAATGGATCCCTTTCACACTATGAGGGATTTTACTCATACTTATGGGTCTCCTTTCCCATTTCATTCTCCTCCTAGATGATATGAGAAAGATTAATGTTCCAATTTGTCTTATGAAAATTTTGGAATATTAAAGTCCTCCTCTCAAAGATTTCTTGTCCTCAAGCAAGTGAAGGATAGACTAATTTCTTTCCTCATCCTCTCCTGTGTAATTCTTGTATGATGATCTCCTCAAGTGAAATGATTATCTCATCGATAAAGTCTCCACATTTCTCCTCCTCGACACATGCCAGAGTCGGCTATCAAGCCATCATCATGAAAAGGTGAGATACTCAGAGGATAGAAAAGTGATTTCTAGAGGTCTCCTTGAGGAATGGGATCTAAATATCATGGGGTAAGCTCTCCCATATGGATCATCCATCTGACTATTAGCCATGCAAAGTGAGTCACACCTTACCTAGGAAACTCTAAAAATTGTCCTCCGCCGGCTCCGGCAACGTGGTGGGCTGAAATTCTACACATGGTAGGCAAGGTGGCCTACCCACTATCTCCTCTCAACTCATGATAAGTGTAGATAAAGAGGTACTAATCTTGGGCTACAAAATACTTGCCATTAAGTGGCAAGATGAAGCTAGATCTCCATGGATCTCTCACTCAATCTTTTGCATAGTATACTGGCCCAAATATCCCCATATATGATGAGTTGGAAATCATCAACATATGGCATGTCATATATCATATGGCTCACCTAATATGGAAAAAAATTAGTAGCTCTAGTAGCCATACCATCTCCCATGTTCCCCTTATAACATGTAGTGCAAAAAGTGTGGGAGGATTCTCCCTCAAAGGACACATTCACCCAATGTGTTTCTCTCCCAAGCATGCTCCTCCTGAAGACATAAATAGTAGAACCATAGGGAGCAAAAGGCGAGAATCATACTTGCTGCCATATGCAACAAATGAGAGCAGTAATTCCTCCAAGTGCAACAGTAGCAGATTGACCCTCAACTACAATAGAGGCTGATAAAATGAGTGGCTTCTCAACCACATGCACCCTTGCTCAATCTCCTCCATAGTATGGAGAAATGCAAATAAATGCTAGGAGTGTACAACGAACATGTCCTCCATAATGTATCTCTTGCCCAAGTCCTCCTAGGGAATGTCCATCAATCATGCTTATGGCATCATCTAAACCATGTGGTCTAGAAAAAAGAATGCTCCTCCTTGGAACATCATCCTGCACATGTATGGTTAAGGGATTCATATATACATTATACAAATAATCATGTAAACAATAATGAATACCTTACCATATATCACCATCACCACAATGGGAGTGGCTAGTAAATAGGTCCCCTCTCATCCTCAAAGAGAAAAGAAGGTGGTTGTGCTAACTCCTCCATATCTATGTGTTCTATGCATACACTCATATGTTGATATATTTCCTCCTAAAAGCCCACTTCCAAAAATACCACTCCATGATGGTGTGGTATGCTCTCATAGAGCAGTGGGTGAAAATCCTCCCGAGCTTTTGTAGCAACTTCTCCTTGAGCTTGGAAGCTTTAGGTAAAGATATATTACCATGATAGAAGATGACCCCATCTACGGCGAATATTTCTCCTCATGTGGTAGCCATCCAATATCATACAAGTAAAAAAGATCCAACTGAATACTCCACTAACGATTTATGTAGGTTTTAACCCTCGACAAGGTATCTACACACGAATCTTATAACAGAAAATAAACAATGGCGAGAGCATAAAAAATAAAGCAGATAAACCACAGAGATTTTCCCCTACGGATCCCGAATTGGGATGACCAACTTGATTTTCATTATATTCCTTTTAGTGTTACGACACACATATATATATACATGTCGAAGCATAAATAAACCCCGATCCATAAACCCTAGATTAGAACATAACCGTGATTCCTTGACCGAATCTACAAAAATACCAAGGGGCAAAAACCATCGTACCCTAATACCATGTGCAAAACCATGCACAAAACCATGGGCTAGCAGACTACTCGCGGAAATTAAGGACCAAGAATTTTCGGCCGGGGCGCGCCGGACCTCGACGAGGGGGCTACCTCCCCACTGTGACCCCAGATTGCGCCCGATTGCAAAGGGGGCCTATCGCCCCCCTCTTACCCCCGCCCCACGTGCTTGGTCGTAGGCATAACACATACTTACGTATTCTCACTTTTTTTTTTTCTTTCCACGGGGAGCCCTGGGAAGGGCCCAGTCATTGGCCCAGTTCTTCAGCAACCATTGTTTCTCCATAGAAACACGAGTGCTCAGGGCACATAAATGCATCACCCAACATTCTTCGAAGTGTCCACCTTTACCCCGGCCAACACCCTTTTAGCCTCAACCATATCTCTAACAAAGTGATATTGAACATCGATATTCTTTGTCCTTGAATGATAATAGGGTTCTTGGCAAAGAAAATTGCCCTTTGGCCTATCTGAGTCTATCCTTATAGCTTGTTGTACCAACCCATACTTGGACACAATCTGCGCAACAAAACTACTTCCTTGCTTGCGCCAATTGAGTGATATGTATTACGCCTTTGTGATTGGAAAGAGCCACTACGAGACTATCTTCCTCATCCAGCCCATTGCATCAAATAGGCTAAACACATACCCACTTGTAGATCTTCTACGGTCAGATCTCTGACCCAGTCACATCAACAAAACCTTCATGAATTTCAACATTCTTTCCAATCTGGTCTTCCCTGGTAGCACAGCCATAATCACTAGTGCCTACTGTCCAGTACTCCTTCCACAGGTTTGACATAAGCACGCTCCCATCTTGCTGCTTTGCATGTGCAATGTCTAGTCTAGTACGGACCATTTTCATATGAGGCTACCTTCTTGCACTTATGGAACACGAGACATATGCTCCTCTTCTCCTTGTGTCTTGGGACACTATTTAGCAGAACAACTTTACACCTACGGGAATAAGACAGTTCTTTGGGTTTTAATATCACTGCATATTGAACCTACGCATCCATAGTCTTGACATACTTCCTCTTGGTTTTAACTTGAGCTGCCTCTGCCCAATTTCTGTATTTTCCATGCCCAAAATATGGTTATCACCCATATCCTTCATGTCGAATTTGGAGAATAGTTGGGTCTTCAAATCTTGGATAATTTCTTTGTCATTTCCAATCAACAACATATCATCCACATACAAGGCCAGATATATATACAATCACCAATTAATTTAAAATAAACACAATGATCTTCCTTACTTGGTGAAGCCAAGTCCGTGTATAGGTATCAAATTTTGATACCACATCCTTGTAGTATTATTTAACCCATCTGAGAACTAACCAACCTACATACAAGTTCTTTCTTACCCTTCACCATAAAGCCTTCGGGTTGCTTCATGTAGATCTCTCTTCTAGATCTAGTGAAGAAAAATTGTCTTCATCATCTATTTTATGTCAAAATAAAATGTAGCGACGAGATAAAAGTAATCTAATAGAAGCCAGCATGGAAAGCAAGGAGAAAAAATATCACCAAAATCAATTCTTGGCACTGGGAATAACCTTTCGCTACCAATCGACACCTTGACACATACTCACCTTTTTCCTTATACATTCATCTTCTTCTTAAACACCCATTTTGCTCCCAATAGGATTCCTTCCCGGCCGACAACTCCACCAAATCCCATGCATCATTTTTGTGCAACGATGCCATTTCATCAACCATGGCCTCCTTCCATAGTTTCCATCCTCTGAATCCTCCACAGCAGGTTACGGGTTCATCCATGGAGTTATAGTTAAGGCAAAACTGAATAGAAAGCATATGGATTGTACCTTTACGGTTTCCTTCTTTCTGAGGCTGATCTTCTCAAAGTTAAGGTTTGTGGCTCTTCATCTTGAGTCTTCTTCTGTTGTAGAGTTTGATTCACATCCTCCTTTAGCTCAAACTCTATCTTCTCGAGTTACTGGTAGGACTTCATGTTGTAGCATATTTCACTTCTCTAAACACCACGTCTCAGTGCAATACCACAACCTTCCTTGTTTTTTGGGTTCCAAAGCTTGTAACCCTTTAAACCATCCTTATACCCAATAAAGATGCACCTTTGATTTATTATCAACAGTCCTTTTCTGTTGGAACATGTACATATGCATCACATCCAAATACCCTTAGATGTAGAAAGAAGGTTTCCTACGTTACATACCTCATGTGGGTCTTATCCTCCAACTGCTTGATGAAGGTGATATATTAGCTTGAATGTATGCAATCTCCACTACCTGCGCGAGTGCTTGTCCTAACCGGGTACCACGACATCCTTCTTGCCTTTTCCATCGGTGTTAAATTTCATTCTTTCTACAACTCATTTTTGTGGTGTGTATGGAGTAGTCTTCTATCGTGCTATACCACACTTCTTACGAACTCTTCAATTCCTTGTACGGCCTCCCCACCATTATCTGTCTCGACACCTTTATCTTCTCTGTCACGGTTTTCCACAGGAGCCTTAAATTCTTTAAATTTGTCAAAAAGACTTGATTTCTTCCTGCGAAATATATCCATGTATTCCTTGAGAATTCATCATGAATGAAACATCGTACACATATTTTCCCGATGTGAGCGGCACGAGGGCCCAAACACATCCTTGTGCACAAGTTCTAATATCTTGTTCGCCCACTCCTAGCACCAAAGGGAAAACTCCTGGAATTCTTGCTTCCCATATACACAATGTTCACAAATCGAAATCCGAGAGAGAAATTAGACATACCTTCTACCATACCATTTCTATACGTGTCAAGAAAACCCCTTCTCTCAAATATGTCCAATCCTTTGATGCCCAACGGAGTCTTTTCTCCGGAGACACGGCTAGGCTTTCCATCCCACCTTCGGGAACCACGGAAGCTGGCCACCATCAATAGCGGCATGCTGTAGCTTGTACGAGTTCCGGTCGAACTCCTCACATTAATGCCAGTGCTCCCGAACCATCTTGCATCCATATTTCTCGAACAACATTTTTGCATCATCCATCTTGCTTCACAATCGGTTACGGCCAATGCGAATATGCGGAGCTTACCGAAGTGTTCTAATCCTTCCACCTTGCGGCTTTAGCTTGACCTTTCCACGTCCAATTTAGCCTTCTGTCATCCCTAGGAGAACATCACCACCATCATATTTCTCATGCTAGAACCCTCCCTATGGGGAGTGAAGTGAAAGGATACTTTGAGTCAATCAACCATGACTCATGATCTACATATGTATTTGAAGAAGAAGCCAAATACACATCCCCACCTTCATCGAAGGTGGTTTTTGCCTCTGCAGAAGGAGCATCATCAGATCCCTTTCCTTTCTCAAGAGGTTAGTCCTTTTTGTAGTGCCCTTCCTTTTCGCATTTCCAACACACCTTTACAAACTTTCCAGGAGATTTAGATCTCCCTCTAGATTTGGATCTCCCACTCGAAACCTTATTCTTGTTTATGTTTTGGGACCTTCCTCGTACAGATAAGGCATCTCCATTATGACCCTCCATATTTCTCCGTCTCATTTCCTCGAATAGCAAGGCCGAGACAATGTCATCAAAATTCAAGGTAGTTGTGTTACTACCTATTGCAACGCTAGGCTTGTCCCCGAATGCAGTGAGAGCACAACAAATTGATGCACTTATCTTCATCGAAGTTTTAATATCAACAAATGACGGTGACTTACCGGTATTGAAGGCATTTACATGTGCTACGTCACCGAAAAGATCTACTCCATCCTTCATCCTCGAGTTATATAGCTTTTTCCGCGGGGAAAAAACTTATTCACCGAAGACTTAGATTAGTACAAAGTCCCTAGCTTTTCCCACAAGGTCTTCGCCCGTAGCTTCCCCGAGATACATTCAGCAATCTTGAATCGCGAGACACACGACCATAATGTGCTTTTAGCCATCCGTCCGATTTCTTCCGGTCTTCATGCGACATTCTGTTGGCTTAGTACCTCGATCTACGGCGATCCCATGATCTTTATCCACCGGCGAATCCTCCATCTTGAGCTTCCACAACTCGAAAACTCGACGATTAAATTTCTTGATCTCTATCTTTACGCCGCTTGCCATCTTCTCTCACCGCAAGAATCGATCTGCCAGAGATCTCCCAATGACTTGGTCTACCTCGAGCCGAACTAAAAAACCCTCGACGACGGCGTCCCCTTGAGCGAAACAACCTACGATACCAAATGTAGGTTTAACCTTGCAGACATAAATTATCTACACACGAATCATATAACGAGAAAATAAACAATAGTGAGAGCATAAAACATAAAATAGATAAACACGAGAGATTTTCCTGGATCCCAAATCGAGACGACCCCGGCTTGATTTTTCATTTATATTCCTTTTAGTGTTACAACACACACACACACACACACACACACACACACACACACACACACACATATATATATACATGTCGAAGCATACATAAACCCCAATCCATAAACACAGATTACAACATAACTTAGTAGTTCCCTTGGCTTAGGATCTCACAAAATACCGGGGGATGAAAACCATCGTACCCCAATACCATGTTCAAACCATGCACAAAACCATGGACGCGGACTACTCGCCAGGTAAGGACCAAAATTTTCTTGGAGGCACCCCGCCTGGACCCCGACAGGGGGGGCTCCCGCCCCCCTGCGACGCCCCCATTGCGCCCAGTGCAAAGTGGGGGCTATCACCCCCCCTCTTACACCCCCGCACATGCTTAGTCATGGAAAGAATATAGCACATACCCAACAAGTTGGGAGTTCCAATATGGATCTATCCTCCATAGTGATAGCGATGATGATCTCTCATGACGAGCACTTGTCCTTCTCGATCACCATATTCCTTGACATCTCCCATGCCAAATATGCAATTTGGAAGGTACATTATCCTACCCCCTCACACTCCCCGACACAATGCAAAATCGAAATGGAAGTCGGTGCGATGGTGTTGAGAGAGAATGCTCTCTCTATCCTTGAGTCCTACCTAGACTCCCGACCTTTCATTCAATCTCTCCCAAGGTTCCCACACTCTCTTGAAATAAATGATTGGTGCCTTAAATGATGAAGCATCCATCCTCTTATTATTGATCTGATGGTCTCCCAGGCAAAATGTCTCTATGAAATGAGACATCATCATCAAGATATATTTGAATAGATGAATTGAGATAACTCTCCATGCTTCCTTGCACAATCCAATCACCTTCTTGGGTACATCAACCTATAGAAATGAATAGGGATTTTTACTCCTCATCTCATGATGCGGGTCTACTCCCTATATCCTCCTTGTGTCTCTATGGTTTCACCTCCTCAATGATGGCATAGGTAGAACGGGAATTGTGCCTTGATCTCCACACATGAGATCTTGGGAACTTCCTTGAAAATATGCAAGCATCCCTCTGTTGAACGAGCTCCTCCTCCCTTTGCATGAGGTGCTAGATCAACCCGGATCTATATACTTGTTGTTCGGCATATATATATGTGTTATAACAACGAAAGGAATATAATGAAAAATCAAGATGGTCATCCCAATTTTGGAGGGACAATCTCTACGTATATATTTTTTATGTTTTATGCTCTCTCTATTGCTTATTTTTGTTTTTAAGATTCGTTTTACGGTCATTTCAGGTACATGGTCAAACCTACATTTGGTATCGGAGTTGTTTCGGCTTCAAGGATGCCTTTTCTAATAAAGGTTTTTGCGGGCCTATGGTAGTCCTGTTCGGTGAGAGATCTGCGAGATCGATTCTCACGGTGAAGAGATGGTGAGCGATTGAAATATAGAGATTGATAAATTTAATGGTCGGAGTTTTGAGTTGTGGAAGCTCAAGATGGAGGATGCAACAATTGGATAAATACCGGTGGAACGCGATAGATCTAGGTACTAAACCAATGGCAATGTTAGATGAGAAGTTTGGAAGAAGTTGGATCAGAAGGCCAAGCACAATATGGTTGTGTGTCTCGGATCGGTATTGTTGAATGTATTTTGGGAAGCTACAATGAAGAATTTGTGAGAAAAAATTAAGGACTACTAATACCAATCTACGTCTCCCCAGTGAATAAATTGTTCTGGAAAAATTTGAATAACCTCGAGGATGAAGGATGGAGACCATTGATAGAGCATGCGAATGCCTTCAATACGCGGTAAGTCGGTTGTCATCTATTGATATTAAAATCTCATATTAAGATAAGTGCATCATTTTTTTGTGTCTACCGGACTGAAGTGAGATGGGCGGATTGTCTTTGATAAGTATAAATATAATTACCTTGAATTTTGATGACATTTTTTCGGCCTTGTTGTTGGAGTAAATGAGATGAAGAAATATGGAGGGTCACAATGGAGATACCTTATATATACGAGGAAGGTCCACAGAACGAGAATCTAGAGGGAGATCTAGATCTCTCCACAGAAATTTGTAAAGGTGTGCTAGAAATGTGGAAAGGAAGGGCACTACAAAAAGGATTGCGGATATAAAACTCTTGAGAAAGGAAAGGGATCTATTGATGCTCCTTTTGCACGGGAGAAAAACCACCTTGGATGAAGGTGAGGATGTGTATTTGGCTTCTTCTTCAAATACATGTAGATCATGAGTCATGGTTTATTGACTCGAGTGCATCCCTTTCACTTCACTCCCCATAGGGGTGGTTACGGGAATTATGAGAAATATGATGGCTTCGGTGATATCTTCTTAGGGGATGATAGGAAGGCTAGAGCCGTTGGACGTGGAAATTTTCGTGGAAGTTTCAAGGTGGAAGGATTAGAACACTTCCTAGTGTTCTACATATTCACACGTGGCCAAAAAATGCTCTTTTTGTAAGCAAGATGGATGATGCAAGTGTAAAAATAGTGTTCGATGAATGCATCAATATGGTTCGGGGCACTAGTATTAATGCGGGGAGTTGATTGGAACTGCAGCTGCAAGCTTCGGGGTAGCATTTTTATTGATGGGTGCAACAATTCGCTGGTTCCGAAAAGTGGAGCGGAAGGCACACCAGCAGCCTTTAGAGAAAAGACCATCTTGTGGCATCGAAAGGCTTGGACATATTGAAGAGAAGACCTTGAGATACTACATGGAAATGGTATGGTAGAAGGTATATCCTAATAGCTCTCTGGATTTCAATTTCTTTGAGAATTTTCTATATGGGAAGTAGAATAGGGTAGATTTTCCTTTTGGTGCTAGAAGAAAAACAAGATAATAGAGCTTGTGCACGGCGATGTGTTTGGACCTATGTCGGTTCCATCATTTGGGTAATTCTATGTACTATGTTTCATTCATAGATGACTTCTCAAGGAATAAATGGATATATTTCTTGAGGAAGAAATATAGTGCTTTGACATATTTTAAATAATCTAAGGCTGCGAGTGGAAGCTTGACCAGGAGGCTAAGATAAAGTGTGAGATAGGATAATGGTGGGAATTGCAGAAAATTTGAAGAGTTCTATAAGAAGTGTGGTTGTAGCACGGTAATGCACACCGCCACACCTCGAAAAAATGGGTTACTAAAAATAATGAGACGGAGACGTAGATGGAAAAGGAAGAAACATGCTCGGTCGTGCTCAGTTAGGACAAAGATTCTGAGCAAAACAATGGAGGCTGGCATGTTACATGGTTGACAAATCACCTTCATCGGTGTTGGAGATAAGACTCCACATGAGGTATGGACTGGTAAGAAACCCTCTCTTTCACATGCGAAGTATTTGGATGTGATGCATATGTATATGTTCCAAAGGATAAAATGACCAAGTTGAATAATAAATCTAAAAGGTGCACATCTTTATTAGTATAAGTTTTTAAAGGGTTACAAGCTTTGGAACCGAGAAATAAGGAGGTTGTGTGACAAGATGTGGTGTTTAGAGAGGTGAAGATGTCGTTGGAGCATGAGGGAGTCACCACCAAAGGAACTGAGGAGATAGAGTTTGAGCTAGCAGGTGGACTCTGCAACAAAAGAAGACTTTCGGAAGAAGGAAGAGCCAAAAACTCCGATTGTGAGAAGATTATTTTGGGGAAAAGGCAACTAGAAATGTATAGTCCATCTGCTTTCTATTAAATTATGCTTTAAATATAACTGATGATCCCAAAGCATTTACGAAGGTAGTAGATTCGAAGGATGGAAAAAAGAAATATGGAAGGAGACCATTGATGACGAAATGGCATCCTTGAATAAAAATGAGGCATAGGATATGAGTGAGTTATCGAAAATTTGGAAAAACCCATCGGGAGAAAAAAGTGTTTCGAAAGAAGATGAATGTAGAATGTGGGTGGAGAATACAAGGTGTATAGAGAAACGATAAAAAGATCTTTTTAACTCCTAATTACCTTCCGGTAATTATCAACCCGGGGACGACTTTTTATTTCAAGAGTGTACTCGATGCGAGGCTATTTACTCGAGAGTAATGTTTTGCGATATAGTGCTTAAAATGCAAAAGTAAACGAAAATTTGGAAAAAAAATCTAATTGGAACGACGAAAGCTGAAATGTTCTAAACTCAATCGTTCACTCAAACAACCATCAATCGAGGATACGGTAGTAATAACTCATTCCTCTGGATATTGATGCAATTGAAATCAATAGGAACAAGACAATCAATGCGGGAACGAGAAGCAATAACCAATGTTCTCTATAGTTGAGAGTCTGCTTTAAAGCAATTAAAAGGAAATCGAGAAATTGAACTAAAAAGTACGCTATTGAAAGTAAACTAGGAAAACTCTTTAAAAGCACTCTTGCAATGAATCAACAGTAATTAACAAAACTTCATCTAACAAAAATGATTTATTAATGGAGAAAAGGAATAACAGTAACAAAATACTAGAATTAAACAACAATCTTAAATGGAACCGAACATCAAAACTAAGCCATTAGAAAGACACGACAACATAAATGTAATTGAATCGACAACTTTATCGGCATGAACATTAATCACGAGTTATTGAGCTTAACAATCGTAGTTATAATTGAATCGTAACTTAATTGAACAACCATTGCAATTATAATAGAGCGATAGTCGATGAACCATAGTCTTAATTAGATGACATTAGATCGGAGTATCGACGGGACATTTCAAGTTATAATTAATAATTCTATCACTCACGCAATCCCGATTACGAATTCAATATAACAAAGCAATTCTGCGAAATATTTCATAAACAAAGATTGTCGAACAAAACAATTTAAAGAAATGAAAAGGAAATCAAACCATCACACGACGGCAATTGTAAAGATATGATCTGCAATGACGACAACGTATACGGTGGGCCCTTGGCCTTGATGACATTTGCTTGGGTTACTTGAGAATGAAAAGAGATAACTGACAACTCCCAAATCATGTATTAATCAACAAATTATTGGAATCATTACAATAGCAAAGGCTCGAAATTCTGACATGCAACAATCCCTATCCTATCATGAATAATCCACCATCATTCTTCATCATTTTTCCATCATTTTTCATCCCCAAATCATTCTCGATCACTCCCATCTGCGATCTGCGTTTTCATTTAAATGAAGATCGAGAGGAAATTACAATAAAGATAAGTATAACATGATTTATATTACAAAAAAATTGGTTTGCTTCCCAACATTTGATCAACAAGAACAAGGCGAATTTGGCTTTGCGGTGAGATTTGGAGGACGACCACAACAACAAATCTAAGAAAATCATTCTCAAAGAACCACGTTTCTCTCGGTACGGTAAATTTGGGCAAACCATTCTTTGATAAAGTTAATTGGAGTCAATTACGGACAAAACCATATTAGGATTTTTCACAGATTAGCTAACATGGAAATCTCAGCGGGAATAGTCACTTCTTATTCCGGCGAATTTGCGAGTTGGCACTGCCAAGTCAAATCTTCAATCTGGAAATTATCTTGGAGGCTAAAAATGGTGAATAATGTTACAAGCTGATTTATTAAAACTATAATTGATAAAATCATGCATAATCATCAATTTATTAGAAATAAAGGAGAATAAATAATATTCATTCATAGAAGCATAAATCATCATAAAATGGATTTATATAATAAATTATAATAAATGACATGATGAAGAATAGTAGAAATGGGTGGATAAGTGTTTAAAGTGATAATAATAATGGCATATTAACGGCTTAACATACCCCCACACTCGATATATTTGCATGTCCTCATGCGGCAATGAATATATTGCATGTCCTCATGCAACGAACAAAAACCCATGTGTTAACCAAGCAATAAAATATGTTCATCTCTCTTGACTCATGAAATGGATAGAACAAATGAATTCTTCCTTAATTAATGAATATTCACTTTTAGTAATCTTGATGAAGGCATAACAATTTTTATATTGACATTCAACTATATGTATATATGAGATTGCAACAAAAATATGATATAAGTAACATCAAACTTCATTAACCATTTTCTCAAAAACTCACAATTGACTTTGTTGGAAATTTGGCAAATAAATTTATAATATATGAATGCC
This sequence comes from Pinus albicaulis, assembly GCA_034641835.2. NCBI lineage: Eukaryota > Viridiplantae > Streptophyta > Pinopsida > Pinales > Pinaceae > Pinus > Pinus albicaulis. The sequence goes on along the minus strand of CM076575.1, from coordinate 1,853,684,492 downwards.
TTTATGATCCAAAAATCAGGCTTGTTTGATGCATGGATCATGAGATATAAATATAATGGCTATGGGCGAGTGCAGTTTTAGAAATTTTATGAACAATTTATCTTGAAATTGTACGGTTTGTATTAATGATACGTACATGTTTTCAAAAATCACAAGAATTGAGTCAATAGTTTTAAAAATATTATGGAAATCCAATTTTCTACCACTTTGGAATTGTATGCCTTTAAATGATAAAGAAAATGAAAAACATCCATCATGCGTAGCAATTCCTCCCCTCTGCGAAGAAAAATTAGCATGCCCTCATGCGATGCTAGAAAAAAATAGAGGTGGTTGCTACCCGGTACATTGTAAGATACTATGCTTGGTGTAAAACAACATGGAATAAGGAAGGTGTTGAGAATGAATAAGAATAGCAATGGATGATAAAGAATATAGATGGCATAGCTATAAGAAAGAAATGAATGAAAACGACACTCCTCACGAAGCTGAAAGATGATATGCGGCGAAAAAAAAATGGGAAGTAGATACAGATGTGGGTGAAGGATGATAAATAATGCTCGAAATGGATTTCGATGAATTCTCCTAAATTCGTAATAAATCAGAAAATTATGCTATTTACCTCAAGTTGTGTACCTCCAAAAAGAAAAATTTGGAATGACATATATGGAGTGGCATTTGTTGGGCGGTGTAGGCGGAGATGTGAAAGTGATACAAAGGTGGAATCCGAGGGTAAGCATATCATGTACGAAGAATTGTTCACGTGCGAGCCTCTTCTGTGAAGTGCAATAGTGTGGTCATGCTATGAATAGAATTCTGCCCATACTTGTTGTTTTCACACCGCAAACAAAGCACTATTTGGCATACAATGTTCTTGAATCCATAGTGTAAGCAATAGATAAGATGCATTAAAAATTTCAATCGGAAAACTTATGTATACGTGCAATACTAATATTTTTGGCAAATCAACAAGTGATGGCGAGTACGTGTCATATCGCATGCTATCCCATAATGCATACATTCCCCTCCAATTGAAGAATTCCATGACCATAAAGCGTATGAGAGGTGTTGTCTTGAGAGCGAGCAAGGGAATGAACAATATTGCGGTAAATAAAGCAAAGTACACATATCAATGATAGGACGATGAGAGTTATGGTTATAATGAGAGCGAGTGTGTAAAGATAGTTATGAATAAAAAGATAGGACGCTTTGGATTGATGATAAGTTATGAAAAAGAGAAAAAGGACGATAATTATGCCAAAAAAAAATAAAATAAAAATGCTTCTTAATGAGTATTCTGGTGAAAATGATGCGATTGATCGTAAAAAAATTTCTCATGCATAAGGTTCAAAACGGGGGAAAATTAAAAAATAACTTCCTCGATAAAAAGAAAAAAAAAAATAAGAAAAGGGTATTATAGTAATAATTGACGATAAGATATAACTTCAATACCATAGCGAGGAGCCTCTCGCACGTGACATCCATAGCCTCGCGGTGCTTTTTTAACCCATATGAACGAGAATCCTCAATTTATAACTAGAGAGTTACATTGTTGTTCTACGAAGAGATCATTGTCTTTGAGCGTGGTAACTTGAGATAACCACCATTTGCCATTCAACGGGATGTAGCAAAAGTGATCGAGTAGGCTCGTGATGAGACCTCCTGTTCAAGGATAATTTGACTATCCAATCGGATCATAACCTTGGTGTGGTGGCCATAATGGGAATGTCACTTTCTTACAGCCTTATGAACATGGTAGGCCGCTCGTAATGAGACCTATCCTCCATGCAGCGAACAAAAATTTGTTATTATTACACATTTTTATGATAAAAGAGGAGGAGCTCGGTACTCCTTAAGAGCGGGGATGGTGGAAGAAGTTGAACATGTCAATAGAAAAAAATATACCCATAATCTCATTTATTACGGACGAGAGAGAAGATTATAATCCGAAGGAAAGGGTGGAACTGACATGGTATTAAGATGATCAATCAATATCATGTTCAACGAGAAAACAATGCGGTAAAGTAGTATATAAATAATTGTGTCCCTTTTGAAAATAATCTATCATCGGAAGTGTCTGTTAAAGATCATAACGTGAATGATATTAACTCGCTTCAATAGGAATCATAATTCTTGTCCTTATAAAATAGTGTACTTCATGCCATGAAGGGGAATCGGTAAAGTGGTTGAGATAGACTAGGAATAGTCCCACAAGAGGAAGGAAGGGTTGCTCTCGAAAATAATCCCAAAGTGTTGCTCTTTAGAATGAGCTTATTTAAAAACACTCTCAAAAGTGGTGTTCCTTAAAGGAAATGCACACAAAAAAGCAAAAATACACCACAAAAAAAAGTGTGGCCACAAATGTCGTTCCTTTGGAAAAAGGAACCGCAAAAAATAAAAGTGTCATTCCCTTTGGAAAATGAGCAATGACATAGTCTTAGTTCCTTTGGAAAAGGAACGGCAAAAATGAAAAGTCACAGTGTTGTTCCATTCGGAAAGGCAGCCAAAATGGACAATCATAAAATGCAAACATGCAAAAAAAAACAAATTCGTTGTTCACGGCATTGATCTTTGAGGATGAGTTACACTTTGAATGAAGCAACACACAAAACACAAAATATAAGATAAATTATAAAAGAAACAACATTTTATTTAAAAACAATATGTAAATTAAGTTACAACGGCTATGATATTATGTAAAAAAAAATGATCGTTTTTTGAAGAATGTTTAGCAGCGGTGACAAGACATGAATCTTCAAATCGAAATCAATTCCTTCATTTCTTCTATTATGAATCCGTTGGGTAATGACTTAGATTAAATTCCTTTGTTCGTTAAATTTTTTTTCAAGAATCATTCGTCCATAAATTGACCTTCTTTATTTTCCCCCGGACACCTTAAAGCGAGTGTCTACACGCAATAAAACATTAAATCATGGAGAAAGAGAGGTGATCGGGCTCCCTAATCTAATAATGATGCAAAAAACAACAAGTAGTTACTCTATATAACAAATCCATTGAGAAAATAACAAAGTAAAATTTATTTGTCACTGCAGGAGAAACGATGGTCGACCATACTATCCGGCGGTGTTTTAATCACAACTTCTTTGTTTTTCATCGAAATTGAGTGATTTCAAAGCCAAATGAGAAGTAATTCAAAGTTTTATCTTCATTAGCAACATGTTTTATAAATTCAATGATATGATATGTCAATTTTAGTTGGGAACAACTTTTGCATAACAATCATTTTCAATTACCCGAAATTTGAGATCAGCAGTTAATGTTTTAGCGTAACTTTTAGATTTTGAGTATAGGATTCAAATGATTCAAATTGGAAATGAAATTAGATTCATTTATTTATTCCAATAGAAATAGGTTTTGAGGACAAGAAGAATTGATAGGTCAAATCTTTTTGTGAGAGCAGTCGGAAAGACATAGTTTTAAGGGTGCTGATTTACGATAGACGATCGGTATTTTGATGTAATTCCCCATACGATATCGAAAATGAGTGATTCAAATTGCATTGTAAACTAGATTCATATGGGAATATACCATAGTAACAAGTTTTTAAGAAATTCAAACATTTAGGCCTCCAAAAACGGACTGTTCCAACTGCGATTTCTTTGAGCGCCACTAGACATGCGAGTCGATGTTTTGGTTCTAGCTTTTCGTTTCAAATCCAAATTGACTGATTCAAATTGGGATTGAAAATTATAAATGAAGGGCTACCTAGGGTAGAAACATATTTTTAAAAATATTCACTTTTGGTCCCTCAAAAACATGTTTGTCATTGTTTTTCGAGAGAATTTCATCAAACGCAAGCCAAAAAAATGATATTCAAGCATTTTTCCAAATTGGTGATAAAAATGAAAAATGAGTGTTTTTAGAACTTATTATTCCCTACTATTATTATTCATCTACATACACAAATAAATTGAAATATTTATGACCGATGTTGATTTCGATAGCGTGTTGCAACAAAAAAAAAAAAAAAAAAAAAAAAAACAACTATTTTTACAAAAAAAAACAAAATGCATTTATTATGTTCTTATTTTATTTTATTTTATTTTTTCACTAACCTACTTTGATTGAAATATGAATATTACTATGTATAGGAGTACTTCCAATGGAACCATTTTCGAAATAAGGCTTCAAATATGTACATACCCAAATTTGAAAAATGCATGTTGATAAAAATTGAGGGTATGAGAAGCCAACTTCCCTTGAGAAGATGTTGTCAAAAATTGTTGAAGTATAGAGTGATGCGCGAACAAGTGATGGAATGAAACCAATCTTCAATATATCCTTTACTTTCTTGATTTCCCATAGCCATCATATCATGAGTTCTTGAGCTTTTAAAATGACTTGTTGATGCATACTAAAAAGAAACCTCATTTTCTTCCATAGCTTCTACAATTTTTGAATTTGGCTGATACGAATCTCATTGTAAGTTTTCTCCATTGGTGCATGTGAGATAGAATGGGTGGGAAGGATGGGTAAATTTTGCCGGTTCAACATTGTAAGCATGTTGTATTTGGTTTATTGTGGTGAGGTGTGGAATTAGTTGAGCGAGGAAATTGTGTATGGAATGGAGCATTGTGATGATGTGGTTGGTTGGGTTGAGTGGATAAATTTGATATCTGACGAGGATGTTGTGAAGAGGCTGGTGGAGAATATGGAGGTGTGCTTGTGCTACAAGATGAGGGAGAGTAGTCATGCAATCATAAATTGAACCATGCCAAACTTGTAGATAAGATTGGTGGTTATATTGAAATTGACATGTTTGCCCTAGAACATGAGTATTCCATAATGGATTATGCAAGTAAGAGAATGGAGAAGAAGTGTTTTGAACCATACTGTGGGCCATGATTTCCATGGTTTTGACCTTGTGCCGACTTCCTCACCTCTTTGATATGATACTTCCATCCTTGATAAGGAAGAGTAACCATCTGTAAGTGTTTTGCTCCTTTCGGTCATGAGAGAAAAACACTTCATCAAATTCTTCATTTTTTTATGAACCTGTAAACGTCAATTTTGAGCTTAGAGAGCTAATAAAATCAATTTTCAAATTTTCAAATAAATCATTGATTTCGGCTCTTATGTCTCCTATTCTTATGTGAGATTTGGAAAAAGAAGAACAAACATCTCTAGAATTCTTACGACCTTAGGAATTCCTCTTGAATGCCTTATGCACAACTCCCATGAGCATCATCATATGATAAACTGAAAAACATCACCTTACCCTGCTCCAGATTTAAGAGTTCTAAAAATTCATCTTTGATTCCTTTAGAAGGAGTTTTTAAGATCTCTTTTTCCAAATGTATACTTTGATTTTTGAAGGTTATAATGAAATCGATACTACATAGTCCTCAACTTTCATCTTCCCCTTGTATCATGAAAATATCTTCATTAGTTCTGATAGTCTTGGTACTTCTTCAAGAATATGTTCTTCATGTCCTCCCATGATTGGATGCAATTCCCACTTAGGCTCATGAACCATGTTTGCTCCTTTTAGAGTAAGAGGAAACACTTTCAATCTTTGATCATTAGTACAATAATCATATCCTCTACAAAGTATTTGAACTCAAATAAGAATGTATACGGATCTTCATTTGCTAAACCATGAAAATTTGGTAAAGATGGGCAATTATGTGCATTTGTGTCACTCCTCCTAGATCTTTGATAGGAAATTCAAAAGTAGAAATGTGAGCCATTTCTTACCATAATATGAATGTTTTTTCATGTGTTTCTTGAGGCTCCTTCTTCAAATGTTCCTATCAATTAGTTAGTGAAATGGGTGGTGCTTACATCACCACTTGAGTGAAATCATGTGATTCATTTTTTAAAGATTTATATATTTTTTCTAGTCATTCACACAAAAAATTCAAACATCTATTTCTACAAAAAATTAACAAATCTTAGGAGAAAGCGGGGCGGGGGGGCCAGTACATTTTGTTACATGCTCCCGTCACCGCGAGTTCTTACAACAAGATTTTTAATACCCAATTCTCTCCTATAGCGGCGCTCATGAGATTCACACTACTCTTTAGAAATGGCTACCTCTTCCCGGCAACGGCGCCAAAATGTAGAGCGATAAAAAGGGTCTTTTAACTCCTAATTACCTTCACATTAATTATCAACCCAGGGGACAGCTTTTTATTTCAAGAGTGTACTCGATGCAGGCGGCTATTTACTCAAGAGTAATGTTTTGCAGTATAGTGCTTAAAATGCAAAAATGTAAACGAAAAATTTGAAACAAAATCTAATTGGAACGTGGCCAGAAATGTTCTAAACTAAATCATTCACTCAAACAACCATCGATCGAGGATACGATGGCAATATAACTCATTCCTCTGGATATTGATGTAATTGAAATCAAGCGGAACAAGACAATCAATGCGGGAACGAGGAAGCAGCAGCAATGTTCTCTACGGTTAAGAGTCTGCCCAAAATTTAAAAAAAAAATCGAAATTGAACTAAAACTGCTATTGAAAGTAAACTAGGAAAACTCTTCAAAAGCACTCTTATGATGAATCAACGAAATGAACAACAAAACTTCATCTAACAAAATGATTTATTAATGGAAAGGAATAGCAATGCTAAAATACTAGAATTAAACAACAATCTTAAATGGGCAAGACTCATGAAAACTAAGCCATTAGAAAGACACGACAACTATAAATGTAATTGAATCAACAACCTATCGGCATGAACATTAATCACGATTATTGAAGGCATAAAGAATTTTAGTTATAATTGAATCGTAACTTAATTGAACAACCATTGCAATTATAGCGGCAGGTAATTAAAACGAACATAGTCTTAATTAGATAGCACCAACATTAGATCAAATTATCGTGAGTTTATTTCAAGTTATAATTAATAATTCTATCACTCACATGATCAGTGTAATTTCAATATAACAAAACGATTATGCGAAATGTTCATAAACAAAAGATTGCAGACAAACAATTTAAAGAAATGAAAAGGAAATCAAACCATCACACGGCAATGACAATTGTAAAGATATGATACAGCTGACTGACGTACTCCACAGTGGGCCCTTAGCCTTGACCAGACATTTCTTCAGGTTACTTCAAAATGAAAAAGAATAAACGACAACTCCCAAATCATGTATTAATCAACAAATTGTGGAATCATTACTGTGACAAAGGCTTGAGAATTATTCTGACATGCAACAATCCCTATCCTATCATGAATAATCCACCATCATTCTTCATCATTTTCCATCATTTTTCATCCCCAAATCATTCTCAATCCTCCATCTACGATCTCCCATTTTCATTTAAATAGAGAGATCAGAGAGAGATTTAATAAAGATAAGTATAACATGATTTCTATTACAAAATTGGTTTGCTTCTAACCATTTGATCAACAAGAACAAAGCGAATTTGGCTTTACGGTGAGATTTGGAGGGGCCGGCCACGACAACGAGTACGAAAGTCATGCTCAAAGAACCTGCGTTTCTCTCGGTGCAGTAGAATTTGGGCAATTGTTCTTCCTTAAAGTTAATTGGGTCCGTGCTGGACAAAACCCATGTTCCGGAGTTTCAGTTACCTTCATTTTGCTCGAAATCTCGACGGAAAAGCAGTCACTTCTTATTCCGGCGGAATTTACGGTTGGCACTTTTTCTTGATCAAATCTTCCAATGGAAATTATCTTGGAGGCTAAAAATGGTGAATAATGTTACAACCGGTTATTAAAACTATAATTGATAAAATCATGCATAATCATCAATTTATTAGAAATAAAGGAGAATAAATAATATTCATTCATAGAAGCATAAATCATCATAAAATGGATTTATATAATAAATTATAATAAATGACATGATGAAGAATAGTAGAAATGGGTGGAATAAGTGTTCAAAAGTGATAATAATGGCATAATGTGACCCAACACGAGGATCGGTTGGTAGCAAAAAGGTTATTTCCCAAGCATTGCTAGGAATCGATTTTGGTGATAGCACTATCATTTCGAAAGTTACTTCTATTAGATTAATTTTATCTTTTCTTTGATGCATTTGATTTTGAAATTAGAACGGATGGATGTGAAGACACATAATCTCCTCACGAGGATGCGGGAAGAGGAGATATACGTGAAACAGCTTTGAAGGCTTTATGGTGAAGGGGAAGAAGAAGCTGGTATGCGAGTTAAGAAGTTTTTTTGTATGGTTAAAACAATCACCGAAGGATGTGGTATCGGAAATTTTATACATATATACGGGGGACTTGGCTTCACCGGAAGAAAGGAGGATCAGGTTTGTGTTTATTTTAAATCAATTTGTTGGCCGTGTTATTTATTTGGTATTGTATGTGGATGATATGTTGTTGACTAGAAATGACAAAGAAATTATCCAAGATTTGAAGACCCAACTGTTCTCCAAATTTTACATGAAGGATCTTGGTGTTGCAAACTATATTTTGTGCATGGAAATCAAGAGATATTGAGGAAAGGGAAGCTCTAGTTAAACCAAAGGAAGTATGTCAAGACTATATTGCAAAGTTTCATTATGAAGGATAGTAAACCAGTGAATGCTCCGATTCCTATAGGTGTAAAGCTATCTGTTGAAGAGTGTCCTAAGGCACAAGAAGAAGAGGAGGATATGTCCCATGTTCGATATGGAAGTGTAGTGGGTAGCTTTGATGTATGCGATGGTTTGTACTAGACCGGTTGTGCACATGCCTTTGGGAGTATTAGTGAAGGTTTATTTCAAACCCGGGGAAGGAGCATTGGACAATAGTGAAGCGGGTTTTCGGATATTTGTGTGGCACTAGTGATTATGGATTGTGCTACCCAGGAAGACCGAGGATTGGAAAGGAGTTGGACATTCATGGTTTTTTTGTGATGGTAAAGAATTTGAGCTGGACGAAAGAAGATTTAAAAAGTTGCTATCTATTTAGCCTATTTGGAAAGGTATAGTCGATTAGATGAGTAAAAGATAGTTTCTAGTGGCTCTTTAAACTACATAGGTAGAATACATGACATACACTCATGCAAGAAAGGAAGTATTTTGGTTTCGAATGTTGTGTTGTAGTATAGGGTTGGTTCGGCTGGTATAAGGATAGACTATGATAGCCAAAGTGCAATTTTCTTAGTAAGAACCATGCTTATCATTCAAATACAAAGCACATTAATATTCAATGTCACTTTGTGAGATATATAGTTGAGCTAAAAGGGTATTCTTTGGTAAGGTGGACACTTTGAAGAATGTTGCGGATGCATTGACAAAGTACGCGGAAGGCACTGAGAAGTTCTCTTGGTGTAGAAGAGAAAAAACGGGTGTTGCAAAGCTAGGCTAATGACTCAGCTCTCCTATGGCCCCACATGGAAGAGAAAACAACAAGTGGGAAAATGTTTGGTATGTGTTATATTCTTTCCACAACTAGTCACACATGGGGGGTCATAGGGGCGACGTAGTCCCCCCTATACGTTGCGTCGGGTGCGGCGGGGGGCTAAGTGAGGTGGCAACGCCCAGGAAAAAATTTTGGACCTTATTTTTCGGTGGGTAAACACCTTGTGGTTTTGTGCATGTGTTTACACATAGTTTTGGGGCATGATGGTTTTCGTACACAGTGTTTTGTAGATGCGAGTCGAGGACACAACGGTTATGTTCTAATCCATGGTTAATGGATTGGGGTTTATGTATGCTTTGGCATGTATATATATCTTTTTTAACACTAAAAGGAATATAATGAAAAATCAAGCTGGTCGTCCCAATTTGAGATACGGAAAATCTCTGTGTATATATGTTTCAAGTTTTATGCTCTCGCTATTGTTTATTTTCTATTTTTAAGATTCGTTTGCAGATAATTTCTATACGAGTTAAAACCTACGGATATTTGGGACTAGTAAGATTAAACGAGGTTTCTAGACTTTTAGACAGCTTCCTCAAAATTTCCTAAATTAAATCACATATGCACGAGTATACACAATTTTAAACAAATATTGTACAATAATGTACAACCCAATATTTTTTATATTAAACGATCTAAATAATACAAAATTCTATGGAATACAAGATACAATGGTAGTCACGTTGCGAACTCTATGTCATATCTTGTCTTATGGGTCCCACTCACTTCCGTCTTGATCTCTAACTCATCATTAGTCATTAAAAGGACAACACATAGAGACTTCAAGAGGGATGCATCCTATCAGCGATGAAAGTCACATTTGTGATAATGAACCTTTGGTTGATCCAATTGTCTCTGAGGTGGCCAATACCTAACCTCGATCCACCGTCCCAGCGGTCATTTTTCCATCAAAATGTTGCACATTAGAGCTCAAACTTCACCCAGTGCAACAACCAATTTCCTTCTTGTATGAAACTTTAGGGCTATTTTGAGGGTATCAACGAATACTCTTCACTGAATCAATGACACTCCAACCCTCCATTTGTAGGATCTCCTCCTAGAAAGAACATCGATCACCAAATCAAGCCTTGAAATTGGCTCCCACAAGTTAAATCACTCGGATCTGGCCAGTCCAAAATCTGAGACCCAACAAAACTAACTAATGGAGAAAACACCTACCTTAATATTTTTTTTCATGGTAGAGTTTTGTTCATTTGATAAGGTCTCACACATAGCCCTACAAATCCACTAAACACACCAAAAATCACCTTAATTCATGTGGCCTTCATCCTTTCACAAGTTTAGTGACCTAGGTGTTTGGCCACACCCAAAAAATTTCTCTTTAGGGGCTATTTTACGCTAAACTAAACACCTACGAACACGTGGCCTAATCACCACAATAATTTCCCTTACTTAGCCTATTTTAGGGAGGATCCTCCTTGGTTTTTTTGTCGAGAAAAATATTCTTTTGGTGCATCCTTCCAACAAACCTTATTTCTGCTTAAAATAGTCACCAACAAGCTTAACCAAGCACATTTCCTTTGTGGCCTCCAGACGGGTAAATCACTCTCCGGATAGTCACAAGGTAGACCCTAGCATCCCCTCTCCTTCCTTTGAATTATCCTTCATTACGCGGCCCCCACAAAAACTTTTATTCTCCTCTATGAACTTCTTATTTTCCTCGTGTTTCTCATTTGGATGGTTCTAAATGAGACACAATCCCCTCCTATTTATACACAATATAAGGGCTTCCTCCAAACTCCAACATAGGGCTTTACAAATTGTTATGGATCTTGTTTACATCAAAGTGGAAAGCCTAACACATATGTGCAAACCACTTTACTAGACTTCAAAAATTAGAATCTCCATTTCCACAACTAGAAATCAAATGATTTTCCATTGTGTCAAATTCATCCCAATGAGAACGTATACTCATCCATCACATGTTGAAATGTGCGGATAGGTTGGGCCTTAATAACGATGGGTAAAAAAAGCCAACCTTGGGTTCCAGGCCCATAATTCACTCTTGTGGCGATTTTGCCTCCAAGCCTAAACCCTTTGAGTACCTCCCAAGCTACTCGAAAATAAACACTCCCTCTTAGTGGGGAAATACTTCTGAGACTAGGAAGTAACTCATCTTCAACATCACTATTCACAACATGTGGCCAAATCTTGGCACTCACCTTGTAAGAATCCATGTAGCATGAACTATGCCTCTCTCATAAGTGTCATTGTCACGAGAATCGTGCTTCTTCTTCTTCCCCTGTATCAATTTTCAATATTTCTGATTCATTTTTGGAAGTTGGAGAGAAGCCTTGCTCCCATTGTGTGCTCTTCTTCGTGCAAATTATCCCTCTAAACTGACAACGTCCCACTAGAACTCAAATGCCTCTAAGCACGGAACCTAGACTTTTTTTTCTCGAACTTGTACACATCTATGAATCTTCCACCTACGGATGCTTCTTTGGAACTTCTTTGCTCTGCTTCTTCTTCCCATTATTCACGGGCTTTCTTGTCCTGCAACCCTTATACACGTTTCTCTCTAAATCCAAGCACAATCACCTTGGAAATTAAAGCCTCTGAGTATCAGTCTTGCCTTCCTATCATGGAAAAAGACCTAAAACCAGTCTTCTCATCAGGAACAAATATCATGTTGAATACGGAGTCTTGGTACCAAAAAAATACATCCTAGACCCACATCACTCATCTTACTTGTCTCCATCTGTATGGCACAACTCGCCAGTCCTTATATCCTATTTCGGACTCTTGTTTGGCAACACCATGTGCAACTTTGAGTCCATTTAGCTAGAGTGCGGAAAACGTCCGAGGCGACCCTGTAATATGTTTCGTTGCACCATTATCCACCTACCACTCGTCTTCATCGATAATACTATGCGAGAAATGATATATCATATAAAATTACTCCTCTTCCAATATTTTTGTAGGAAACATCTATCTTAGAAGAAGAGGCAACATCAATGACACTGCTTCCATTTCCTCTTCTCGTCATCTCCCTTATTCTTCATCGGACATCTTGACAAAAAATGACCGTCTTGCCGATTGAAACAATTGAATTTACTCAAGTCCTTATTCTTCTTACACTTCATTCATGTTACCATTTCCATGTCCTCATATTTTATTCGTTGGGTGAAGAAAATCATCTCACAACACTTCCTACCGAATGAATTCGGTGAAAATGATTATTCCAATCCGGAGAAAATTGTTCTTGGCGAAATTCTTTCCCCGATGAAAGAGCTTCCATTCTCGAGTAAACCCTTTCAAGGAAATCCTCACCATATCATGATATGAAATATTCATCTTTGAAGGAAGCATGCTCATCTCCTGACTTTGAAAATATTTTTATATATGAAGTCACTCCTTCACCCTTTATCAACTTGGTGGACTTCAACTTATCCTCCAATACAGGTACTTGGTTCTCATTCTTATTATGGAAAAAATACTAAGGAGCCATCCATATCATTTGCAATGTTCTCCCTTTTTGAAAAATACAGGTATTAGAGGATCCTTCACACCATTTAAGATGATATATCCCACCCTCATATCCAAATCTTTATAAACTTCCAAATTCTTTGGGTCCACTAGCTTCTTGATGCATTTCTTGGCAAACTCCTAGATCCTATTAACCTGCAAGACCAACTTGATCATTTCCTTCCATGGACTATAGTTGGAAAATCCTTCCAACCTATCGTCATATTGGAGATGTACGTTCAAATTCAACATTGTCACCTAAAATGTGACCAAATCCCTCTTAATTTGTACTTCGTTATGCACAACTCAAATTCACTATCTTCCAACGTAGCTCATACACCCTATGATACCATGTTGAATTTCCATGGTCTTGGGTCTAGGATAGAATCTTAAAATATCGAACCGACCAAACCAAAAATATCAACAAGAAATACTTTGCACAATGGAAAAATGTAAAGTGTTAAATAACATATGCACAAGTATACACATTTTTAACAAATATTGCACAAAATTTTATTAATCTTCGTTATATTAAACCAATATGAATAATGCAATAGTTTATGTAATACAATATAAAATCAAAATCATGTTGTGCAAAATTTGTGTCTTATCTTTTCATTTTGGACCTTTTCTTTCTTCTTTTGTACTCTAGCTACCGCTTGGTCCTTAAAAAAAAACCACATAGAGAATCTAGGAGGGATGCCTCCTATTAATGTTGCAATTGATGTATGCTATAATGAAAATAGGTTGATCCCGTCCAGTCTCCAGATTGGAAAAATACTTGGCTTTAATGCGAATATAACAAACACTTTTTTCCATCAAAATTTCTACACATTAGGCTCTAAAATTCACTCAATCACGCAACAACCAATGCCATTCTTGTATGTTTCTCTAGGGATAATTTGCATAGCCAACACGATTCCCACCACCAAACCAATGTCACCCAACACTCCACTATAGGATCTGCTCCTAGAAAGTCTATCGATCACCAAATCAAGCATTCAAATTGGCTCCCACGGGCTCCAGTCACTCGGTCTAAAATCTGATCCAAAATCATGGATCAACACCAAGTCACAAATGGAGAAAATACATACCTATTTATTGTTGTTCATGAGAATATTTTTGATCACTCCTTAGGGCTTGCTGTACAGCCACCACAACAACCCACTAAACATACCAAAAAACACCTTAATTCATGTGACATTAATCTCTTCACAATTTCAGTGTCCTCCCTATTTGAGAATACATCTACAAATCCTTGATTATGGTTGTTTTGACCCTAAAATAAACACCTACAGCCCTGTGGCCTAATCATCATAGCAAGTTGCCTTACTCGGCCTATTTCAGGGAGGATCCTCCTTAGTTTTCTTGCCTAGAAAAATCTTCTTTTGGTGCTACCTTCCAATTGACCTTGTTGCCCCTTAAAGAAATCACCAATAATATTAACTTGAGCTCCTTCCCTTTGTGTCATCCATAGCTAGGTAACTATCACTCCAAACAAACATAAGGTAGACCCTAACGTTCCCTCTCATTTGTGAAGTAGGTTCTATTTTTTGGCCACCGCTAAAATTTTATCATATTCCTCTAAAATTTTCTGTTGTCCTTGTGTTTCTCACTTGGATGACTCTAAATGATTTCCTGATCACCTCCTATTTATAGACAATAGAATGGATTCCTCCAGAAGGAGATTCAACTGAGGTTTTAAAACTATCAAGAGAGGGTTATTAACATCAAATTGACCCTAGCATATTTTATGCAGCAGAAGCCCACATCTAGATTTAAAAATTTCATATCTCCATTTATACAACTCATAATCGAGATGATTTTCATTGTGTCGGATTTGTCTCACAAAGTTATTCTCCTTTTCCATCACATGTCTAAATCTACTCATGGTTTGGCCCAAAAATCCAAATGGGTACAGAAACCCATACATGTGGGTTCTAAGACACAGTGACTCTTGAGGAACTTTTCACTCAAAACCCTAAACCCTAGGTCTTGGAGTACCTCCCAAGCTCTAAAAAATAAGCACTCCATATTAGCGAGGACGTTACTTCAAATACTAGGAAGTAACTCATAATCATCACCTCGCATAACCTCGCCCGGCTATTGGAACTTGCCCTTTTGTAACAATCCATGTAGCATGAAATATGCCTCTCTCAAAGTGTCATTTATCACTAGAAGAATCATGCTTCCTCTTCTCCTCTTGTATCACTTTCCAACATGTCCATGAGTACTTCTTGGAAGTTGTGGAGAACCCTTTCTCTTCATTCCCCATGTGCTCTTATTGGGCTGCAAATTCTCCCCTTTGAACCTACAAGCTACCACTAGAAATGGACTCCCTCTGAGCCTACGGAACCTGAAGTTATTTTATGGAACCCATAACAACCACTCCTAAAGCATGCACCTACATGTGCTTCTCTTTTGGAACCTACACACTCAACTTCTTCTTCCCATGATCTAAATTCTTGCTAGTTAACTTGTAGAGATCATGCTCTACAACTCAAGCATAATCCTTTTGCATAGCTAGAGCCTCTACAAATTACGAGTCTTGCCTTCCCATATTGGAAGAAGACCTCAAACCCCTTCTTCTCGATCATCAAGATAGATATCATGCTATACCTAAGTCCTTGTACAAACAATACATCCTCGACCTACATAACTCACCCTAACTCCAGTCTAAATGACATATCTCCTGATCCTCCAATCTTCATCTAACTCTTGTCACCCAAAACCATGTGCAACTTCAAGTCCCATTCCTTGAGAGTCTTGAAAAAAACCTCTGTGACCATGTCATATGTTTCACCACACCACTCTCCATGTACCATCCATCCTCATCTATATTACCTTACGTGAAATGAGATATAGTATAAAAAGTACTCCTCTTCCAATCTCCTATTGAGATCATCTATCAAGCGAAGTGGAAGCATCGGTGACCTACTTCCCTTTCCTCTTTCTCATCATCTATGTTCTTCTTCGTAAAAAATCTTAATGAAAAATGATCAATATCGCTACGATTAAATCCTTAACTTTACTCAAGTACTTCTTATTACCCTTCATTCATGTTATAAGTGCCATTCTCATCTACCCTGTTGTTTGATGAGAAATCCTCATCTCCTAACTCTTCTTGAATAGGTCAAAGATCACTGAACCTATTCAGTCTTGAAACTTGTCCCTGGTAATGATTCCTTTGATGATGGACTTCCATTTTGGAGTAAACCATTTCAATGATACTCACCATATCACTATACGGCTCGTCTGCCCCTGACAACAACCTGACTCATGGCGGCTAGGACAATCTTGAGATACGAAGTCGCTCCTTCACCCTTTATCTTCTTGGTGGACAACTTATCCTCCGATACTAGTACTCGGAATATTATTTTTATTAGAAAAAATTCTAAAGATCCACCCACATCTCATATGTAGGGTTCTTAGGAAAAATGAGGTATTAGGATCATGCCTACACTCTGGATGATAAATCTTAGCCAGTATCCAAATATTCATATATTTCAAGATCCCTAGGGCCAGTTGGCTTCTTGATGGCTTTCTCGACAAACTCCCATATCCATCCCGTTGAATTACAAGACGAACTTGATCATTTCTTTCCATGGAATATAGTTGGAAAACCCATAGCTTTCACCATACAACCATAAAAAAATTGTCCCATATTTCTCAGAAATTGTCTTAACCATGAAAAATATGATTAAAAATAATTTAGTTTTCAAAGGGTACATATCGAAATAAAATAATTTTAATCAATAAAATAATAAATTATTGATTCCCCTTCATTATCAACTCCATTTTTGTCTAAAAAAAATTGTTCTTTATAATTTTGCTTCCAAATAATCCTATGTATCAGTATTGACACAAACTAATGAACAACGATTTGAAGCACATATTTCCTTCCTTAGTTCCAATTTACAAGGAGTTGAAATAAATTATTTAGAGGTTGAAAAAATCCATTGTAGTTTTCAAGTCAATTAAACATTTTAGAGCTTTTCTCCTAAAAACACATACAAATGTAATTGCTCCTTTCCCAATGGTGAGACAATTTCTCATCCAAAAGGAATTAGGAGAAAATAGGGCTAATTGGGTTACCACTTTACAAGAATATGACCTAGAGATAAAAATAGCTAAAGTAGTAAGAGGTCAAGGATTTTGCAAATTAATTACTTGATTTTATGACATTTTGGTGATGAAGTTGGTAAAAATGTCCAAATTCTTGAGCTATACCTTGTTGATAGAAAATCTAAATATGCTAATTTAATATTCTATTTAAAGAATGGTTATGATCCATTAGAACTAAATTACAAAATAAAAAGAGCTGCGAGACTTAAATCTAATCGGTATCAACATCGATAATATCTTGTTTTGGAAAAATATGATTATGTTTTATTAATATGTTTAGAGAAAAATGAATCAAGAAAGGTTTTCTAGGAAATACACGATGGGCCAATTGGTGGAGACTATAGTGAGGACAACACTTCTCATACGATCTTGCATCTTGGTTACTATTGGTGAATTTATTCGAAGACACTCATGCTTATGTCGAGAAATGAAAATTTGTGAAGCGCGGGAAGACCAAAGAAACCAACCTTGCCTTTACATCCGGTTAACATTTAGCAACACTTTAAACAATTGCATTTGGACATGATAGATGAGATCATTTATATCTCTTGTAATAGACATAAATACATCTTTAATGCTACATATTACTTCACCAAATGGGTGGAATAAGTATATAAAGGTGGCTAATTCTAAAAACATTATTCAGTTTATTGATAAATTGTGTACCAAGTTTGGCCTTCCTTATGCCCTATTGTTTGATAATGCATATATTTTTCCTAAAATACTATAACTTCATTTTCTCTCAAAAGAGACTTTTAAACAAAGAAATATTTTGAAAACATTATCCTCAAGGAAATGGCACGGAAGAATCAACCAATAAAAATCTCCTTCAGAATAATCAAGCAAATAGTTAACTAAAATAAAAGAAACAAAGCTCTATTTTTTGCTTTATGGGATGATAAGATCACTCAAAAGGTCTCTATCGACACTTCTCCCTTTCATTTAGTGAATGGAAAAATAAGTTATCACACTTTTCTTAATCTAGCTCTTCCTTCACTAGCTAGTGTAATCTGCGAAGAAAAATGTTCTTCTACTCTACAATTAAGGATGTCCCAAATTCTTAAGCTATAAGAAGAGATAGATAAAGCTAAATAATTTCATGTCCACACGGCAAATTGGTGAGTCCTCGTTTGATGCGAGGTAAGTTAATAAAAAAATCTTTGAAATTGGTGATCACATTCTAAAATGGGACAAAGCACATGAATAAAAAGGAAAACACACAAAAAGTTCCAAAATTTGTAAGCTGGTGAGATTTCATATCATTAAGAGACTAGGCCCATAAATATTTATCCTTCAACTCTTACATTAGAGAAGTGATGTTGTAGCATCGAACTCAGATTTTTTACATTGAACTAGCCAATCAAATGTATTTACCAAAAGGGGTGTACGGTTCTTGTTTTGGCTGTCCAAATCCTATTCTCACCTCCATAATTCTCATACATCAAGTTGTCCTGAAGGAAAACGAGAACATGGATTTGAGGAACGAAAGTCCCGATATCTTGATGTGTTCCCTCGAGTCATAAACGAGGTCTTCCAAATAGTGCATAAAATGATGGTCAAAGTACATAGATAAAAGTTTGCCTTTTATCGGTTACAAATTTTGTTAACAACGTGTTACAACCATAGACGAGGATGGCGAGGTTCCATATCGGTTTATGTTTTTTGCTTGGGCACCTGCAAATCAAAAGGAATCTAGTCAAATGAGAAGATTATTTATTTTTGGCACAGAATCGGTTTGTAGATTATAAATTTATGTGTTATGTTAACAAAAAAATAGATTTAAAAAGAATATGTGTTCAGAAATGCAAATAGTTAGGGATGATGATTTTGTTGTGAGATTTGGATGGGATTTGGTTGTTAATCCCTTCGAATGATCTTCCCGAAGAATATGTAGGGACTTCATAATTAGAAAAAGGGTGTTCCAAGTGTATTATTAGTAGGGAGAATAGAGAAAAACAAAGTTTTTTTTTGGGTTTTAATGTGAATCTATGATTGTTGTGTCTTCACGAGATTTTTTTTAATACTAGTTGCCATATTTCGAATTATTCTTTTTTCAAAGGCTTGTAAACGATGTTTTAATAGGTTGAAAAGATAGAATACGGTAAAAAGAAAAGTTTTGTCCTTAGAAGGCCATTGGAAAGATGGATTCTCTTCCCATTAATTTGCTAGCTTTAAAAAAGTATTTTCTTAAAGGTACTTATCCTACGTAAATATGTAAATAATCATATATATCGGTTTTTCATAGCCTTAGTAATGTTAAATAATACTCTTTGACTTCATGGCCTTGTGTCTCATCATTCACATGAAATGTGACTAATTAAAAGGACAAATATTAGAAAGAAAATTATAACATTGAAGTTTAGTGTGCATTTATTGTAGAAGTCTCTAAAATTGGTATATCCATTAAGCTATAAATATTTCATAACTTGAAACTTTAAAATAATCTTATTCTCATATGACGGGTCATGAAATGTTTTCTTTAAAAAAAAATTCAAGCCTATTTTAAATTTTTAGCGTCTTTTGGCTTTAATTTTATCCATGACTCTTAAGAAGTGAATTTACGTCCCCATCCACTAGTTTATTTGTAGAGTGTAATTCAAAAATATATAAAACTTTAAAATGTGGAGGTCTCATTGTAGGTCAACTTACCATGATCATAGAGCGTGATGTTGACATTATCATATTTGGTCACTAACTTGAGGATAATGGCTTCATGCAAGCTATATAACTATAATACTAGAGGTATCATCACGAGCCACCTTCATAAATATCATTATAAATTATGAATGGAATTGTCATTACCTAGTAACCAAACGGGGACAATGGCTTTCAGAAGTGACTTTAAAAGAAAAAATAATGCCTCTAAAAATATTAGTATAAGTGTATGTGATCTTTGGTATATTTGGTTAAATCGTAACCATTTATTGAAATTTTGTGGATGCTAGCGATAATAGTGAAGCCACCCGGTGACAAATAAGTCTATTTGAAAATCTAAGCTTCTATAGTTCTTAACTTTATCTTTACGATTGACTAAATGATAATGAAGACAATCAATATTTTCATTAATACCAAGTTGTGAGATAAATTGAAAAAATAATGAGTTCCTTTTATTCGAGTATTCTTTATGAATAAAAGCTTTAAAATATTTTTACCTTTCTAAGCCTTTTTCTTTAGTAGTTAAAATTTCATTCAATTTTACGAGAGATAAATCATTCATAAGTACATCGCCCGATTCTTTGTGGTACTAGAAGTACCCCTTTTAGTTTTATTTTTGTTATATAATAAATCATGAGGATCCTTTTAAATCCTAATAAAATTATTTTAGTTCTAATAAAATAAGACATTTATTTTTGTAATAAAATACCTTCTCACATAAGGGCTTCCCTTATCGGAACTAATATATCCCAAGATCGATCACGGTAGTGTTAAGGCTCATAAAAACACGATAGGACCTTTTTATTTAAGTAATGCATCATAGGAACAAATTATATCACATCATTTCAATATTGCAACATTCCTTATAGGAAAGTAACAATAAAATATTCCCAAATCACACTTTATTGATATTTAATATAGAGTACACAGGCACGTTCTTTAATAAATGAATATTTAAAGAATCAACACGACCCAAAAATACGCATACATGGCATATCAAAACTCATATATCTTAACTTTTAACAATCACCATCTCGAAAACCTCGATATTTGATATCTCCAATACTTATCCCTTCCACTATCCAAAAAATCTCAATATATGAATGTCACGATGCCTCGCGTTCCCGATATCCAATATATCTAATGTCCCTTTTGTCCTATATTTCAATCCTTTGTTATCCCCATCCTTACTCATATGGAGACTTTTCATGTAAAATAACACTCTTTAAAATGCAATAATCCATTCCATGATATAAAACCTTTGATGTATCTTTACGCATACGCATAACAATTCGCTTTTAAGATATATATATATATATATATATATATATATATATATATATATATATATATATATATATATATCATAAGTCCTAGATATTTTAAGATTTAAAATTATTACTTACAGAGTTGCTCCTTAAAAATATTTCAATATGCTAACGATGTCACCAGGGCTACATGAATTCACTTTTATAATTTAATTGCTAAAAGTGGCGAATTTATGGTTTTTGAAGTTTAAATGAGTTATTCATGACAACTTGATACTATCGTGATTTTCTCCTTAAGACATAATTCATTATGAAAAATAGTAATTTTCCTAAGGACATTATGGCGGAGGAGTATCACTTATTATTATGGTTTTCCATTGCGAGGCGACTCTCAATATGAAAATTTTAGTAGATATTTCTAAGGCCCAAAGCAAAGAGAAAACTTGTAGCTACGTATGATCGGTTGCTTCTCCAACTAAAAACGAAATGCAGGAATGTTTCGACACACTATGTTATTCATATGTTGGAAGATCCTCTTGGGAAGCTATCTATATTATTTTTGAGAATGAAGGACCCAGGGAGAAAAAAAGACAATTACGACTAATGTTTTGACCCCTATATCTAATAATACTTACAATAATGTAGCCAATTCGTTCTTACATAGGGTTGCGACGACCCAAAATCCTTCATTACATGGATATGATTAGATGGTTTTTTGACAATATGAAAATTGCATGAAATTTCTAACTCGGACAAAAAATTCATCGATTCATTCACCAAAGCGATTTAAGCATAATGTTCCATTACCCATCCCCGACAATGTGACAAACATTTTTTGGAGAAGTTCCTTAAGGTAGACACGATCATTAATCGGGGAATCTGAGGGAATGGAGAAGAATCTAACAAGCATAAGCAAGAGGAAAAGGGTATGTATGTGTTTTATTCCCTTGCTAGTGCATATTTTCAAATAGCTACTATGTTATAAGAATCTATGCTTACCCTAATATACATATTTTTTCCGACCAATGGGAAGCACTCATTGTTGATGCTTCTCAAGGTTATACCAATTAGGGGAATTTTGAGGTCTAAAATGGGACTCCTAAGAAAAAATTACAACCAAAATAAAATTTTTAAGAACCAATAAGATTCAATATGATGATGTCAACCATGG
Organism: Pinus albicaulis; assembly: GCA_034641835.2. Classification (NCBI taxonomy): domain Eukaryota; kingdom Viridiplantae; phylum Streptophyta; class Pinopsida; order Pinales; family Pinaceae; genus Pinus; species Pinus albicaulis. The sequence continues at coordinate 1,853,662,413 of CM076575.1, read as the reverse complement.
GGGATGATTCACCATTTTTGGAGTAAAAAAGTTAAAATATTGAAAAATAATAAAATAATAAAACTACCTTTTCAACTCGTATTTTCAACTTATATCCCAAAATTTTTACTCAAATTTTGAGTAGAAGTACGCATTCGATGAAAATTTTAACTCCTCATCCAATGAGTACCAATGTTACGTATGTTTTATGGACCCTTCTATACAATAGAAATACATGAAAAATGTGATTGCAATCACGTTTTCATGTATTTCTCATTTTTTGTGCGGCGAGGAAATCCATCGAGTATGAAACATTGGTACTCCTTGCAGATGAGGAATCAAGTACCTAATCTAGCAGCTTATTGCCCGCATTTGGGTAAGCCCATAGGGAGATAGGTTGAAAATAAGTTAAAAAAGCAGTCTTTCCTTTTTTCCCCTAAAATTTGATAATGTAATCTAATAGTATTTTATTATTTCAATTAATATTTTATAATTTTCTTAGGAGGCCCATTTTAGACCTAAAAATTCACCTAATGATGGATTGAAATATATTATTTGATAGCACTTGTATTCAGCATCTTTAGTTATAGGACTAAACTTAATGTTTCACAAAACACGAGTTCCCCTTTTTATATGATTTCCTACTTAATGTATGATTGTGTTTTAACCTTTGTGGGAGTGAAATGGACTTTAGAGGCAGCCTATACATATTTATCATGATATGCTTTGGGACTCAAAGTATCAACCTCATTTCTATAAAATCTTTCTTGGAGTAATTTTCCCAATCACCAGCGTCTTTAACAAGAAAGCTCCTAGGATTTTCACCAAAAAAGTGGAAAATGACTTACTATCGATAGGAAACTATTTTGGTGAAGAATCATTTGCTTATGCACGAATATTTGGTAGTGTTGCGAGTCATCATGTGTGCCCTATATACGATAGACTTATTCCCCTAGAAATACCTTGAGGAGGCGTAGAAAATGGTGAATTTCAAAAAATCTTAAAATATTCCAATAAGAAAATGTGGCCTAAGTTTACTATTTAATGTGGCGTATATGCTCTATATGATTACAAGTAGGATTTTCTTGAAATTGATGCTATTCAAAAATATTACTTATCAAATATTCATAACGAACGTGTGATCCCAAAAAAATGAAAAAAGGAGTTATTTCATAATCAAGTACTTGGAAATTTTCTCATGATCCGGATAAGTTTGATGACCTTTCAAAAAATCCTCGGCCCATATTCACTAGTTTTGAAACTAGTAGAAGCACACTTGACTCCATAGGAGATAACTCGGCTCAAAAAATATAGGTTTTTAAAAACAAGCTTGCTAAGCTTCCTATGGATTCATTCGGTCTTCCTCAATAAAGCACAAAGAAATATTATGTTATAATTTTTATCTCTATATAAACTATTGATATACCCCGGACGAAAAGGATAGGTAATTCCTCCTCTTCTCGGGATATATAAATTTTGCGTGATAATAATCTTGATAAAATATGGGGAGTAGTTCAATCGGGTTATTAAAGATATAACACCTTAGTATATTAGGTCTCCATCACGGGACAAGGGCTTATGCACTTCTAAAATTGTGAGAAGGCCCTGGTTATCATTGGGGCCAGCCGATATTTTAGAGATTAACGACATGGATATCTTACTGACATTGACATTTTAGATCATTTTGAGGTGGGGAAGGGATTCCTCCCCTTGACATATTCTATAGTACTCAATATAAATATGCCATCGAAGACAAATAAAGAAAACAAATATTTATCAAACCTAGAAATTAGTTCACGGAAACACTTCTATTGAAGTAGTATGGAAAGGATAATTTACCTTTGCAAAGGAACTCGAGAGGAACTCACACGGTTCAAAGGAGCTTGTGCTTATTCTACTATCAAAAAATCCAGAGATACAACATATTTTGAAGTAAAAATATGACAAGATTATGTGGTTGGAACAAAGGCCTTGAGAATGAGAAAAAAAATGTTTACTCAAGAATGGAAAGGAAAACTTCTAGATCTCCAAAAATGGTTCGATGCCCTTAAACTTCAACATGACTACGATTTGAGAATCCAAGATGATCAAATTTAGGAATTACAACACAAGATTGAAAAACTGAAATTTAATCTTGAATTAGATGAGTTTAAAATGGAAATAGGAGAATTAGATACTCTCCTTGCTAAAAAATAGGCCGATTTATGTCGGAAATTAGGCATCATTCATGATTTGTGTCAAACACCCAACACATTGGTAGATAAATTGTGTGACCTAAGGACATACTTTGATGATATTGAGGAGAAAACCATAGACTACATAACATGGTAAGACAATGTTGAAAGGACCTTATCCGATCTCCCAAGGATAGAGGAATCACATCATGAAATAATCTATAGGGAATGGGAAATCTGCCTCAAACATACAGAAACAATGGTATTTATTGCAAGGAATATACTGATGACCTTGGTGAAGAAATTAGCAATAATTTGTTCCAATAAAATCTTATTTCAGAATTCCCTCGGAAAATCTTCGTGATATCAAATTTTTTGACCAAAACATGGCAAGAATTGTCCGAAGCAAAAGGCAGAAAAGATTGAAAAGATATCAAATATTAACCTAGAATTCCATTGGAATTGTTCGGTCAACCTCGTGCTTAATGGCTAATTATTAGATGCTTATCCAACAATACAACTCCTATGCGCCAACACTCAGCAATGTCATATTTACATGTAAAATGTGGGTTTAATGATGGTATCCACATGACTTGAAGCCCATGATAGATGTTTACGAACTATGACAACGTATGCAGGAGGTATTCTTCTTCACGATCTTATATGAATTATTGTGAAGTCTAGAGCGTCTTATATATATATATATATATATATATATATATATATATATATATATATATATATATATATATATATATATTTAAGCATTTTTTATTAAAACCACTTCATAATTTTATTTTTCTTTGCTATATTTGATTTGATTGAAAAAATATAAATCCCCTTCATTTGAATGAAGAAGGGGTTCTTAATTTTGGAGAGAAATATTTTGTTTCACTAATGTAACTTAAGTTATGTTAATAAGAAACTTGAACCGCATATTTTCTCATAAGAAGAGTTGATACAGGTGGATATTGGTGGCCACCAACCTATTCCACTAGGGGCCCCACCATTGTCTCTTTTATTTTTTCGGTTTCAGCACAACTTACTATTTTTAGCAGTTTTTCGGGTCCTGAAATTCCAGAGCCGTTTTGAGGCCCTAAACAATGTTTGGGAAAACTAGGAGCAACATGGGTCCATGGACCGATGTTTCTCACTAAAAATTTTTATTCCTTGGATAGATCTTTCTACGGAGATCGTTTTTCAAAGTTATGTCCCCGAGAAGTTGAAACACCAATTTACCCAAATGGGGCCGATATTTTGGTGCTTCATCTCCTAGGGTTAGGGTTTTTGATGTTTAGGGTTTTCCATTGTTTCTAAATACTAAATAGGCCCTCGAGCCTCATTGTAACTCGGTTGAGAGGCTTGTAGCCACCGCATGTGTTCTCGAGAGATAAGCTACCGGCACCTAGCTAGTTTATTTCCATTCTATGCGTAAGAAAATTTTAGTTCTTTGATATTAGTGAAATGAAGTGTTATTTCCACTACATCTTTGTATTTATAGTTATATGTATTCCTATTTCATTCCTACATAAATCACCTTTCAGTGATATCAAAACGATGCGGTTTTTCTAAATCCTTCTTTGCATGTCCCCAACGAGGTTGGGGTATAAGGACAGGGCGATCCGGTGGAACCTTTGCAGATCAGCCTCGTAAACCACGATGGATGCCCATGGGGGATGAAAGTAAATATGATGGATCAAAGAGATCCTATCAAAACATTTCTCGAGGAGGCCCTTGAAAAACAAAGGAATGTGATCATGGATAATTTTTCCCGGATCCTTCAACGGCCCTTGCTTCAGCGATACATACGCATCTAGTAGCTACTTTGGAGGCACGACTCCCTTTAAGAGTAGAGATAAAATTTTACATTCCCATATTTGAGGGTCAAATAGATCTAAGATAAGTAGAGAAAGATGGTTGAATCTATTAGAAGGATATTTCTACATTTATGACTTTTTCGATTGGGAGGATATTATTTTTGCACTCATAAACTACCTCCCATGTCAGGGCGGTGGAAACCTCTTGTGAAAATAACAACGAGACAGAACCCTCTCTATTCTTAGTCGTACCCGCTTGGAATTATTTCTAAGATTCCATCAATGAACAATACTATCCCGTGGGAAGCTATGAGGACAAGTACATCCACTAGGCTACGCTGCAGCAACAAATGGATCAAGATGTGCATGAGCTAATGAATATGTTCCATACCCTACGCACAAGGTTGGATATCAAAGATTTAGAGAAACATTTGGTGCTAAAGTATAAGGTTGTACATAAATAAATTAGGATGAAATGGGGTTCATCGACATCTCCTCGCTTGGTATGGCACATCTTAGGTATCTTTTATATGATTAGTAGAGAAAATAAAACGAGGAAAGCGAGACTTTGGATCTGTGAATGAAAATCAAGGGAAATTTTCCCCCAAACCGCAGAACAAAGGACAATGCCAAGGCATGGCGGCCCAAGACAAACTTCCAAATCCACATGCAAAGAACAACACCGTGAAGCTAAAAAAGGACATGGGAAAGTGGTGTGAGTTCCATAAGAACTCTGGTCACAACTAAAGTGAGTGTTGGGCCAAGCAATCATTGGTGGCCAAGAGTAAGGGCTTACGAGATCGGATACTGCTTCGACTTTGAATAAGAACCCAACAAGGGAAGTGAAAAAGGGAATAATATTATTGATGCGAAGCCCAACTTCCCCTTTGTTGCCATTACGAAGATCGAGAAGGAGGAACCGAACATCCCAGAAGGAGCGAGCATCTCTTCCACTCCTATATGTGGGTAAGTGTTCCCCGCTTCTGAGTTCATTTCCTTGATAGGAGGCCAAAAGAACCTCATTTCGAGAAGATGTTGTAAAGTGGTTAGGCACAGCGAACATAGCGCACCCACAACCATGCACTACATCGGTGGCTTCACCAAGGATGGGATCTCAACGTAAGCCACGATACGCCTTTCCTATAGGATCGAAGCCCTTCACAAATGAGTTATTATGTGACATTTCTCCTATTGATGTTTCTAATGTATTATTAGGCAAACCATACTTGTGGAAGTGACATGTTATGTATGAGTCTGCCCTCGGTATTATTGTTACTTTGGGAAATAAGTTGTACGGGGATACTATTTCCTCACTCTATCTCTAGTTAATGCAAAAAAATACGGTAAGCTCATTTCCCAAACCAAGGAATTTTTTTCTGAGTGATCAGCCCACAGGGAAGAAAGAAGACTATGGCAATGACCTCCAGGACATGGCTCCTGCGCATGACATCAACAAATGGACAAGGTTGTGGAGGAGTACGGGGACATCTTCACCTCACCCCACGAGGGGTGCCTCTACTGCTTGTCGAGTCCAAGCACCCCATTGACCTGATCTAAGTGGCAGCTACCCCGATGGAATGATATATAAGTGCTCTATTCATGAGAATGAGGAATCAAGAGGTAGATTTAGGATTTGTTGCGAAGGTCACATCGTAGAGTTCATCGCCCTATGGGAGCCGTCGTGTTGGTACGAGAAGAAGGATGGGACTTGGAGACTGTTTGTATTGAATATCGGGCATTGAACAAGATCTGCTTGTCTAGAATGAGTACCCAATCCCATGGATTGATGACCTTATGGACCAACTCAAAGGGAAAATATTTCGGTAATATCGACTTGGTGGGTATCATTAGGCACCAATCGAACCCTGGATGTGGAAGACCACCTTCAAAGCCCGAGGAGGGCCTTTTCGAATGGCTCGTCATGCCTTTTGGGTTGAAAAATGCTCCCCAACCTTCATGAGGTTGATGGACTGACATCTTGCATCCATTCACCAACTCATTTGTAGTGTGTACTTGGATGATATTATGATCTTCAGCCATACTTGGGAAGAGCACCTCCACCACATACGAGAACTCCTTGAAATAGTACGACAACAAAATTTGTGTGCTAATTGATGCACTTTTGGCATGACCCGAGGTTCAATATGTAGGATACATTATTGATGAAAGGAGGGTACATGTGGATCCGGCCAAGATTCAAGTCATTCGGGGTCCAGCGTCGAACCACTCTCCATGAGCTTCGTAAAATTTCTTGGTCTTACTAATTTCCTTTGCAAGTTCATGTTGGGATTTTCTCATATCACTTGGCCCTTGAGCCAAAGTCACCAAGGGAGCGAAAGAAAATTATTTTGGTTTGAATCTAAATAGAGCGTTCATATAATTGAAACATCACCTATATTCTTCCATGGTTCTCACATTATCGGACTTGCAACAATCATTTGAGATTGAAATGATGCCTCGACTATGCTATTGGGGCGAGTTCTTACTCAACGGGGAGACTTAATGGCATATCATGGTAGAAATTTTTCGACACCAATTCTATTATCCACTTACGACAAAGAAATGTATTCCATTAATACGGGGATTTTAGACAATGGAATCATTACATTTTTGGGAAGAAGACAATCATCCACAGAGACCGCAGAGCTAGTTCATACGGACACAAGGAAGTTGAACGATCGCCATCGAAGTGGTCCACATATCTACAACTATTTCATTTTAACATCAGTATAAGAAGGAAGCACCAATAATGTTGCGGTACCTCAACCAGGCCACCAAATGTGGCCATAACCACCGTTCTCAACTCTTACGGGCACGAGACTTAGGAATGGCCGCTTCTCTACAAGAGCGATCCATAATTCATCCAACATACAAGGCACCCTTGGGGGTTATACAAGTTCCAAATTTTCACCTCCAAGATACATTGTTATGTCACCTAGGACACCTTTGTGTTCCTTCAAGTGAGCGTGCCAAGATGATATGGGAAATGCACTACAGTCAAGTCACTCGACATTTTGGGGTCGAGAAAATAGTGGCAATACTATAGAAGTATTTCTATTGGTCGAACCTTCAACAGGATTTCAGGAAGTACATCAGATCATGCACTTCTTGCATCATTGCCAAACTAACCATCAAGAATCAAGGCCTCTATACTCCGCTACCTACCCCTAGTCAACCTTGGGAATCCATATCCATGGATTACATGTTGGGCCTTCCTTCTCTACCCAAGCATGGAAATGGCTTGTGTTTTCATGGTCTTCAACATATTCTCGAAGATGGCCATTATGGCGGCCTACAAAGAAGAATATCACGGCATAAACCACTACTAAACTCTTTTTGAAACCGACTATGGGTGAACTTTGGGATCCCACCGGAGTCTGTATCATATCAGATCATGATATCAAGTTCTCGGCCACATTTTGGTGCGGCCTACAAAGTCAATGTTGAACACCAATCTCACCAAGTCCACAACTTTCCATCCCCCAAAGCGATGGTTAGAAGAGGTCATCAATAGGATGATTGTACACATTTTGCGCATGTAAAATTCAAGCATCCACACATGAGATGAGAGCCTCCCTATGCACAACACAGAGGCTTATAAATCGGGCTCTCCACGCAGCTCAACGAAGCCTTAGCCCCTTTCGGAGTGGGCTTGGGATTCTGGTACGCTATGTCCCATTGAAGTAGCCATGCCATTTGCGGCTACTCGGGCGATTTGGATGCATGTATAGTTAGAAGATGATAAAGTGAACAACTTCATCAAGCCCATTCAACACATCCACCAATAGGTTCATGACATATTTTATAGAGCCAATTCTAAGTACAAGCAACGACATGATCGACATCGGGTGCCACACCTTCCGGTGGGTGACAAAGTGTAGCTAAATTTGCGAAGGAGCACCTCACTAGACCCCCCCATGACTTCGCACCTTTCCGTGTAGCGTACACCATCACCAAGGTTGTAGAACAATTCCTTCGAGCTCGGTATTCACCATTCCTTGGTACGCACCTTGTATTCAATGTAGACGCCTTCATCTACTTCCCACCTCTCTTTTGGATACCTCGACATTGCAAAGAAGCTCACACCAAAAAGAGTTAAACCTAGACTAAATTGAAGAAGCCACCATAGATTGCTTATCCTTAGACACCCAAATCAAGAACACTCACCAAGAGAAGATCCATTTGTATTGGGTTGTCAAAGCTTGGCCAACTCCTACACCGAAGGCAAGTGGTTTGCGAGGACCAAGTTCGGTAGAATTTTTCTCATCTCATGGAAGGAACTCAATGCAATGGGGACCATTGCTTCCTAAGGGAGGAATGATCCGGTGGATATTGGTGGGCTACCTGCATATTCCCCGCAGGGCCCCACCATTATCTCTTCCGGTTTTCATTTTATTTAACTTACTATTTTTAGTATTTTTCGGGTCTTGAACTTGGGAGACGTTTTGAGGCCTAAACGGCCATTTTTAGGCAAGAGAGCAACATGGGTCCATGAACCAATTTTCTCACTCAAAGTTTGTATTCCTTAGATAGATATTTCTAACAAGCTATGGTTGATGTCAAACAAAGATCGTATGCCAAAGTTACGTCCCTGGTAAGTTGAAACACCAATTTACCCAAACGGGGCCCATAGTTTTGGCGCTTCATCTCCTAGGGTTAGGGTTTTGGATGTTTAGGGTTTTCCATTGTTTCTAAATAATAAATAGGCCCTCCGACCTCATTGTGAGTCAGTTCAGATGCCTATAGCCGCAACATCTCTTCTCAGAGATAAGCTACCAGTGCCCTAGCTAGTTTATTTCCATTTTGTCTGTAAGCAAATTTTAGTTCTTTGATATTCATGAAATGAAGTGTTATTTCTGCTACATCTTTATATTTATGGTCATATGTGTATTCTCTTACATTCCTGTATAAATATGGATCAAGAGTTACAATATATCAAGTACTATTATTTATTATTTTTTTCTTTGCTTAAGATTTAAATGGTTATTTTATTTAAGTTTATAATATATGTGTTGCAAGTGGTCATACATATTTTACTAAATTTATCTGTGACTAGAATCATACGATATATGAAAAAACAATGAAATAATATAAATGTAACAAATTCATCAACTAATTTAGTTAAATATTTAAGTAAAATAATTAATCATTATTGGATTTAACCTCATATTTTCTTGATAATCTATATTTTCATGTAGCTAATTTTTCAATATTTCTCTTTGTTGTATCGGTTACTTAAGACAAAATCATATTTTTGTTATTAATATATTGATATATATGCAATATAGTAATATGAAATTGTAACTTGAGAGAGAAAAATGTAGGCAGAAATACTAAGAAGACAATATCAAAACCATGAGACATAGAGAAATTGGTCTGAGGCAGAGAAAAGCCCCCGCATGGGTGAAACCCTTTCAAATATTCTTCATCTAAATATTGTCTTCAAAATATTTAGCAAAGAAATCACAATGATACCAGCACTATAATATAGATGATAATAATCTAATACGATACATAGATCAAAAAACAAAAAAACCAATGGATGAATGATACCAAGTGATCTTAGTTACTTTGATCTAGATCCAAGACTATAAAATTGTCAATATCTTATATGGTGTTGATGTGAGCATGTGAGAAATGAAAAAATACCAAATATGATGTACCCAATAAATCTCGGAGAACGACCTTTACCGCCCTTCGATGGTTGAACTGGCTGCGAGCTGCGACTAGGGGCTTCTATGCATGCGGATGAGGGTACGAATACCCTAGAAAATTGAGCGCCACCTTACATGAAGCCTTCTATGAAGAATTTACGAGCCGAGCTACAAACACAACAATATTATCCGGCGGCCTAAGCCAAAAAGGGCCTCTACCTCAACTTCTCCCTTCACGCGGCGAGATCAAAATGCCCAAATCTAAAATGTGCCTTTCTATGTGATCTGATCCACTACGTGAGCCTCTTACATCATACATTGTGATCAGGAAAACAAAAAATACGATTAATAACCAAAAACATCATGAAGAATATCTCATGAGCGAATATTATTAAAAATGAGCTATATGTCACTTCTATTTATTACTTGAGGGGGGACCACTTGGGGCTTTCACCGGATCAACATGCAATTTAACCAACTCATCAAATAATAAAATAATTCATAACTTAACTTCCATAAACATTTAGAACATGTTGAAAATTAAATAAAAAATGCGTGTCTAATTTAATTTTCCCTTAATTAAATTGGACAATAAAAAGTAATCTTATCTCCTAATCACTTGCAATAGTTAGCGAGTGTGATAAACTCGGTTAGCTCATGAATTTTGAGTTGAGGGTGGTTGGCGAGGCATGTCGAGTGATTATATTAGTTATGGAGTTCAGTGCAGTTGGTGAATTAGTTTATTACGCAGGAAAATTAGTTAAATCAATCTATTGAGTTAAAGTGAGTTGGAGGTAACAACTTTTTGTTGCACTAGTGAGGAATAAATTTAATTAAATCGAGATTTAATTCCACATATAGTGATATACCATGCAACTAATGATTTACTATTAATAGCTGCATGCATGTCAGTTCCAATGGATACTCAGTTGAGACAAAGTTTAAAGGGATGTTAACTATCAGTTGTATCATTAGAGGTTGCCCGCATGCAACTAGACATCCATTGGATTTCCCATGATCCTTGCACATTTTTGGAAGGCTAAAATTCCTAAATAATAGGGATTTCATTCCTCATGAATTTCACAAGCAAGGAAGGCTGATTAGAGGCAAGAAATTGGCCAAGTGTTGGTCGATTTTGTCCGAGTCAGTGTGAGGCAGTTGTGAAAGTGCATGAGACTTTTGTGAGAAGAGTGCATTGTAATTGTTTCATGATTCCATGGTGAATATACAATAGAAGATATAGGAGTTTTGAGAAACAATATTTTCCCAAGAAAATGTTTTTTTTGTTGTTTGATTTGATTCTTTCTTTACTTGTTGTGCTTGGCTATTGTGTTTATCTTTCCCAATTTATTTGTAGAAGGTTTCAATATCTAGCTTTATTACATTTCTTGATTGTATTGAATCCATTGATATACATATGTTTTTATAATTTCTACATGGTATCAGAGCATAGTAAATCACTATAGTGGAAGAGAAGCTAAGTTTTTTATAGAATAGAATTCAAATTTGCAAAAGTATTGTTGGTGCGACAAGTGAATCAGGATCGAGATGGCCTTCAATGGATTGAGATTAGAGTATGCACTTGAGGGTAGTTCCAATTATATTGTGTGGAAATATGGGATGGAGGTAATATTAGAGGACAATGGGTTGAAAGAATTCATTGATAATGACATTCCCAAACCAGTTGCACCAGATGCTGCAAATCTTGATGCTTGGTAAAAGAAGGTTGCAAAGGCGAGGAGGATCTTACTGGAGGGAGTACGAGATGAAATTGTCTCAAGTCTACATGGAAAAGAAAAACCATATGCAATGTGGAAAGCTTTGAGATATTTGCTTTAGAGCAGCAGCAATCATTGAATATTGGCACTAAAGGACAACCTCAGGAAAATCAAAATGGAGAAATGCGACACCATTTCTAAACATTTAAAAAAAATTTTCCAATGTCGTGATGAGCTTGGGAGCATAATAATTACTATCATGGATGATGAATTGGCGAGCCTAGATCTTCTAGGACTTCCCAAGAGTTCACATAGATATTAGGACTTTGTCAATGAGAGGGAGAAGCTCCGAGATTGGAAACGACTTTGGTCGGATTTGGTGCAAGAAGAATTCAAGTGGAATATCAGGGATGGATCTTCATCTAAGATATATGATGAGGAAAATTGTGCTTTGGATTAAAAGGAAAATAAGGGGAAAGGAAATTAATCCTATTCCAAATTTGAGTCTGAAAAATATGGCAAGAAGTGCGACATGTTTAGAGAGAAGTGTTTTCACTGTCACGAGCATGGAAATTATGCCACTAATTGTCTACAAAAGAAGAAGAACAAGAAGGCTTCAGGATCTGCAGCTGGTGAGGCTTTGGCCTTGCAATTTGAGCTTGAATTCTCACTCATTTCATGCATCGTGTCAAGTGAAATGGGATCAGTGTGGTACTTGGATAGTGGTTCATCTTTTCACATGATGGGAGACAAAGAAATTTTTAGTAGATTAGAGGAGAAGGACCTCCAGATGCATATCGAAATGGGTGATGACGGCTAGTAAAATTCTACCGGGATTGGTACATTTACCTTCCAGAGACAGTCATGTAAACCCTTCTTATTAAAATATGTAATGCATGTACCAGGCTTGAAGAAAATTTATTTTTAGTCGCAATATTGGAAGATAGAGGCTATGATGTGGTTTTCAGTGAAGGGAAAACTTTCCTTCGACACAAAGCCATAAGACAAGCCAAGAATATTGGGATTGGTGTGAAGAATCTCTATAAACATGATGTATATGGTTGTGCAACATTAATGGGTAAGGCAGACAAAGTGGTGAGCCAAGATGAGGGTGAGTTATGGCACAGGAGATTGGGACATCTACACCATGGAGCCTTGAAGGTCATGCATAAAATTTCTATGGGTCTTCCCAAGGGTACTCTTGCACAGTTAGACACATCCAAGGGATATACTATGTAATATTCCAAATTTTTCATCAGCGAATTAGAATATCAGAGTTCTTTCTTTTCTCATTTAGTTAAGTAAATAAAAGGGTGGAGGGACCCATAAACCCAGTAGATGAATACAATCCACTTGTATAGTGTGAATGTGGGTTAGTTGAGTAGTGGAATAGCATTATGGAGTAGTGGAGAAGAATAATAATGAAGAAAGAGTGGAGGTCATATAGCATTAATGAGGAATATGATGGAGGAAGTGGTGCATTAAATGCACACATGATGGAGGAAGTGGAGAAGTAATTGCAGCAGTGATGGAGATCATGGAGGACAACACATTCTTTATGGAGGCTAGTGGCCATATGTGCAAAATAGTTATGAGGTGGGCCAAGGCTAGTGAAGGATCACAACAATAAAAGGAAGATGAGGTCAGCAAAGGAAGGGAACCTAGATTTTTATTGTTGAGTGTTGTAAGACACTTCTTTGCATGCTTCAGCTACTTAGCTAAGTCTTCTATGTTTTTTAGCACCAGGTGTTCCCAAGCAGGAATCCCACCCTTAGCCATAGGGGACTTCAAGTGTATAGTCTCCAAAGGTTTTCTTGGGAAGAATTCATCATCCAATCATACGTGCCACTTTTAGCCACTCTCGTTTGCACTTCCAGGTATAGGAATTACGCATTCTTGAACTAGGGTTTGAGAGTTGGGAGGTTGTTCTCAGTACTTCAACTAAGAAACCTATCGAGGGATTAGTGCTTCACACTGTGGATCCATTTAAATATTCCAGGAGTTTCATTGAAATATCTTGCATTAGGCCATCCATCTATTCCCTTATGCAACAACATTTCCTATAGGAATTTCATAATTATGCAGTGACGGTTTGAGGAGAAAAGGAAGTTCCAAGAAAATCAACTTGGAATACTTGGAGGGATTAATCCTTCACTCCAGGGATCACTTTAGTAGTCTAGGATTAGAATTTTATTATCTATTAGTAGGGTACATCACCACCCCTTCTAGATAATGCATTATGTCCTAACAGTTGTGCATGCAACAACTGCATATTCAATGGAGGATCTAGATCTCAAGTTTCGAGCTTGGGAATTGCTAGAAGGGACCAGCTCTCCAATTAGTGAGATGAGTGGCTTTTATTGTAGCTAAGAGATAATTATTTGAGCCCCAATTGAGCACTTTTGTTTAGGGAGTGCATAACTCAACCAACATGGGTGTAGTGTGAAACCCAAAAAGGGCATAAAATCCATAGTCAAAATTGTTTGGCCAAACCATTTTGGGGTTTTTCGAGTAGAATGCGTGGTTAAAATCCCGAATATTTCGAGCACTACGGTAGCCTCTCATAGATATATATTCATTTAGAACAACATTTTCTAGCATTAGTAGCAGGTTTATACTTCGCGGGGCTATGTTTTAGTAGTGTATTTCAACCATCTTATTTGTATTGCATCCCTTTTTGGAGCACTTTGTATATCAATTTATTGTTGATACACAGCAATCTGGATCATCGGTTCTACCCATATGTATGATGTTTTGGTATGTTCCAACATTTTCCAGTTTTATATGTTTTATTATTATTTGGAATTATCCATATTTTCTATATTCCGGTCTTTTCCATTTTGGACTATTACAATGGTATCGAGCATGATCTTTGGCTCGGCTGTGGGAATTTTTATGACATCGGAAGAATAAGAAGAAGAAGCGAGAAAAAGAATAAGTCTTCTATGGCGGAAAGGATTGAGTTTTTTCCACACTTCTCTTGAGCTATGCAAGATCTCACCATGGAGATCAAATAAATGAGAGAGGGAAAGGTAAAAGGAATCCTCAAAGAGGGTTTCAAAAATGGAAAAGACTAAAGCACTTCCTATTATTATAAACAAGCTGACAGTGCAAAAAGCTCCACAACGCCTTACTATGCACACTTTCATTGCGAGAGGAAATAGATAACGTGGAGATGGAGGATATTTCGAGCATTAGACTCTAATTTATTATCTTTTATAGTATAGATCTCCAATCTAGAGCATTCAAAGAGAATCTAACTTTCGAGCAATTTTTCCGGATTAAAGAGAACCGAGGAGACCTCGCGGCAACAATAGAACAAGAGTAAATATGAAGTATTATCACAAAACTAGACCTAATAGGCTGCTCATCAAACCAATCTTGTGCAAATATTTTAGAACCAATCTTTTGGTTGAGGCTTAGCCTCACTATTTTGAGAGGGCTCTCTCAGGGTTTATGATTTTTGATAAATATGTAGATGGCTAACTCTATATGGGATAAAAACAAATAAATGATATAAAATGGTTGTAAATAAAATTATAAAGTATAAATTGGGCTTACGGATTCATAATAGCTTTAGAAAAACCAAAATAATCCACCTAACATGGAAGTCAAGGCATATCGAGTTCAAGTCAAGGAATACACATGTAGAACGAGTGAAACACACGGTCGGTTGTACATGAAGGAAGTCATATTATGAATGATCAATTCTAAGTAACATAAGAAAACACCACTGCAATAGAATATTTAAAATATGATATCAGAATAAGACCATACAAGAACTCCTTATGAATCTTGAGTTGTCTAAGTAGAAACTCTATATTAAGTTGAAAACAGGTCATTGACAATAAACACAGTATTTTTGCTAACAAATGTCCAGCCCCTTCTATTTCGACTCCTTGATATTTTATAGATCATTTTAAATTATATTATAAGCTTCTCCACATCTATACACGTAATTCTATCTTTGGCCTATCGACCATAAAACATGGTATTTATTACAAAAACAATGTAAACCTAATACATAGTCTACAAATAGAATTAGAACTCTTTTAACTCTATTAAAAAAAAATTATCTAAAATTAATTACATCATTTTCCATTTATATTTCCATAAATTCAAATCCTAATGATGAGCTCCAACCTATTATTACCATATTGATGATGATGTTGATCTCTTGCAAACTATGAAGCTGCCCCTCTTGCTTTCTAGGCTTTGAATTCTTTATGTTTTGAAACTTTGCTCTACATGAAATCATGACTTAGAAACCATTTTCTATCGGAATTGAAATAACATGTGTTCAAATCATCCATAGGTTCCGGTACATGCTGAAAATCATCATCGAAGCGCCAATATATCCAAAACGAGACATGCATTACGAAAATATATGAGTTTCGTAACACTTTTTAAATGACGCGATCTTTTAACCTTTTATCTTCAAAATTTTGGCTTCTTATTTTCATATTTCTCTTCATTATCACTTACACTAGTACATTTGGCGGAAATTCGACACTTGGTTCCGACGCTTTTGACCGAATGTCGGAAATTTTCCCCAAATTTTTTTCCATCCCGCCGGGAACCGTCGCTATAGCGACATCTGCGAATGCTTTCGCAATATCGACGTTTAAATCTGTCGCAATTGCAACGTTTGAAGGAGAAGACGTCGCAATTGCGACACCATAAGCGTCGCTATTACTACATTTAGCGGAAATTCCGACACTTGCTTAAACCGCTTTTGACCAAATGTCGGAAATTTTCCCAAATTTTCCATGCGGCCGCGACGGTCGCTATCACAGCGTATGAAGCTTGTCTTAATGCAGACACCTAAACCTGTCGCAAATTTTTTCAATCTCACCGGCCAAGGTCGCTATACCGATGATTAGAGAGATTGGTCGTAATACCGACACTTAGACAAAGTGTCGCGGTGGAACGTACGAGAGGGACGTCGCTATGGCGTCCCTATTCTCACGGTGTCACTATTGCGACGGATGCGTCGAACGTCGCGGTGTGGCTTACAATGTCTAAGTTGCGATTGCGGCGTTTGGAAGGCATCCCGCGCGATAGCGATGCTTTGTGTGTATGTGTTGTGAGGGAATAATTATATAGTTCAACTTAATGGTTCATTATATAATCATGTGATCATCACCAATGATATATCTTAAAAAGCAATGAAAAGCCATGTACAAAATCGATGTAGCATCTCTAGAGTGGTTCTCATATCACTATGTAAATTTTTGTATGCTACTTCAACAAAATTATAAGATAGTATGTACATCATATATGCACCATAGCAATTGGTAGAGGGTAAAACCCACACTTACCTGTACATACTCGATCAATTTTCTCTGTCAGCACTACTTCTAGCTGCTTGGAGTTTCCTTGAGGATCATAATACCCCCAGGCACATTATCACCCTAGTAATTCTCGGGTTGTGGGATAGGGATTTTGTGGTTAAGAACACCAAGGGTAACCAGGCAAAAAGCTTCAGAATTCAAGATCTAGCCTTCTTGAACTCTAGAAGGGATCTCTCCGTATGATTTAGCTTTGTTTTAGTAACGAGATATTAGGCTAGCTATGATTGTGTATTTGGGTTTGATTTTAAAAGATTGGTGGGAATAAAGAATTTCAAGGTTAACGAAGGATCTACCGGAATATTGGGCAATGGAGTCAACTCTAGGCAAGCGAACTAAGAAATAAGGCTCGAGAGATGCAAATGTGCTAAAGGAGCAAGATAGGTAGACGTTCTGAACTATGTATAGGCTTGATTTGATGGAGTGGATGGAATATGAGCAAAGGGCGCAGAATCGCCAAGCTACGGATAAGAAGATTGAAGAAGGGATCTAACGGGAGCCGTCGGCCCTTGCAAGGTTTTAAGAACGAGGCTATTGCGGCCTACCATCTTTAAAGATGCCAAAAAAATTCGTGCGGGCATGATAGGCGCGAAAAGGGCGGGGTAGCCTTGGGCGATCGATGAAGAATGCCTTTGAACCTACGGCCCCAGTGATTGAACCATTTGAGAACGGCGGGCACTTGATTTTGTTGGCCCTATTAGTCCTCCCTCAAACCAAAAAACATACATCCTAGTTGCAACCGAATATGTCACTAAGTGGGTGGAAGCGACGGTTCAAAAGCTACGAGAGGACTGCAGCCAGTACGGTTTCCCTCTCTGCGCTATGGTCTCCCAAGGGACATAATCAGAATGGAGGACCTAGTTGCGGGTAATGAAGAATTAGGCAGAAACATTGCAAAACTACCACATTCGACGCAAAATTACAACTCCATATCACCCACGGAGCCAATGGCCAAGTAGAAACACGAAAAAAGTAGAAAACATTAAAATGCCAAGTAGAGAGCCTGAACTATAGTTGTCTTGAGAAATTTTATTCACCATGAATACTTTGAATTGTTAATGCCTTTATACAAAAAAATAATTTTACAAAATATCTCGAGAATTGAGATGATGTTTTAATCAATCAAAAATAGGAAAGAATTTCACATTTTTTATCCATTAAATTCACGGCAAATGTTTGTGAATTCTTGCCACTGCAGCCAGAAGGAGATCTTCATAGTCTTCAATTTCTGTAACTTTCATCTGCCTACGTATACTTGGAAAAGTTAGGCTTTATAGTGAACATATGCACGATCTCATTATCTAAAAAGAAGCAGTTATAAAAATCTTGAAGAATGATACCTTTGTTAACACTGTACATGAGGTGATCATAGAAGATGAGTTGTTTATGCGGCTTGCTCACATGATTTCTGATTTTTAGATCATACTCTTTCGAGGCATTAACTTGTCATTCAATGCGTGAATATCGGGCAAACTTTACTTCGACAAATATTTTGTGTTGGCTAAAAATCTTGAGATGGATAAATTCATGTCTTTACACCGGTCCTCTAGAGTACTCATTATGTTTCTTTTGTTCGGGACCTTTTTGATTTGAAGAATGGTTTTTGTTACATCAAATTTTTCAATTCTTCAACTCTTCCCTAGTCTTCTTGTTTAAAAACTATGAGTTGGATTGCTTGGGCTGGTTTTTTGTCAATTTCCCTCTTAGTCTTGTCGATCTACTTGCTGGCAACTTGAAGTAACTCCCCTCTTTTGTTCATAAATTATCTGAATTGAAGGCCATTGAGAATGAATGCCATCAATAATTTTTAGTCCCATAAATGACTTTTTATAAAGGCCACTTGATACGTAAGATTTACTTGTGCTTGCGGAATCTTTACATTTCTTGTAGTCGCTCGGCCCTTTGCTCATGTCCTACAGAAGTAATCGAGGCATCATTTTGGATTTTTCCAAATTTTTTAATAGTGCCTCTCAAACTAAGAATCTCTTTATCTTGGTCTTGTGGTGTGGTCCTCTGTGAGGGATGAAGAAGAAAGAGGCGAGAGATTAGAGAAGTAATTATGCTTGCTAGGTTAGCGATTACTCCGTTCGGTGCCAAGTGTTCGCAGAAGTAGATGGTATAGCGATGTTTACGGTGGGGAATCCTTTGTAGGAATGACCATTGGTTGTGCTTTTCTTAGTTCTTCATTCTCTTTCATTAGAGCTTCCATTTGACTTTCCATTGTTTTTATCTAACACGACATTTCATGCTCTGACTCCTTTAAATCATCATTCTCTATTTTTTGTTTAATTTCTTTGTAGAGTTTTCACTGCGAGCCTTCAAGTTTGTTTTCTAAGAGCTGACTATATCCTCATTTTACGTTTTAATTAAGACACACGTCAATGTTGTTGGGTCACCCCCTGCTTCAATCACTATATCTTCTAGTGCTTTTTATTCTTAAATTATTAGCATACAGTGAGGCTTTGTCCAACCTCATTTGATTTTGGAGGTTGAGCCTTGTTTTCTCAAGCCTAATTGATTTCATAGTTTTCTTGACAATTTTGGAATATAGCATTTCGGTATTGCTCCTATGAGAATTCAATTTGATCTAATTCATGAATGGCATCTGCATCCGAGTTCGAAAGTCTGTTTGGAATAATCGCCGCATTTTGGCTCGGCCAACGTAGGCTTCAATAATGACATTACCAATTTATTGGATGAATAATCAAATGCGAAAGAATCTGTCTTTGTTTCAGGGCTTTTCTTTAAGAAATCTAGAATGAGCTTGATTCTTGAGCTCTTCATTCTTCTCTGTCTGTCGAATCTAATCCCCGAATCTCGGCTACGTATTGTCGAGTTTCGTGAAGAAGGAGGCAAATCGACGATTAACCTGGTTTTCCTTCATATTTGTATCTTTTTGTTGTGTTCCAATTTTTACATTTTGAAGCTCTTCTAATGTTTGAGTGACTATTCTTGTTGCTTCATCATTTATATCAATATTCCTGACCTTATCCTTTTCTTCTTAGGTGACTTATTCTTTTACTATAAGGAGTTACGAATTTTATGTCCTCAATAGTCTCGGCTATGAAACTGTCTCATATCTTGTCTCTTTTATGTACATTATAAGTATCTTTGCTTGTAGAAAGCCTGTCTTGTCTGTTCAATCTGTTTGCCTTTGCCACTTGTCTACTTTGTATTACTGTCTTTTGTGAATCATCATCGGATAAGGTGTTTGGCTCCATTCAATTTTATTTACATATCTTTCAATATGGGGCTTAGGATCTGCGAGTAAACATGCGAGCTTACATTTTTACCCATATTGCACTCAAAATACCTTGTGGGTCATACTTCCATGTAAAACTACATGGGAACTTATACTCTTTAAGTTTGATATATTTAGCGCTTCTACGGTATTCACAATGAATGGCCCAATTTGATTTTCAGCTTAAATTGGGTCTTTTTCTTGAAAAGCTATGAAGTGGATTTCATGCATTCAATAGTTGTCTCGGATATTCTAAAGAAAATATTCTTGTAGTTACAAATTTGGGTAACTTATATGGGGCGAGGGGATGAGCCATACACTGCGATTTACGTATGATTTTGATATAAATACCAATCTCCAATTTTGTAGCTCTGCGATAAGCTGCGAAATTCTTCTTGTCTCATCATTGATCACAGGGATCTGTTGTTTTTCAAGAAGATACATAGCGAGGAGCTATAAATGAGTCATGAAATGCAGCAAACTATACTCTTTGTTCCATTTCCTTAGAATAGATGACCAAAATACTGCGGTAAGAAATTTCCTTACGCATCCACTTTCGACATTCAATTGGAAACTTATGTTTGTTTGATAATATAGGAAGAGGTGTGATAACGACAGAGGAGTATCACAACTCCTTCTTCGATAATTTGGATAATGATAATGCATATTATCAGCAATACATCTAGCAAAATTAATTTGAATGGATGGTGGATGACGGGGTTTAGAGTTGACGGAAAACCTAGGATAGCCACATCGGTGAATTCATCAACACAGCGTATCCTAGTATGAA
This sequence comes from Pinus albicaulis, assembly GCA_034641835.2. NCBI lineage: Eukaryota > Viridiplantae > Streptophyta > Pinopsida > Pinales > Pinaceae > Pinus > Pinus albicaulis. The sequence goes on along the minus strand of CM076575.1, from coordinate 1,853,641,689 downwards.
GGATAACGTGAGACAATGCAATACAGTTTCATACGGGAAATCAACGGTGTCGAAAGGAGGTTCTTAGGAATATCAACTTGATTTGGACAAAAAGTACGGTATATTTTGAATCTAGCATTGAAATCCAAGTCGAAGATATAGTTGGGTTAAATCTTCTCTTGTTAGGGTAAACGAGAATCGGGGTCATGATTCATTTTGCGGCATGGAAGTTATCGAATCTTCGGTGATGTAAAACGGGGTTTCTTTTTCTTTGTTTACGATACATATTTTTACGGCATATAATAGGCTTGGCATAATCGATAAAGTCGGGAAAAAATGAGTGAGAGGGACAATATATCTCGTGATTGGATTCCCAAATTGGAATATCTTTGTCACCCTTTCCTTTGATTTGCCATAGCACCAATTATAGACATCAAGCGCATTAAATTCTACATTAGGGTCTATTATTAGACGAGTCTTTGATCAACTAAAGGGCTCTTCTGCGGAGAAATAATTGTAGGAGGAAATTTGGGCCCAGGTCGACCACTTCTGTAGAATCGGCGGTGAGTGCGAGGAGTTGGTTTTGTCGATTTTGAAGGACATGGTGGCTTTACGAAGACTTCTTTTAGATTTTGGGCCTCCATTCTTAGTACACCTTCTTGGTCATTTTTAATAATGAACGAAGCAAGCTTAAACGGTTTGCTAAGTTCCTTTACGAAACGAGGGGGGTTTTCTTGGCAGATTTCTACGGAAAATGGGGTTTTACGACGGGGTTTTAGGAAATGCAAGGAATTTAAAGCTCGGGACGTGTATTTAAAATCGATTTCAGCAGCCAAAATAGACCGGGGTATGGAAAAAGCTGCCGAGAAAGGGCAATTAGGGATTCCGGGAAATTTTGACGAGTTTCCGCAGAAAAATGGACCTTTTTTGCGATAACTTTGGTAATTATTTGAAATCGACGGGGAATTTTGAAATCTCGGAGGGCAACTCGGTCATGCCTGGAGAACCGGTGGAATTACGGTTGAGAAGACGTTGCGGAGAGGAGTGCTCGATCTTCAATTTTTTGAAAATGGCTTCGCGGAAGAGATGTAGTACTTTGTAATGGAAATTCGGGAGCAATGGGCGTCGAAAAATGGTGTTTGGTAGGTTGAAAATGGCTCACCTGCAAAGGATTTCTCGGGAGTTGAACGGCGTGATTTTGAGGAAAACGGTTAACGATGTTTTTTACGGGGTTTTTAAAGCGAAAAGGTGAAAATTTGAATGCAAATAATAATTTTAATGTTATCCTTCGACATTTAGCAACCATAGTTAAATGACATTAAACTCGGGTTAAATGGGTGAGGTTTAGGGAATAACGCCGGTGGTATTCGTGGTAAATGGTGGTAAGCGGAAACTAGCTTTTCGAGAGGCCCAGCGATACAACGTGGTGGTGACACGTAAGTGCGGGTGGTTTTGGAAAAACCACTGCCCATTTCGCAACCGGCTTTGCCAAAACATCAAACGATTACTTTATGAGCGCGGAAATGCATGTTAATGATGGGATGCACGGATTCAACGAACGGCCACAATGAAAAGGAAAGGTGCGGGAAAAGGTAAGTTATCGGGTTGATGCGATACTATTGCGAAGTGTCCATGAACCGACGAAAATGGAAATCGTTGAGGAAACATCGGTAAGAGCGACGCTTGCAGAAAAGGTGAAAGGTAAGTTATCGGGTTCACTTTTGGGTCATTGATCTTGGGGCTTAGTCGCTATCTGGGCCTTTGAAATGTGTCGCAATACCGACACTTATAAAAGGTAATACTTAATTGCGACACTATGCCCAAAGCGTCGTTAGAAGACTTCCTCCAAACCTCGCTATTATATGTTTTACGAAGATATGGTAAGTAACTCTCTCTTGTTCTTCGTAGAAATAATTATACTATGTTTTATTTTTATTTTCAAAATAGATTAAAGATTGTATGAGAAAAATTATTAATTCATCGATATGTGTGTGTTGTGAGGAATAATTTCATAGTTCAACTTAATGGTTCATTATATAATCATGTGAGCATCTTGATGATATATCTTAAAAATCAACGAAAAGCCATGTGTACAAAATCGATGTATACTCTAGAGAGTGGGACTGTATCACTATGTAAATTGTTGTATGCTACTTCAACAAAATTATAAGATAAAAACGCAATACACATTATATATGCACCATAACAATTGCCATACAACTAATTTGTTTTGAGGATACATGCGGCATTCTGAGAATAATTCTATACTTAGTGTGTATATCAATCTGTTGATAAGTTTTGAGTATCAGAAATGATAAGGAATATCCATACATGATCTTGTAATGTGATTATAAATTGTCTATAATTTCCATAAAATGTATAAATGATTTGTTTAAAAAAAATCAACACAATCAACCCTAAACAATGCTCATGACGTGGAATGTCATTGGCGAAACAAAAATGATGGTCACATGTCCCATTTCTATGGTAATGGTGATCATATATATGTTGTAGCGACACTTGATGAGTAATTAAATAAATCTAAAGGTGTGACTCATTGTGCCATATTTTTAAAGCATGATTTGTTTTCCTAGTTTTTGCTAATTTGTTAACATATTTTATTCATTTGGAAAGCTAATTAATGATGATTTAAGTAATTATGACTTAATGAGAGATCATCTTCACATCTTCATTTGAAATATATTGGTAATTGTAGTCACTATATGGACCACACATGCATGCTAGAAAAATTGAAATATAAGCTATAATACACATCTTATATCTTGCCATAACAATTGTCATACAACTTATTTCAGCACATCTTATGCTATGTGTTGAAATTACTACGAACGATGTACGGGCGACGCCTTCCATTTCCGGCGATCGGTCAAGATCGCGGTATAACAAAAACGTTGCGGAGAGCCGCTTGCCATTTTTGATTGATCGAGTTTAAAAAATTGAAGGACGGTGGTCCCGAGGCGAAATTTCCGTATTTCAAATCTCAACGAGGTGGATTTAATAAATTTCGCATCCACTTTCGACCCCGTACGTACGAGTGCCCAAAATCGGACACGGAAAATTCATAAAGCGATTGAATAGAAATTTCGCGTCACATTTTTGATGACCTCGGCAAATTTTTTGGCACTGAAATTGATATTTACGGATTTGAAATATCAACGAGGCGGATTTAATAGAAATTTCGCATCACACTCGATAGTCCACAGTGCCCAAAATCGGACGCGAAAAATTCATAAAGCGAGATTGAATAGAAATTTCGCGTCACATTTTGATGACGTCGACAAATTTTTGGCACCGAAATTGATTGAAGGAGAGTTTAATTTTTGGTTGTGTCAGGCGGGCAAAGTTCTTTAATGTTTGTTTTAAAAAATGCATCGTCGTACGGTCCATATATATATATATGTTTTACATATATACATCATATGCACAATTCAAAGCGAGTGAGTTGTAAATGCACGAGATAGAGTGAAATTTTAGAGTGTGAGTTAGAGTGAAATTTTGATGTGAGTTTTGTGTTGAGCCGTGTTTTGAAGCATTCAAGTTTTTATTCCCTCGGTCGGAGATTTTGTAACCAAAGTTTTGAAGTTTAATGAAATAGTTTTACGGTGAAAACTACGGTTTCCGGGGAAGAATTTTTTTTTTATATTTTACGTTACGGAATTTTAAATATTCCAACACTATGATCTACTAAAAATTACTTGATAAATGTGCTTCCAATATAAAGAAAAAAAGCATGAACGAGCTTTCCCTAAATTGCAATAGGAGAATTTATGTTTATTATTAATATATTGCATAATCGTCTTATAAAAATTGCATAATCAGGACTAAGAACAAATCCTCGGTGCATTTTTTATTGTTGTTGTGATTAAAAAAATGAGCCAAAGAACGCTAAGGCACTCGGAGAAATCAATCTATATTATTTCTCACAAAACATGTTGAGTAGTGGAGACTAAGCCCTAGATTTTTTATTTGTCCTCAGTATCTCTCATTAATTATGCTCATGTAGTTATAAGAATAGGCAAAGAAATCGAGGCTTCAGGAAAATTAGTCTATGTGTGCGAGAAATTGATGATTCTTGTTGACTAAATGTTATACCATTTGAAATTGCGGCCAATTAATCGAGGCCATGATGTACCATTTGTCGAGTATCTATTTTCTCATGTATGAAAGTTTTTTTTTTTCTAAGTAAAAGTAATTATATTAACAAAGGAGTACGGTACGTGAGCCGAGCACAGTCTTCTTAGTCTTTGTGGCATTTGAAACAAAATATAGTTTGAAAGCCCCTTACTGCAAGGGAAACCGATGCGAAGCAGTTCATTTGAAAAATCCCGCGCGGGGGAACCGGTGTAGTGCGGGGACCATATCGAAACAAAAAAACGGATGCATTTTTAGAGACGAGCGGGAAACGGTATATGAACGGGCCGTGAGAATGGGCGAAATAGAGCAAAAAACAGTGAAGAGGAGGAACTATTCATCGGGATCGGAGTTCGTAGACAACTCTGCACCGAGTTCATCTGGTTCCCCGTCGAATTATCTGGTCAGCCTTGAGTGGATCACCTTCCCGCGAGGGAGAGGGTAATCTGTACAGCTCACCTGCCCACGTCACCTCTCGGTAGGTTGACCCACCGCTTCCTTGTTCGCCTGGTCTGCGTGGCCTTGCCCATCGACCCTTCACGTTCGCACTATCAGGTTGCTTCCCAGCCCAGTGCAGCTAGAATCCACGGGCAGCAGAGGCACGTACACGCGAGGCCGAGCGGGAACAATTTTACGGAGCTCTTCCACGAAGGCAGCCCCTTGGTAGGGCGGTCACAGGTTGATTGAGAGTGTTGTTAAGGGAAAAATGCGCGGAGTGTGGGTTTGGCCGGGGAGGAGAGCGGAAGGAGTGGGGTAAACGAAGACGACGGCCGGCGGAGAAGGAGCCCTCTAGGTTGAGCGTCGAGTGGGAGATAGGCGAGAGGAGGTGCCGAGAGGTGGAGGGAGAGCGTCGGGTGGCGCCTCGTGGAGCCTCTTCGACGGCGCATTCTATGCACGAGGCGCGGCATGGTACGCTCGAGACGAGCGGGGCGGGGAGGAAAAAGATGGACTGAAGGCGGGCGAGAGGGGCAACGAGAGCGATGAAACGAAGCTTGCGGGAACCGAGCGTGGCGAAGTGGAGATTTTTTCCAAAATCAGAAGCAACGAATTGAGACGACTCCTCTTACCGATTCTGATGCGAACATTCGGCCACGCTCTGGAGCGCACCACGGATTCACGGGCGAAGTGCAGTGAGACCGAGAGGACGTTCATAATAACAACCCGAGTCTACCTTGCAACGTAGGCAAGTGCAATAAACCACCATAAATATGAGCGGAGGCCGAGTCATGTCGCGGCATGCGTGTGTATCGCGAGTGGGACTACGGTTTATTCGAGCGTCGTAATTAAATGCCGATCGGTCGACATTAAGAGCGGAATGACGGCACTCTTGCGGGTGGGCCGGTGGCTTCCCCTCCCCCCATCCCATGACGTTAAACACCACCAACTTCACGTTTTTGCATGGCCATTGGAAAATGATTTACTATGGTTTTCCTGCTAAATTCCAATGGATGATTATTCAAAAATATTGAGAATTAGTTTAGTCTCAAGGCACTGGCAAGAGTCTTCTTGGATAATTATAGATTACCTCTCCAATGGATGATTGTACATTTTTCATGTACATTTTCACGTAATTTCGATTGATGCTAGATCTTACATTAATAACTATACTTGCATGAATATCCATGCTTTATAATTCCCCACTATGGTGAATGTTGATGTATGGCCTTGGCCCATTGATCTTACAATTAACTCACTATTCATATTCAATTTTATCATTCTTGACCCAACAAATAAGGAAAGCAATTCGATACGGGCTACATAAAAATGATTTTTAAAAACTACATTAATGTCGATATCACGCACGCATTCGCTCGCTCGCGCATTCACCCTCGGCTCTTGCGGAAACGGCATTCGCTCTAAGCATTCGCCCTCGGCTCTTGCGGGCGGCATTCGCCCTCGGCTCTTGCAAAATGGTAAGTTCTTCACTGCAGGGCCTTCCTCTGTGGTAGGGTTGACCCTATTTAGGTTTTGGAGAATAAAAGGTTGTGATTGATTACGGAGCCTTATATTTGTGGAACTTCTTGCCTCACGGGAATGATAATGTTCGAGAGCAGGTAGCACGTTCATTTTAGAGGCATAAAATTATTCTTCCCAACTATATTTATACGTACGTAATTTTGGAATTTGATTTAAAAAACTACTACCCAACTTTGAGTTCAGCGGGTGTTCGTGTAAGGCTGTTTGGGCAACTTTGGGATTCAAGCGAATTGTTCGTGTAAAATTTGTTTGGGCTTTGAGGAAATATTCTGGAGACTCTGCAACATTTAGGGATCTTTCCCTCGGTCGTGACTCACGGCGGGTGCTTGCCAGGTTGAATGATATCTTTAACATTCAATGATACGAAATTGTACATGGGCTCTGTCAAATTTTTGCCGTAGTAAACCCAAACCACTATTCGAGCAATTAGCAGAACACATTTTACGCACTCTTCTTCTTAGTTCGCCGAATCTTATGGATTTTTTTAGATCTTGGTGCTTGGTAAGATTGGACATAATATGGACCTAGGCGCTTGTTCATTACAATGTCTCCGTCATCGGAGTTTAGAAAATGCTCGGAAATTTGGGTTTCACAAGGGGATTACCCTTGCTTGCAAGTGCTTCGATTATCGATCACATTCAAAAAAAGTCTTTGGTAGCATTGATGAGCTCTTTGTAGGTGAATTTAAGAACGTTTCACAATATACGAACTAAATTTGTCTGTCCTTTTCAATACTCACAATGGCATAAACGGTGGAACAAACAATCTAGTGGCCAATGCAACAAGCACATTTGGAATTTTACAAATTCCGGAAACGGAATTGGAGAATAAAACTCCCTTCTTGCCACGGAGAGAAAAAAAATTTAAAATTTCATTCCACGGACGGATTTCTTCCGGAAAAATTTATATTCCATGTATAAAAAAACTGCGTACAATTCTTCCTTAGGTTGTCCGAATATGTGCATAAGCCACACATCCGAAAACCTTCATATGTGTGACACTTTGCTTTGTGCCACTCCATGCCTCTTAGGCACTTTGTTCATAACGACTTTTACAGGAGCACTGTTCAAAATATCTGTTGCACAATGTCTGACTTCAGCCCAATAATCATTAGGCAAATGCTTTGCCTTAAGCATACTCCTCATACCATGTCCATTATGGTTGGTTCTTCCTTTCGGCTACTCCATTTCTTTGTTGAGTATATCAATTCTGTGCTTTTGAATACCATTTTCTCTACAAAACCATTGAAAATCTTTAGATATATACTCACCTCCTCTATCAGTCCTTAAGACTTTGATATACGGCCACTGCGATTCTCAACAAGTGCTTTCAAATTGCAAAATTTTTCAAACACTTCACTTTTCTTTTCAAAAACTAAACCCAAGTTTTCTTGTAAAATCATCAGATATTTTAAGATATAGTGGAAACTGTAAGCGATGGAGTTTGCATCGGTCCACATACATACGAGTGGACAAGTTCTAAGGTGCTTTGCCCTTATGCTTTTCCCGGAAAGAGAGAAAACTTTCTGTGTTGTTTCCAAAATACAACCTTCACAAAGACTCTCCGGTTTCTCTATCAATGGTAAACCACTTACCATCCCTTTTACGATCAACATATTAAGACCTCCAAAGTTGAGATGACAATCTCTCCATTACCCATAACATTATCATCTTTTGGTTCGCTTTGGAATGTCTCTTGTACTCTTGTTGCTTTCTCTTCACCATTCATCGGTCTTGCTCTCATTCGAGAGGGAACATCCTGTTCCTTGTCATCTTCACTTCGGCTGATACATTTGTTTTCTGGGTGGTTTATCCATGATGGTACAAACATCATTATACGAAGAAAACATTATATCCCTTATGGACAAGGCTTGTCCAACTTGCCAGAATTACACTTCATTCACGGAACATAATAAACATCTGCTATGGTTTCTTTTGCACCTAATCTTGTTAAAACATTTACATCTCCTTTTCCCATAATGAAACTTTCCTTCATCGAGTTCCTAGTGTGACTTGTGTTGCACACTTTCTTCCCAACATGAAAACATTGCTAAGTTTCACTGTCATATGGTTACTACAACCGGAGTCTAGAAACCATAAGTCTTCACTCTTTACTATTGACCATATTACAAGCTAAAAACAAATTACCTTTAATTTGCTATTTTCTTTTTGTGAAATTGGCACTGAGTTTCACTTCTCATATCGTGCTTCTTCTTTCTACATTCATTAGCATAATGACCATATTTTTTACAATGGTAACATTGGATATTGGATTTGTCATACCTTTGTCCTTGTGCATCCTGTGACCATTACATTGGCTACGCCTTAGCCTTGATGCTGATTTGGATTGTTGCCCCTTCCCTTGAGCATTCTTAGTTGTTCACCCACCTGCGATTTTGACACGCACCTCTTCCTCTCTTGTTTCCTCTGCCTTGCCCTCTGTTACTCTTACGAAAGACATACGGGTCTTAAAGGCTTGCTCGAGATGAGTTTGCACTCCCTACCCGATCTCTTGTTCATGGGTCATCGGTGATGCATGTAGTTCATCCTTTAGCTTTGTGAATCCCTGATACTCCTCTATGGTGGTGACAATCACATCGAATCTTGAGGGTAAACTATCAAGAGTTTTTCCACAATCCTTTTTATCTTCAAGAGTCTCTCCATGAGATCTTATTTGTGTGACCATTCCAATCACATGAGTGAAGAATGAGTCAATGTTATCTGACTCCTTCATACGAAGTCTCCAAAGTCTCTCCTCGACAAGCTGCAGGATTTCTTTGTCTTCACTTTCTCCATACTGCGATAAGTTGTCTTCACTTTCTCCATACCACGATAAGTTGTCTTCACTTTCTCCATACCCCCGATAAGGCATGCTTGAGGTTTCCCATGCTTGAGGCTGTTGGGGTGATGAGTCCAATAGGTCTCAATGGTACCCTCGTTGGGGAATACTATTCTTGATCAGACCACATATTTTGGATGTTGAATTCCATGATCCGGTACACATTCACAAAGGGTGCCATAGTCATTATGCATGCGAGAGAGGGTGAATTCTGCGAGGCATTACCTTGAGGAGGTGTTGTTGTTGTTTAAATTGGCCACTTCTGGGTGTTTGTACGGTTTTTTTGTTACAAGCGCAGTATTGAAAAGACGGACAAATTTAGTTCATATTTTGTGAAATTGCCTCGAAATTCACCTACAAAACTCGACAATGCTACGAAAGACTTTTTTGAATGTGATTGATAATCGATAATTGCAAGCAAGGGTAATCCCCTTGTGAAACGCAAATTCTGAGCATTTTCTAAGGCTTGATGACGGAGTTATTGTAATGAACAAGCGCCTAGGTCCATGTACATCCAAAATCTACCAAGCACCAAGATCTATAAAAAAAAATCCACGATGTCTGTGACCCAGAAGAAGAGAGGCAAAAAATGTGTTACTTGCTTACTGTTTGAATAGTGGTTGGGGTTTACCACGACAAAAATTTGTGAGCCCATGTACCATTACCGTATCATTGAAATTAAAGCGGTATCATTCAATGGGCAAGCACACGCCTCCAGCTCCATGAGGGCGAGGCAGAATCCTAAATGATCACGAGTCTACGGCAATATTTCCCAAAGCCCAAACAACATTACACAAACACCGAGTTGAACTCAAAGTTGCCCAACTGACCTTACACGAACACCACTTGAACTCAAAGTTGGGTAGTAGTTTTTTAAAATCAAATTCCAAAATTATAGACGTATAAAGATATTTGGGAAGAATAATTTTATGCCTCTAAAATGAGCGTGCTACTGTTCTCGAACATTATCATTCCCGAGAGGCAAGAAGTTCCACAATATAGGCGATTGCCCGTAATCATCACAACCTTTGTATTCTCGGAGGCTCAAAAAACCCAAATAGGGTCAACCCTACTATAGGAGGAAGGGCTACTTGATAATAACTTACCATTTCATGAGGGTGGTCGATGCGCGAGGGCGATACCGGTTAAGAGGGCGAGAGGCGGATGCGGAAGCGAATGCTGTGCATAAGAGGGCGGGCGAATGCGAGGGCGAATGTTGTTCTGCAAGGGCGAGGGGCGAATGCGCCTTGATGTAGCGTTAATGTAGTTTTAGAAAATCATTTTTATGTAGCGTGCATTTGAATTTTAGCATTTCAAATCATTTTTGTTACATTTGATTTTGTATTTCTAATACAAGTGACAAACAAATTTCTACAAAGGGTTGAAATTTTTACTGAATAGCCATGAAAGACTAATTAAGATGGCTTAAAATGCAAGTGGAACTTCAAAATAAATGTAATTGAAGGCTCTCTCCACTAATTTTTTGCAAAAGTGCTTACATTATTTAAGTTATCTAGGATATTTTTTTGTATTACACAATCAAAATTAAATAATAAAATAGTTGGGTAGTCTTATTGTTTCAAATTAGGACACAATTTTCAAATGGTGATGAAGTTTCAAGTGATGATTAATGACAATATTCTCCTTTCTATGTGAAAAACTATACAAGGTTCCTTGTTGCCATGAAACCTAACTCATGTGGCGACATGGGACGGTCCTCCATTTCCCGTCATAAGGCATTTTGCACATGTTGACGACTAAATTTGCGGATTCGTTTTCCATGAGGTGCTAGAGTTAGAAGACTTAATTTTGACGTTTGAAATTTTTTCAAAAACGTTCTTACGCCCTTTAATTTCCTTACCAATAATTTTGCAACACTAGTCCTCTTCGCAATTGCAAGGCTGTACTCAAAAAGTAAGGAAAGTTACTTTTTTGGCTCACTCAATGATCCAAGTGGACAACGGTGACACACCACGCCTAATCCCTTGGGGCCCCATAGTGTCTCTTTTAGTTTTCGGTTTCGGCACAACTTACTATTTTTTGGAGTTTTAGGGTCACGAACCTGGGCCGTTTTCGGGCCTAAACGACGTTTTTTGGGCATCGCACCTCTAGCAAACTCCCTCATTTATGTATCATTCTATTCCAAAAATTATATTTATGGTGAGAAGTTGTAGTCCTCGGATAGATCTTTCTAATGATGTATCATGTGCGTCAAACGGGGATAGTATGCCAAAGTTACGTCCACAGGAAGTTAAACACAATTTACCCAAATAGAGCCCATAGTTTTGGCACTTCATCTCCTAGGGTTTGGTTTTTGGATGTTTAGGGTTCTCCATTGTTTCTCAATAATAAATAGGCCCTGAAGCCTCATTGCTTAACTCGATTCGGAGGCACATGTTGCCTCATCTCCTCGAGAGATAGCTACCGGCGCCTAGCTAGTTATTTCCATTAAATACATAAGCAAATTTAGTTCTTTGATATTAATAAAATGAGTATTATTTCCAACTGCATCTCTGTGTTGTAGTTATGTGTTTATTTTTTGCATTCTTGCATAAATACGGATAAATGGTATCGAGTGAATTACTTGCTTTTTTCTCGATCCTTCTTTGCATGTCCCCAATGAGGTCGGGGTATAAGGAGTTAGGGCTCAATGCGGGTGGAACCTTTGCAGATTAGCCTCGCAAACCCCGACGGACGCCCATGGGGGATGAAAATAAGACAAAGAGGGAGCCGAAGATCTATCAAAATATTTCTCAAGGAGGCCCTCGAAAAACAAGGCAGCGATGATGGATAACTTTGCCCCGGATCCTTCAACGGCTGCCTTGGTGGTGCATCTACATCCAGCGACCACTCTGAAGGTGTGACTTTCCTTTTAAGGTACAAGTAAATTTTGACATTCCATGTTGAGGGTCAAATGAATGCGGATGCCATAGACGGATGGTTGAGATCTGTTAGAAGGATATTTCTTGGTTCATGACTTTTCCGATGGGGAGAAGATTATTTTTCCTCCTCAAAGTTTCCCCCCATGTCAGGAGGCGGGTAGAAAAAGATGCTTGTGAGAAAAAGGACGAAATGAAACCCTATTTCATTCATCGTATCCACTTGGAATTCTTTAGAGACGCTATCAAGGAACAATACTATCTTGTGAAGAGAACTATGAGGACAAGTACATACAATGGATACGCTACGGCAACAAAGGGATCAATATGTGCTTGAGCTAACGAATCTATTCCATACTGCTAGCACCAAGTTGGGTATCAAGGTCGAAACATGCAGTGCTAAAGTATCGCGATTCCATGCACTTGCAGTTACATTTAGGAGGTAATGGAATTCCTCGACATCTCCTCGCTTGGTACGGCATCTTTGACGACCGCTACTGCCAAGATTGAGCAGAAATTAAAACGAGAAGAAGCGAGACTTTGGATACGCGAATCAAAAGCAAGGGAAAGGTGCTCCCAAACCACAAAATAAAGGACGAGCCAAGGCACGGTGACTCAAGACAACCCGTCGAAGCCACGAGGAAAGAACAACCTTTGCACAAAGCCAAAAGAAGGACACGGGAAAGTGGTGTGAGTTCCATATTAAGAGCTCCACTCGCAACACAAGTGAGTATCGGGCCAAGCGATCGGTGGTGGAGATGCGGGCTTAAAGAGTCAAATCCATGCTCGGTGACTCTAAATCAGAACTTTGACAAGGGGAATGACAAAGGGAAACATATTATTGATGCGAAGCCCAATGCCCTTTGTTGCCACTACAAAGATACAGAAGGAGGAAGATCTCTTACACTCCCGGATGTGGGTAAGGGCTCCACGATGCAGAGTTCATTATATGATAGGATCAGCAAGAACCTCATTTCGGTAGATGCCAAGCGGTTGGGCTTTGCCGACCACGAGGTCACCCACATCCATACGAGATTTCAGCGTCGGCCGACGGTCATAGCCTTCCCTATAGCATCGAAGCCCTTCATGGATGAGGTATTATGTTGTTGTTCCTATTGATATTTCGATGTATTGTTAGGACAACCATACTTGTGGAAGCGTCATGCGGTGTATGAGTCTCGGCCTTGTGTTGTTATTGTTACTTTTGGAAATAAGTTTACGGATACCATAGGTACCACCTCCTGCTACTATCTCTTTGAGATTCTTGCAAAACAATGCAATAAGCTCATTTCCCAAACTAGGAAATTCATTTTTGCGATGATCCGCCCCGGGGCAAGAGAGAAGACTATGGCCACGACCTCGAGAAAAGGCTCCTACTGCCGACAACAACAAATGGATAAGGTTGTGGAGGAGTACGGGGACATTTTCACCACCACCCACGGGGTTCTCTACACTTTGTCAATTCCAAACACCCGATTGATCGACCCCGGGTGCGCCGCTACCCAACGGACCGATCTATCGGTGCTTTCTACATTACGGAGAACAATGAAATCAAGAGGCAGATTTGGGAGGCTGGCACAGAAGATGTTATCAGGCCAAGTTCATTGCCATGTGGGAGCAGATAATTTATTGTTATTGAAATCATAGTTCTAAATTATCTCTTTTTACGCGAGCAATGTAATCTATTAATTGTAAGTAGATTCATTATAAAAATTCAAATTGATTTTAGCGTAGATGATGAAAATTTATATATTAATTGGTTTTAAGAGTATTTGTATTATGTAGGAGCACTTGAAAGATAAATGTAAGGACTTCATTTTACGGTTTCCTTATTTTATTGGGCTGAACTAGAGAAAATTGAATATGAATAGTGAGTTAATTGTAAGATAAATGGGCCAAAGCCATACATCAACATTGACCATAGTGGGAAAGTATAAAGCATGGATATTCATGCAAGTATAGTTATTAATGTAAGATCAAAGTTAACTCTTAGCTTCACTAAAGAAATAGAAAGGCAAAGATCTAGCATCAAGCTGAAATTCACGTGAAAAAGTAGATGAAAAATGTGAAATCATCCAATGGAGAGGTAATCTATAATTATCTAGTAAGACTCTTGGCTATGCCTTGAGACTAAGCCCAATTCTCAGTATTTTTGAATAATCATCCATTGGAATTAGTAGGAAAAACCATAGTAAATCATTGTCCAATGGCCATGCAAAAAATATAAAAAAAATAATATTTGTTGGTTGTTTTTCAATAGGTGGACCATGATGGGACCACTGAGAAGGTGGGGGTGTTTGTTTAATCATGGAAGTGAGGTTTAGTAGATTGATAGTCAAGTTATCTTTCCCTACAAATTTTCTCGATCAAGTTATTCATTCATTGAAATTTGATTCATTCCTACTGTTTTGATACACAATCCAATCCACTTGAGTCTTGAGTATTCATTGAGAATGGCATTCATAGGTTGTCAAGAAAGAGGTTATCATGCACATGCACTCTTCTTTTCTTGGTATCTTTGTAACTATGTTCAGCCCCAGTTCTATATTTTTAAATTATCATAATAGTTTGTGATTATTAGGCTTTTATTTTGTCTTTTAAGAATTTTAATTTAATTATTATTAATCATTAAATTAAAATATATATATATATACATATATACATATAGTTATTATAGTTATTAAACTTTCAATAGAATTATTGAACTTTCAATGGTACATCAACTTTCATACATGAGAACCCGGATGCGAGTGAAGTTGGTAGTGTTTAACGTGATGGGATGGGGGTGTGGAATAAGGGGAAGCCACTGGCCCACCTGCAAGAGTTTTGTCATTCAGTTCTTAATGTTGACTGACCGACGTTTAATGCCATTTACTCCTGGTGCTCGAATAAACCATAGTCCCGCTCCTCGATACACATTCGCATGCCGCGACATGACTCAGCCTCCACTTCATACTTATGGTGGTTTATTGCAGTCAATTCATAGTTGCACGGTATACTGGGTTGTTATTATGGAACGTCCCTTTGGTCTGAATATAATTCCCCCGCCTGTGAATCTGTGGTGCACTCCAGGAGCAGGGATTTCTAATGTTCGCACTGTAACTAGTAAGAGGAGCTGTCTCAACTGTTGTTTCAATTTTGGAGAAAATCTCCACTTCTCCCACGTTGGTTCCTGCAAGCTTTCTTCTGTCGCCCTATTGCCCCTCTCGCCTCAGTCTTCTGTTCATCTTTTGCCTCCCTGCCCTGCTGTCTCGAGTGCGACTATGCCGCACCTCAGGCAAAGAATGCGCTGCCGAGGAGGCTCCACGAGGCACCAAATTCGACGCTTTCCCTCCACCTCTGGAACCTCCTCTGCATCTATCTCCCACTCTGACAGTCAACCTAGAGGGTGCCTTCTCCGCTCGGGCCGTCGCTTTGCTTTCCCCACTCCTTCCGCTCCTCCTGCTCAAATCCACACCGCGCATTTTTCCTTTAACAGCACTCTCAATCAACCCAGGGTGACTGCCTCAATTACGTTCGTCTTTCATGAAGAGCCTCAGGAAATTGTTCCCAGTTCTCGCCCGGCGGAATGCAGCCTCTCGGCAGCTCAGGATTCGGCGCAGTTTGTTGGGATGAACCACCCTGATAGTGCGAATATGCAGGGTCAGATGCGCAAGGCCACGCAGGACCTGGCGAACAAGGAAGTAGTGAGTCAACCTACTAAGAGGCAGGACGCAGTTCAAGTGAGCGAGGCGCAGATTACTCCTCCTCCTCCCAGGAAGGTGATCCATTCTATTGCTAACCTGTATAATGCTGACGGGGAACCAGATGAACTCTGGTGCAGAGTTGTTTACGAACCTCCTAATGAATAGTTCCTCCTCTTCACTCTGGTTTTTTGCTATATTTCTGCCCATTCTCATGGGCCTGTTCATGTGTTTCCTGCTATCTCTGAAAATGCATTTTTTTTTTTTGCTTCGATATGGTCTCTAGTACTAGAATTCTCTGATTCCCCTGTGCAGGATTTTTCAAATGAACTGTTTCAGACTGGTTTCCCTCTTGCAGGGCAGTCTTCAAACTATGGTTTTTTGTTTCAAATTCCATAGCACTCGGCAATGATCAGGCTTCAGTCCACTGTACTGTACTCCTTTTGTTAATATAATTACTTTTACTTAGAAAAAAAAAACTTTCATACATGAGAAAATACATACTGACAAATGGTACATCATGGCTTGATTAATTTCGCTCAGCAATTTCAAATGGTATAACATTTAGTCAATAGTAATCATCAATTTTTGCACACAGAGACTAATTTCTCTGGAAGCCTCACATTTCTTTGGATTTTTATTCTTATAACTACATAGGCATAATTAATAGAGAGATCGAGGACAGAAAAAAATCTAGTGCTTAGTCTCCACTACTCAACATGTTTTGTGAGAAATAATACATAGATTGATTTCTCTGAGTGCCTTAGCCTTCTTTGGCTCATTTTTTTAATCACAAAAACAATAAAAAATGCACTGAGCATTTGTTCTTATTCTGATTATGCAATTTTTATAAGACAGATTATGCAATATTAATAATAAACATAAATTTATTGCAATTTAGGGAAATCTCGTTCATGTTTTTTTCTTTATATTGGAAGGTTACTTGATTTTTGAAGTAATTTTTAGTAGATCATAGTGTTGTAATATCTAAAATTCCAGAACAAAAATGGAGAATAAAACTCCCCTCTTCAACACAGAGAAAATATAAAAAAAAATTTCTTCACTGGAAACAGAGTTTTCACTGTAAAAACTATTTCATTAAAATTCAAAACTTTGGTTACAAAATCTCCTCTGACTGAGGGAATAAAAAAACTTTGACTGCTTCAAAACACAGTTCAACACAAAACTCACACTCTAAAATTTCACTCTATCTGTGCATTTACAACTCACTGCTTTGAATTGTGCATATGATGTATATATGTAAAACATATATATATGGACCTGTACGCACGACATTTTTAAAACAAAAATTAAAGAAATTTGAACACCGGAAGTCAACCAAAAATTAAACTCTCCTTCAATCAATTTCGGGTGCCAAAAAAATTTGCTGACGTCATCAAAAATGTGACGTGAAATTTCTATTCAATCTGCTTTATGAATTTTCCGCATCCGATTTTGGGCACTCGTATGGACGACTGAGTGTGATGTGGAATTTCTATTAAATTTGCCTCATTGAGATTTCAAATCAAAAAATTTTACTTCTGGGACCACTGTCCTTCAATTTTTTAAACTCTAATCAATCAAAAATGGCAAGCGGCTCTTTGCAACGTTTTTGTTATACTGCGATCTTGACTGATCGCTGGAAATGGAAGGCAGTTGCCTGTACATTAGTTGTAAGTAATTTGAACACATAGCATATATTGAGGAAATATTAGTTTGACAAGAATCAGTTATTTCTCTTGAAACTTTGGGTATTAAAAGTCCATGACACAGATATATCACACTCCAAAATCCAAATAAAATGGAAGAGCGTTCAATTTTTTTAATCAAACTTTTATTGGTGAAGGGTTAATTTATTACGAGAACATCATTAATGAAGTGCAAAATTTTAAACGTAACGTCTATTGACTAGAAAAATAATGACCAAAACGTCAAAAAAAATTGTGTGACGGGTAAAGAGAAATCCAAATTCCAACCCTACCTGCCACTTGTTGGTGAGTGGAGGTTATTCACTTTTCATTTATAACTTACCAGGTTACTCATGTTACCAATATTTTCACATGGCTCACTTTTAGGTGACTACTTATTCTAATTCTTATTTATAAAGAACAATTGGTAGATAATTGTATATATTATTTGAAATCTATAACAAATCCAGGCAACAAAATTACAGCAAATAG
Organism: Pinus albicaulis; assembly: GCA_034641835.2. Classification (NCBI taxonomy): domain Eukaryota; kingdom Viridiplantae; phylum Streptophyta; class Pinopsida; order Pinales; family Pinaceae; genus Pinus; species Pinus albicaulis. The sequence continues at coordinate 1,853,624,001 of CM076575.1, read as the reverse complement.
AAAATTATGCAAAAAACTCACCAAGGCACTACTGATGTGTGGATACCCTATCCTTTCTTAGATCCTCATAACTTACCAACACCTAGTATATTGGTATACACATAATATGGCATTTACTTGAAGTATTTCATATGTATCTAGAAGTAAATAAATTGTATGACAATTGTTATGGCAGATATAAGATGTGTATTATAGTTTATATTTCAATTTTTCTTAAGTAGCATGCATGTGCGGTCCATATAGTGACTACAATTACCAATATATTTCAGTGAAGATGTGAAGATGATCTCTCATTAGGTCATAATTACTTAAAGCATCATTAATTAGCTTTCCAAATGAATAAAATATGTTAACAAATTAGTAAAAACTAGGAAAACAAATCATGCTTTAAAAAAATATGGCACAATGAGTCACACTCTGAGATTTATTTAATTACTCATCAAGTGTCACTATAACATATATATGATCACCATTACCATAGAAATGGGACATGTGACCATCATTTTGGTTTCTCTAATGACATTCCACATCATGAGAATTGTTTAGGGTTGATTGTGTTGATTTTTTTTAAACAAATCATTTATACATTTTATGGAAATTATAGACACAATTTATAATCACATTACAAGATCATGATGTATGGATATTCCTTATCATTTCTTGGATACTCAAAACTTACCAACACCTAATAGATTGATATACACATCATATAGAATTTACCCCTAGAATGCCACATGTATCCTAAAACAAATTAGTTGTATGGCAATTGTTATGGTGCATATATGATGTGTATTAGAGTTTATCTTATAATTTTGTTGAAGTAGCATACAACAATTTACATAGTGATATGAGAACCACTCTCTAGAGTATACATCGATTTTGTACACATGGCTTTTCAGTTGATTTTTAAGAAATATCATTGGTGATGCTCACATGATTATATAATGAACCATTAAGTTGAAATATGAAATTATTCCTCACAACACACACATATTGATGAATTAATAATTTTTCTCATATAATTTTTTTAATCTATTTTGAAAAAAAAAAAAAAATTATATATAATTATTTTTTTAATCTATTTTGAAAAAAAATAAAAATTATATATAATTATTTCTAAGAAGAACAAGAGAGAGTTACTTACCATATCTTCATAAAACATATAATAGCGACGTTTGGAGGAAGCCGTCTAGCGACGCTTTGGGGCATAGTGTCGCAATTGCGACACTTTTTCTAAGTGTCGGTATTGCGAGACTTTTCTCTAAATGTCGGTATAGCGATGGTTTCCCAAGATCAATGGCCCAAAGTGAACTCGATAACTTACCTTTTACCTTTTCGGTAAGCGTCGCTCTTCTAAAGTTTTGAACAATTTCCATTTTCGTCGGTCTTGTGACGTCCGTCGGTCTTGTGACACTTTTGCAATAGTGTCGCACTTTTACAATTGCGACACTTTTTCTAAGTGTCGGTATTGCGAGACTTTTCTCTAAATGTCGGTATAGTGACGGTTTCCGAAGATCAATGGCCCAAATTGAACCCGATAACTTACATTTTCCCCACACCTTTCCTTTTCATCGTGGCCGTTCGCTCATTGAATCCAGATCCGACGACGCTAATACATTTCTGCGCTCATAAAGTAATCGTTTGATGTTTTGGCAAAGTCGCGCGAAATGGGTGGTTTTTCCAAACCACCCTCGCTTACGTGTCGCCACCACGTTGTATCGCATTCAAAAAGCTAGTTTCCGCTTACCACCATTTACCCTCGCGAATACCACTAGCGTTATTCCCTAAACCTCACCCGTTTAACCCGAGTTTAATTTCATTTAACTATGGTTATACCATCGAAGGATAACATTAAAATTATTATTTGCATTCAAATTTTCACCTTTTCGCTTTAAACCTATAAAAACATTGCAGAACTGTTTTCCTCAAAATCATGCCATTTGAACCCTGAGAAACTTTGCAGATCCATTTTCAACCTACCAGTACCATTTTTCGACGCCCATTGCCCTGAATTTCCATTAAAAAGTACTACATTGTTCTCTACGAAGCCATTTTCAAAAAATTGAAGACTGAGCACCTCTGCAATGTCTTCAACCGAATTATGATGGTTCTCTAGGTACTTTTATTCGAAGTTTCCCTCTGAGATTTCAAAATTTCCTGTCGATTTCAAATAATTACCAAAGTTACTGCAAAAAAGTGTCCATTTTTCAGGGAAAACTCTGTCAAAATTTTCCTAGAATCCCTAATTGCCCTTTCTCGTAGTTTTTTCCATACCCTGGTCCGTTTTTCTGTTGAAATCGATTTTAAATACACGTTCTAAGCTTTAAATTCCTTGCATTTCTTAAAAACCCTGCTCAGAAACCCCATTTTCAGTAGAAATTCGCTAAGAAACCCCTGTTTCTCGTAAAGGAACTTAGAAAACCATTTAAGCTTGCTTTGTTCAGTATTAAAAATGACCAAGAAATAGGTAACCCCAAATAATCGAGGCCCAAAATCTCAAAAGAAGTCTTCTGCAAAGAATCCTCAGCTTATTTCCTTCAAAATCGACAAACCAACTCCTGCACTCACGGCTGATTCTACAGAAGTGGTCAGACCAGTCCAGCCTCCAGTCATTTCTCTAGAGAAGAGCCCTTTAGTTGATCTGTATTGTAGAATACTAGACCCTAATGTAGAATTTAACCCGCTTGATGTCTATAATTGGTGCTATGGCAAATCAGTGGAAAAGGGTGACAAATATATTCCAATTTGGGATTCCAATTTGCCTAGATATATTGTCTCTCTCACTCATTCTGTTCTTGACTTTATCAGATTATGCGAAGCCTATTATATGCTAGAACAAAGAAAAAGAAACCCGGTTTTACATCACTGAAGAGTTGATAAATTCCATGTTGCAAATGAATCATGACCCCAATTCTGCTTCCCTATCAATAGAAGATTTAACCCAACTATATCTTGACTTGGATGTCAATGCTAGATTCAAAATATACCAGACTTTTTTTCCAAATCAAGTTGATATTCCTAAGTTAAATCCTCCTTTAGACACCGTTGATTTCCCAGATGAAAGTAGACAGATTGTCTCAATGCTCTCCTTCATACTAGGATATGCCAGTGATGAATTCACTAATGTGGCTATCCTAGGTTTTCTGTCAACTCTAAGCCCTAGTCAATCACCATCCATTCAGTTCAATTTTGCTAGATTTATTACTGAAAGTATGCATTATCAGTTATCCAAATTATCAGAAGAAGGAGTTTTCAGATACTCCTCTTATCTACTCCACCTCTTCCTATATTATCAAATAGATAAGTTTCCAATTGAATGTCAGAAAGTGGATGCATAAGGAAAAGTTATATCAATAGTATTTTGGTCATCTATTCTAAGCAAATGGAACAAAGAGTATAGTTTTACAGATTTCAATGACTCATTTATAGCCCCTGCTATGTATCTCTTGGGAAAAGAGGATATTCCTAGGATCAATGATGAGACAAGAAGAATTCTGCAGTTATCAGAGAGCTACAAAACTGGAGATTGGTATTTATATAAAAATCATACAGAAATCAGAGTGTATGGCTCATCCCTAGCCCCATATAAGTTACCCAGATTTGTTACTACAAGAATATTTGTTTTAGAATATCTTAAACAACTATTGAATGTATATGAAATCCACTTCATAGCTTTCAAGAAAAAGACCCAATTTAAGATGAAAAATCAAATTGGGCCATTCATTGTGAATAACAGAGAAGCTGCCAATGAGATAAATGTCAAACTTAAAGAGTATAAGTTCCCATGTAGTTTTACATGGAAGTATGACCCACAAGGTATTTTGAGTGCAATAAGGGTAAAATGTAAGTTGTATGTTTACTTGCATGATCCTAAGCCCCATATTGAAAGATATGTAAATAAAATTGAATGGGAGCCAAACACCCTATCTGATGATGATTCACAGGCAGTACAGGTAATACAGGTAGACAGTGGCAAAGGCAAACAGATTGAACAGACAATACATGTGGCTTCTACAAGCAAAGATACTGATAATGTACATAAAAGAGACAGAGAAGGAGATAGTTTCATAGTTGAGACTATTGAGGACATAAAATTCAGAACTCCTTATAGTAAAAGAAGCAAGTCAGCAGAAGAAGAAAAGGATAAGGCTGTAAATATTGATATAAATGATGAAGCAACAAGAATAGTCACTCAAACATTAAAAGAGCTTCAAAATGTAAAAATTGGAACACAAAAAAAAGATACAGTCATGAAGGAAAACCAGGCTACTGTCGATTTGTCTACTTCTTCTCAGGAAACTGACAATACAGAGTTAGAGATTCAGATCAGATTCAGAAAGATTAAAGAGAAGAATGAAGAGCTCAAGAATCAAGCTCATTCTATATTTCTTAAGGAAAAGCCTGGAAACAAAGATAGGCTTCTTTCAACATTTGATTATTCATCCAATAAATTGGTAATGTCATTCTTGAAGCCTACAGTGGCTGAGCCAAAATCAGTGGCAGATTATTCCAAAACAGATCTTGAACTGGATGCAGATGCCATTCATGAATTAGATCAAATTGAATTTCATAGGAGCAATACTGAAATGCTATATTCCAAAATTGTCGGTAAAACTATGAAATCAATTAGGCTTGAGAAAACAGTGCTCAACCTCCAAAATCAAATGAGGTTGGACAAAGCCTCATTGTATGCTAATAATTTAATAATAAAAGCACTAGAAGATATAGTGATTGAAGCAGGGGGTGACCCAGCCAACATTGAAGGGGCAAAAGTCTTAATTAAACAGAAAAATGAGGATATAGCTGCTCTTAGAAAACAGTTGAAGTTGCCTCAGAGTGAAAACTCTCAAGAAAAAGAAATTCTACAGCAAAAAACAGAGAATGATGATTTAAAGCAGCTTGTACATCAAATGACAGGTCAGATAAAAACAATGGAAAGTCAAATAGAAGCTCTAATGAAAGAGAATGAAGAGCTAAGAAAAGCACAACCAATGGTCATTCCTACAGTGATCCCCACTGTAAACACTGCTATACCATCTACTTTGGCAGAACACTTGGCACCGAACGGAGTACTGCCAACTGCAGTGCCAAATACTTCTCTAATATTTGCCTCTTCTTCTTCATCCTCACAGAGGACCACACCACAAGACCAAGATAAAGAGATTTTTAGTTTGAGAGGCACTATTAAAAATTTGGAAAAATCCAAAAATGATGCCTTGACTACTTCTAGAGGACATGAGAAAAGGGCTGATCGACTACAAGAACAGGTAAAGATTCTGTAAGCACAGGTAAATCTTACATATCAAGTGGCCTTTATAAAAAATCATTTATGGACCAAACTTATTGATGGCATTCATTCTCAATGGCCTTCAATTCGGATAATTTATGAATAGAGGGAGTTACTTCAAGTTGCTAGTGTAGAGATTGACAAGACTAAGAGGGAAATTGACAAAAAAACAGCCCAAGAAATCCAACTCATAGCTTTTTTAAACAGTAAAACCAGGGAAGAATTGGAAGAATTGAAATTTTTTGATAGAACAGAAACCATTCTTCAAATCAAAAAGGTCCTGAACAAAAGAAACATAATGAGTAATCTAGAGGACCAGTGTAAAGACATGAATTTATCCATCTCAAGATTTTTAGCCAAATACAAAACATTGTCAGAAGCAGGTTTGCCTGATATTCACGCATTGAATGACAAGTTAATGCCTCAGAAAGATTATGATCTAAAAATCAGAAATCATGCAAAAGAGCAAGCCAGACAACAACTGCCCCAAGGATCACCAACAGGCAGAATACTTCTTCAGTATTTTGAAAATCCGTTCTTTTTAGATAATGAGATCAGGCATATGTTCACTATAAAGCCTAAATTTGCCAAGTATACAGAGGCAGATGAAAGTTACAGAAAATTGAAGACTATGAAGATCCCCTCTGCAGAAAAGTGGCAAGAATTCACAGATCTGCTGTGAATTTAATGGATAAAAAATAGGAAATTCACTTGGAAATTCATTTTTTACTGTTACCTCAAATGGTAAAAATACAGGGTTAAAGTGCACAACAACAATCAGTTCATATTAGAATAATCAGTTCTATTTTTGCTTGTAAAAAGGTAACAGCTTGCAAACTGTTTTGCAGCTGTCCCTCTTTTTAAGTTTTCTTTCCTATTTTTGATTAAAACATTATCTCAATTCCTGAGATATTTTGTAAAAAAAAATTTTGTATAAATACTTCACAATTCGAAGTATTCAGTGTGAATAAAATTTCTCAAGACAACTATAGTTCGTGCTCTCTACTTGGCATTTTAATGTTTTTTACTTTGTTCGTGCTCTCTACTTGGCCATTGGCCTGTGGGTGATATGGAATTGTAATCTTGTGCTGAATGTGGTAGTTTTGAAATGTTTTAGCTAATTTATTACCTACAAATTATGGTCCTCCATCTGTGATTATGTCCCTTGGGAGACCATAGTGCACAAAGATTTGGAAAAGAAACTGTACTACAGAGTCCTTTGTAGCTTTTGAAACTGCCTCTGCTTCGACCCACTTAGTGACATATTCAGTTGCAACTAGGATGTATGTTTTTTGGTTTGAGGGAGGACTAATAGGGCCAAAAAAATCAAGTGCCCAGCGTTCAAATTTTTCAATCACTAGTTGAGGGTTCAAAGGCATTTCATCAGACTGCCCAGGGCGTCCTACCCTTTGGCAGCTATCACAGGCCTGCACGAATTTTTTGGCATCCTTAAAGATGGTAGGCCAGTAATAGCCTATTCGTAAAACCTTATGGGCAGTTCTACGGTTCCCAGTTAGATCCCCTTCTTCAATCTTCTTATCTGTAGCTTAAGGATTCTTAAGTGCCCTTTTGCTCAGATTCCATCCAATCCATCAAATCAAGCCTATACATAGCCTTAGAAGGTCACCTATCTTTCCCTTAGCACATTTGCATCTCTGAGCCTTATTTCTTAGTTCTTCTTGCCTAGAGAGTTGACTCCATTGCCCAATATTCTGGTAGATCCTTCTGGTTTACCTTGAAATCTCTTTATTCCCACCAATATTTTAAAATCAAACCCAAATACAAAATCATAGCTAGCCTAATATCTGTTACTAAAACAAAGCTAAATCATATGGAGAGATCCCTCTCTAGAGTTCAAGAAGGCTAGATCTTGAATTCCCAAAGCAGTTCTTGGTTACCCCTGGTGTTCTTAACTACAAAAATCCCTATCCCACAACCTGATAATTACTAGGATGATAACAGGCGTTGGGGGTATCATGATCCTTGGAGGAAACTCCCACAGCTAGAAGAGTTGACAGAGAAAATTGGATCGAGTACAAAGGTGTGGCAGGTGGGTTTTACCCTGTACCAATTGTTATGGTGCATATATGATGTGTATTACAGTTTATCTTATAATTTTGTTGAAATAGCATACAACAATTTACATAGTGATATGAGAACCACTCTCTAGAGTATACATCGATTTTGTACACATGGCTTTTTAGTTGCATTTTAAGATATATCATTGGTGATGATCACATGATTATATAATGAACCATTAAGTTGAACTATGAAATTATTCCTCACAACACACACACACAAAGCGTCGCTATTGTGACGGATGCCTCCAAACGTCGCAATTGCAACACTTTAACCCTTCCTTCAGACGTCACAACTGCGACACTTTTTCTAAGTGTCAGTATTACGACACATTTCTCTAAACGTTGGTATAGCGATGGTTTCAGGCGGGATTGAAAAAATTTGGGGAAATTTATGACATTTGGTCAAAAGCGTCGGAAGCAAGTGTCGGAATTTCCGCCAAATGTAGTAGTTTAGCGACGCTTGGGCCATGGTGTCGCAATTGCGACGTCTTCCTCCAAACGTCGCAATTGCGACAGGTTTTTAAGTGTCGGTATTGCGGCACTTTTCTATATACGTCGGTATAGCGACGGTTGCGGGCGGGATGGAAAAAATTTGGGAAAATTTCTAACATTTGGTCAAAAGCATTGGAACCAAGTGTCGGAATTTCCGCCAAATGTAGTAGTGAATATATACATGGCATTTTATTACAAAGGAAAAAATGACGATTTTCTTCAAAACAGGGTTTTGAATAAAAGTCACAATCAAGCAATATAACAACGAAATTTTGCGACGAAAACTTATTTTGAGCCTCCCTCATGTGCCTGCTGGAATTATTAAACATTTTGAAGACTATACCCTGGACCTAATGACTGAAAAACCCTAAAAAATATTTGCTGACCAAGAGATCAAACATGACTGTAAATGACTTTAAAATTGATTTTGATGAATTTCGATAAACAGACCTAAGCCAGCAGGTATAAGGCACGAGGGGTATGAGTGAAAAATCCCTTCCGTCAGAAGATCGATAATCCTAATGGAATGGAGATGACCAAATTGAATGAGAGACCTAAAAATTAAATTCAACAAAAGATATTTTGATCTCTGACGGAGGGATGAACAGACCGACTCTAACATTGGCTCCAATGGGGATGGTAGCTTTTGGGAGGTGCCAAGAACGACGGATCTTTGGGAGAGTAGACAGTGCCTTCATCCATTGGGAAATGGAGTCAAAACATGAAAACTGACATTATGCAGACTCACTCTGACTCAAGGCTAAAATTGGAAAACCACAATAAAACCAAACATGACTAAACATAATTAACAAATTGGAAATATGCTCATAATGGAGCTTATTCATCAAACCTACTCTAATTGTTCTTTTCACCACCTGATCAAGTGAAACGGAACAGCCAATGCAACCATGTAAGCATCCTGGCTACTGTTTGATTTCTTCCCAAATGCTTTCTAATGCGCAGGAAAAGGGAAGAATCGAAAGGGAACTCCCATGGAAACTTGGAATCAATTTGACTTCTGATAAACTTGCAAAGCATGAATTGACTGGATGACTTCAAGAATACTGTGAAAGGATCTTCATAAACATAGATATTGATTTCCATTAGCACGTTACTACTCTGATCCAGGTAATATTCATAGATAGATATTAATATTTTCCTCACATCTCTGCTATCTTTCTTTGGTGATAGCAGCGGGCTGTCAAAAGGATGTTGAATTTCGTGAATAACCAAACTCTGTAGTTGATTCCAAACAGAAAAAAAAGTCTCCTTTATCAATCTCCTCATATGACTGCAAATCTTGATATGGATTTTGTAATGAAAAATCTTTTAAACAAGACAATGAAGGCAACTTTTGAATAATATTATTATCAAAATTATTTTCCAGCACATGGTTAGCTAATGGAGAAGAACTTTTATAGCAAACATCATCCAACACACGAGCAATAGGATCATCAAAAACTTGAGAAGACTGTTGTAATGTATCCATTGAAACTGTATGACATCCTACTAGCTGTTCATCTTTTTCTTGAGAGATATTACGAAGATTCTACTTTATGAACTAAAATTCTTCGAAACAAAATGGTATAGAATCCTCTTGCATCATTAAATCATGTATTTCAACTTCAATGCCTTCATCTGTAATCTGACCTTGAATTGTGTTTGGTGGCTGCAAATCTGGTGCTAGGGAGGTTTTTGCATCTAAAATGATTTCATCAGTTGTTTCAGGAGAATATTTCTGATAAACAACTTTCTCAAGAATTTTTCTATCTGTCTCATCCTCAACATTAAAACTGAGAGATTGTTGATTTCCTACAAGCTACTCATTTGAAGATTTACTATGCATTTTACCCTTCAAAAATTGAAATGATTAAAAAAAAAATGGTTCGGAGTCACCTTATATCATTTGATCATATGTGCCAGTTTCCATATCCTCATCTGCAACTTGACAATCAATGGCTTTTGGAAGCTGCAGATCTGAATATGAGAAGTCTTGAACAAAGTTTTCATTGTCCTTAAGATGGTCCAAATCAAGACTTGTTGACAGTTGATTTCTGATTGCATGGAAGTTATCTCTGATGAACTGAAATGAATCAAAACAAAAAGGAAAAAATCCTTCACTTACTTCAAAATTTTCTGCACTTTCCTCATCATTGTCATAGCTGATATGTATTGGTTGATCACTGTACTCGAGCTGCTGAAAGTGAACTTCCTCCTTCCACAAACTAACTGTTGATTTGTCTACAAGATTAGCTTCTGTTTGGGGAACATAATCATCATCATACTGATCAAACTAAGGCAAATCATCAGTATAAAACACATCATCAAGCATACATGTCATATCAACAACTCTCTCTTCTCCAAAATGATCTATAAAACAATCACTATGACAACTGGGATAAGAAACAAAATGTTTTGGATTAGTAACTTGTTCTTCTTCAATCAGAGAGCCATCGGATTGAACATTATACTCATTCATTATGGTGATCTTTTGCATCAACTGTTCCACTGCACTTACCAACATGTCAAGCTTTACCTCTAAAGATGTTGATTTCTCTGGATCTATGTTTTTCATTTCTTCTTCCTTCAACCTTGCTCTTCGGATCAACAGATTAGCTTCTACATTTACTGCACTGTTCTGTATATTTTCAAGTGTTGCAAGATTCCTTTCTCTCAGCTGAAACTCCATTTCTGGATCAAAAGCACCCGAGTAGTGCAAGAGAGCAGATCTAGGAGAAGGTCTTATATCAACTGGCATCGAATAATAAAATTTGTTAAATCTGGCAGAAAACTGTTGTACTGTCTCCCCTGGCAATCTTTTTAGCTGGTTATACTCTTCTATAATAAGGAAAGGATTATGTCTGATCACCCACCTGTCGAGGAAAAATTTGACGAATTGCTGGAAATCTGAGATGCTCGCATCAGACAGGGCTTTGAACCAACTCTTGACTTTGCCTTGCAAAGAAAGAGAAAAAAGCCTAGTACTAAGATCTTCATCATCAGCTTCAAAAAGATCTAGAAAAGTCTCAAAATTCTGCACATGTTGCTCAACATTGACATTGTTACATTCACCATCAAATCTTGGTAGATATAGGTAATAATTTGCAGGGAAAGCATGGATAACAGAAGGTAAAGCAAGAGGTTTATACCAATGGGGGACTATACAAGGTGTAGGAGTATATACAACAGCTATGGGATCAGTTTTTTTTTCTTTAGGCTCATCACTCTGAAGAGAGTCATTATAAGATGTGGGAAAAATAAGGAGACCAGGATCAAAGGGAAACTCAGTATTTAAAATTTTTGAATAGGTCGAGTGAAGATTTTGATCACCTTTATCATACAAGAAATTCTGAAAAACTTTCAGGATAGATTCAAGAATATAAAAGAAGTAATTTACAAGAAATCAGACTAGATCCTGAATACTATTCCACTTTGGATACCTGAACTTAGTGTAAGATCCTTCCGTTTTCTCAGAGAAAGAGTCAGTCCTCCAGTGGAGTCTCTACAATGAGTTGGAGTCACCAAGTGAATATTTTCAGCGTTCTTATGTCTGATCGTTGTCCACCATCAACCATCAGATCTAACTTGATACATGTACTGGGGCAATTTGCAAGTCAGAAGTTACATTTACAAACTAGACCGGAGATTGACTGAAGCAGTGTTTATCTACTTTCGCTGATGCAAAGCAAGAGTGTTTCGAAGGCTACCTGGCTAACTTCAGACTCTATCTGTAGCTTATAAAACAAATAACACCAACAAGAAAACCATTTTCATTCCCCAGTATGGTCGCCACTATGTTATTTCCTAAATCTACCTTAGGCTGAAGGAAGGCAGAGTTCAGGGTAACATCAAACCACACTCAGTCTGGTAGCTAGCCCTACCAGAACAAGAGAGGGCTCTCTCCGGGTCAATATCAGCGAAAAGTAATAAATAGGGCTTGAGATGACTGAAAAGAAAACTAATTTTAGGCTAGGTATATGAATAAAGGATTTTGACTGTATTTTTTGGGGTTTTTATGTTGGATCAAGGGAAAGGTAGTTTTGGGTGCGGGGATTAGGCCTAGTTTTTGCAGAGTTCTGATTGGGGTAGGGAAGGAAATATTTTTGATGCTTTAGATTGAGTGAATTAATGGATTAGACTGGTGAGGAGCTAAAGAGGGAAATAGGGTCTCAAGATTCCTCCTCAAACAGATGAAAACATGAAAAACTAAACAAAAATGAAGGCAGAGCAAAGAAGACCAATGAATTCTACCTTTATAACTTATTTGTTCAATTTAAGAAGAAAGGATAATGAAAATGGTACACATAAACATCAGTGAAGTTATAGATACATAGAGGAAAACACCATAAAAACACACAGCCACAAGGATCCCAAAAAGGGCTGCAAACCCTGGTAAATTTCTTTGCCAAAATTGCAGAATGAATGTACAATGAAGTCCTAGCAATCCCAAATGTCCAACCCTGAAAATGACTGAGAAAATACATCATATAGAAAAGCCTAACCCATTCCCATGCCTCTAGGGGTCGAGATCATCATTTTAGGGGCTATTTCAACCATATCTAAACTAGGAACTAGAGAATAGGCCATGAAACAACTTGCCTCTATATGCTAGGAAACTGATCCATTCACTCACATTTCACCTTTTGGTGAATGAATCTTCTATAACAAGTAAATATGTGCCAAAATTACATCATGGTTATGAGATTACATCAAGGTAGATCAAAATTTACATGAAAAAGTGAAACTGGCCAAAACTAGGCGAAATTCTGAGCTATGGAGTGAAAAATATGCCAAAATCCTCTATGCGTCGTGCCCAAAATCTCTATGCGTAGCACAATTTTGGAGCTGATTTTGAGGCACTTCACGAAGTCCAAATTGGGATCATAATAGCTCTTTGGAAAGCCCTACTTGTCTACTTTCCAACCCAAATGGAATTTCTAGATTTGGTGTCCATTTTCCCCTCCAAAAGTTCAATTTCCCAACACTGCTTCCTGTGGGTGCAAAAGGTGGCAGAAAGGCCAATTTGAGGGTGTTTTTGACCCTATAGGAAACCTAGAACTTAATGAAATTCTTAGGCCATTCTTGAGCATGCATAAATTTTCATAAAAAATCCATAAATACTAATTTTTCCCTTTGAAGAGCTGACAATCATAAGCGCGCGCAAGGTGGCGCTACGCGTTGGGCAGAAAAACCTGTTTTGTGACCAAAAAATTCAAAATTGACAAAATTTTCTCCAAATTCCTTGAAATTTGGACTGAAGGTCACTCATCAAGTGCCATGCTCAGCGAAAGAAGCTTCGGCCAAGATTTGGAGTTTTTCATGCCTTTTACGCCGCATCAATGCCTTCTTGGTGCATGCAGTTCAGTGGCGGAATCACTGTCTCGTTCATAGGATGTGTCGGTGTCCATCATGGTGTTGCAAGGTATATGTCAAGTGTATGTTTGGTTTTTTTAAAATGACAAATTGGTGCCTTGCTTCAATTGCCAAATTATGCCAAATAGGAAGGGACTGTATAGGAAGGGACTGTGGTAAATAGGGACAGTGAGTATAGTGGACTATGAGAAAAATATGTTTCAACCAAGTGAAGTTTATAATGTGAAGACATTCACTTGGTTATGTTTGGGGAATGTGGGAATTAGGGACTCTTTGCAAATGATATGGGAGAGTGATAGTGATAGGGAATGATAGGGTTTAGGGATAGGTATAATAGGATTTAGGAAATAAGTGATATGAGTGGTTTTATAAGGGAATAGGGAAGGGATATTAACAATTATGATATTAAATGAAGGGGAACAGAACTATAGGTGAGGAACGGGATTTGCAATACTTGGCACAAAAATCAGACTTTTAAAACTTGAAATCCAAACCCTAAGGAGCAATTTTTGACAAGAAAATATGGTTTATGTTTGGCATTCAAATTATCAAACCAATCTTCAAACAACTCCAAACACCAGCTATGAGAAATTGTACAAAATTACTTGATCATGGAGCACCAAGAAAAATGCGATTTTGGAGAAGACCGGCAAAATTTTTTGTCTCAGGCATATGCGCCACACGCAAAGCCCAATGCACCGCACACTTTATATGCGCTGTGCAGGAACAAAAATACACTGTGTAGAGGTTCCCAATGTGTCGCGCTCCTCCAGTGCGTCGCGCCATTTTTCCGGTGCACTGAGCACCCAATATTTGCCCAAGTTTTATCCCAACTTGCTCTGTTCGTTTAACATGGTTTTCACTTGTTTCAATCTTTCCCTTTGGGTGAAAATAAGCTTCTTTTGAACAAGACCAATGAATTCCATACTGAAAACCTTAATTTTCATTTAGTAAAACTCACTTTTGTAATGCGAAACCTTTGACCTGAACTTGGAAAAGGTGACCAGGGCTACGCCTGAAGATTTGGACAACTAAAAAACTTTGAAAAAATATATACATGGAATTTTATTACAAAGGACAAAATGATGATTTTCTTTAAAACAGGGTTTTGAAGAAAAGTCACGATCAAGCAATATAAAAACAAAATTTTGTGACGAAAGCTTATTTTGAGCCTCCCTCATGTGCCTGCTGGAATTATTAAACATTTTGAAGACTAAATCCTAGACCTAATGATTGAAAAACCGTAAAAACTCTTTGCTAACCAAGAGCTCAAACACGACTGTAAATGAATTTAAAATTGATTTTGATGAACTTCGATAAATAGATCTAAGCCAGCAGGTAAAAGGCACGAGGGGTATGAGTGAAAAAACCCTTCCGTTAGAAGATCGATGCTCCTAATGGAATGCAGATTACCAATCTGAATGAGAGACCTAAAAATGAAATGCAACAAAAGAGATTTTGATCTCTGATGGAGGGATGAACAAACCGACTCTAACACCTCCATCTCATCCCATAACACATTCATCATCATCAAATCAATCCCCTTCACCTCCTTCATCTCCATCTCATCATGACATTAGGCGATATGAAATTGAACGATTAACTTCTTAACTCTATTAGAGATATTGACCATAGGGGAATTTGATGGAGATGCCACCTTTGATAAAAGGATGAGGTCCAGAGGCTACCTGGCCCTTTACAGACTCTATCTTTAGAATTAATAGAATTTAATACTCATGTTCTGAAAATACAAAAATTGATCGAATAAAGTGCTGAGGTAGTTTGATTAGTTTGTCCTTTAGATTGATTGTTAACTAAAGTATTCTTTAATGAAAAATAACATAAACCAGTAGCAGAAATGAATTAAATAGTAGCAATAATCAGAGAGAAGAAGAGGCAAACAGTTTGATGATGGAGTTCATCCCTCCTGGACTACATCTTCGTGTCCACTTTTAAGTGGGCGTCCATTTTTATTAAGATTGATCGTGAAGAATATTTGCACTGAAATGTATCAAAAATACTATGCCCACAGGAACTTTTGAACCCTATGAATAGAAATTACTCTTCGCTGCCTTTCCGATGCCTATCTCCGTGCTCAATTCCGACCACCGACGGCTGAGCAATGCTGCATACAAAATTGCCTCTCAAATTCTAAAACTACACTATGTCTTCACAAAAACCAAAGATCCAAGTTGAACTTCATGAGAAAATTCCCTGGTTTAAATAGGCTGCATTCGAACCTCTGAAATCCTCAATTAGCAATTTGTTGAGGAAATTAAGTGATAAGGGTCGAATTGTTCTCCATTCATGAACCTTAGGGATATTGTTTCCCAAACTTTAGCGCAAAATTAAATTCAAAAAACCCATTTTAAACCATATAATAAAAAATCAACCCGATGGTTAGGCTAACCGCGCGGGGAGTTGTAAGAATTCGTATGTGAATGGGCGGAATAAAACTCGGCAGTTATAGATAATGCTAATCCTGCCGCCGTTAACTCTTCATGGTCATATGCACGCAGTTTTACAATCCATGGTCTTTAAAACTGTTACCCAAACATTTTCCATGAGGGCATTACAACTATTCACATGGTGTTTAAAATCCTCCGACATGACTTTGGAGCTTGCAGCTAGAAGTTAGCGCTTTAACTCTGTGGGTTTTGTTATTAAAGTTTTATTAAAATAACATTTCAATATCTTGAACCATAGTTTAATATTTATGCCACAGGTTTATAAAACCCATCCGAACCATTTTAAAAGGTTTTGATAAAGTTTTTTATAATATGGTTTTTTATTTGACAACCACATCAGCCGAACCCTTAATTTTATGGTATATTATGGTTTTATACTATAGTATTAAACCCAACCTCCGAAACTTATATAAGAAGGTTTTTGACCATTCATTCTCCGAACTTTTAATAAGGTTTTTGGTAAGATTTTTAATATGGTTTGTAATATGTGGTTTTGTATTTGTGCTAGGACTTTTTGATTAGGATTTATAACTTAGCATAAGGTCTTTGAAATATGGTTTAGAGTTTTAGGAATAGGACTTAGGTATTAGGTTTGGACATATGTTTTAGGTATTTAGGAATAAGACTTACATTTCATAATGTATTTCACCATAGGAAACCTTAGATCTAGATCCATAAATACTATGTCTCCTTTTACACCTTTTTCATCCAAACTCGAAACACATGACGACCTTAACACTGAAGAAGTTTTTACTAGCGATTTGACAATTCTAAAAACTGAACTGGACATCAAACTTCCGGAGTTGACTTGGAACTCTGTCGATCTTGTACTAATCAAGGTCCTCCTAGATCAATCCTCTCCTCTTAAAAAGCTTTTAGACCACAAAATCTTTATTTTAAACTGACAATAAGTGAGAATACAACTCTATCACTTTCATCTTGACTTCGATGATGTACCAATACATTTGATCAATCAACCACCTCTTCTTCTCTCTGATTATTATTGTTATTTAATTCATTTCTATTGTTGTTTTATGTTATGTTTCATTAAAGCATACTTCAGTTAACAGTCAATCTAAAGGAAAAACTAATCAAACTACCTCAACACTTTATTTGATCAATTTCTGTATTTTCAGAACATGAGTATTAACTTCTATTAATTCTAAAGACAGAGTCTGTAAAGGGCCAGGTAGCCTCTGGACCTCATCCTTTTATCAAAGGTGACATCTCCAGTAAATGCCCCTACGGTCAATATCTGTAATAGAGTTAAGAAGTTAATCGTTGAATTTCAGATCATATTGGATATGAGTTAGTGATTCACAATATTTTAAAATTGTCTCTATATGATATTGTTCAATACTATTGACTTGTATTAAAAATCTATTTTGCGGAGTGACACAGACTATTAAATACATTTTTGACATCACTATTTGATGTTTCCATTGATTATCACTTTCCCTTGATGCATAAGCTGAATACTTTGACACTGATTTTAGAAAGGCTTTGATATGAAAACAAAAATGCTCCCTCTCCACTTGAAAAGAGGCTTCTAATGGTGACACAATACAAGAGAAATCAAACACTGACTTTCCCCAACACTGACATGTATCCCTGCATCGGTTAAGTTTCAAACTTAAACTGATTTGATTCATTCTGTCATTGGGAAGAAGAGATCTAGGCATCATCTGTAATGCATGTTTTATTCCTTTCTTATGAGGAAGATGTTTGTTTCCTTCAATCAAACTATCTTTAAACTAGGAATCATAACTTGACCTAACATATGATCGACTCTTATGTTGTTCCTTTACACACATGATTACAAATCTTTTTAATTTCTTTATTTCCTTATGCCCTACAACTGACTTGTGACACATTCCATTATTAGAGGCATCAGGCATCAACTACATATCATGTGATATTTCCTTACTATGAAGTAGATGTTTTGGTTCCTTAACTAGATATTGTAATGAATCTAATTTTTTAACCAAATTACCTTCATTTTGAAATTCACAACATGAACAAGTATCCTTAAGATCCTTATGTTTTTGTTTTATCGATATGAGTATGTACCTCTTACTTGAACTAATTAAGCGCTTCATCCGATTAGAAATAATTAAATTCAAGTGATTTTGAGTTTTCTGTGCCTGAATGATGTACTTAATCCGATCTTTTATGAGATGATACATATGTTCCTTTCTATAAAATACTGCATCATGGTCATAGAGACAAGGGCTACCTAAGACAATTCCACAAATGTCTAATGGTATCATGTCCAGTTCTACTTCATCGATATAATTAGATGTGATTGCAAATTTTAACTGACACTGTTTAGTAACATGAATTTGAGATTTTTCCTTTAAGCACCCTAAAGGATATGGCTTTGGATGATTATTTGTTTTCAAACCCAATTGTTTAACCAATGACTCAGAAATCAAATTTTCCTATGATCCCGTATCGATCAATGTATCTATCCTAGTATGATTTGAAGTTACCCTTATATGAAATAACTCGATCCTTTTTCCTTCATTCAACTGTGTGATATTAGAAGAAGCAAAAGTACTAGCTTCAAAAACCTTACCTGTTGTAACCATAACATTGATTTTACCTTCATCACCTAAATCGGATCCCAAATCCAAGAATTGTTGGATTGCTGTTTCAGCCTTCTTTTCACCCTTTCTCATTTGGAACTTCCTTGGCTTTAGTTTCAGATAAATTTTCCAACACCTTGCTTCATTGTGGCCAATCCTTTGGAAATGTGTACAAGTAGGTCTATCATCTCCCTTCTGAGTTGTGGCAGTCTTCTTTCCCTTTGACTTTCCCTTCTTTCTGCTATCTTTAGTTTCCATCTACGTGGATGTCTTTGGTGTAAACTTGAAAGGTCTACCACCTGACTCAACATGAATAGCTTGAATGAAAACTTCATCAAAATCCTCAGGATTGAACATTAATAATGTATCCTGTAAATATGAATGAAAAATTCGTATATACTTCAACAAAGTTTCTCTTGTGTCCAAAGAAATACCAAGTGCTAATGCCTTCTTTCAGAATTCCTGTGTGAACTCTTGAACACTCTATCCCTTACCTTATCGCAAGCATTGCCAATCCATTACAGCTTGTTGTGTGTGACCCAAGGGATATAATTGTTTCTTTAGAACGCTCATAATATTAGTCCATGAGGTGATAAATTTTCCTTTACGCTTTAAATCTATATGTGTCTTACTCTCCCACCAAATTAAATCAAAACCCCCCATTCTAAGAGTAGCTAATTGGATCTTTGTCTTATCATCAGTAATATTTTGAATATGACAATAGACATCTAATTTTTTTACCCAATTATCTAATTTCTCAGGGTCCATTTCGCCGTCATACATAGGTAATTCGAACTTAACATCAAGTTTCGAAAGTGGACTCTTAAGTTTATTTTCTTTATCTGATTCAGAACTAGACGTAGAAGAAGAAAAAGAAGATGATGGAGATGAAGGAGGAGGTTTATCTTCCTTGACTTTACCCTTCTTTGATGCCTTTGACACTGAGGCTTCATCTCTCTTCTTTTTGTCTTCATTTAATTCTGCCAACATTTCCTGCATGTTCATAAACATCTGTTGGATTTGAGTCTCATCCATGGGCTTCGTTTCAGTAGCTTCAGGAGTCTCAACGTTCTCAGTCCCTGTCATCATTGATTGATGAACAATTTATTTTTCCGAATTTTGGATCGAATTCCTCAAGCTCACCTTTTCCACGTTGCAATCCCAACCTCGTTAACATCTACTAACAAACAAACTACAAAACATAACCGCTCTAATACCAATATGATTTGAAATTGAAAAATTAACTTCTTAACTCTATTACAGAGATTGAACGTAGGGGAATTTACTAGACATGACACCTTTGATAAAAGGATGAGGTCCAGAGGCTACCTAGCCCTTTATAGACTATATTTAGAATTAAAAGAAGTTAATAATCATGTTTTGAAAATAAAAAAATTGATAGAATAAAGTGCTGAGGTAGTTTGATTAGTTTGTCCTTTAGATTGATTGTTAAATAAAGTATGCTTTAATGAAACATTACATAAACTAGCAGCAGAAATGAATTAAATAACAGTAATAATCAGAGAGAAGAAGAGGAAAACAGTTTGATGACGGAGTTTGTCCCTACTGGATTACATCTCTGGGTCTGCTTTTAAGTGGGCGTCCATTTTTATTAGGATTGATCGTAAAGAATATTTACACAAAAATGGATCAGAAAGACTGTGATCACAAGAATTTCTGAGCCCTGTAAACAGAATGTACTATTCTCTACCTTTCTAACTCCTGTATCCATGCTCAATTCCAACCACCGACGGCTGAGCAATGCTGCAAACAAAATCGCCTCTCAACTTCTGAAGTTACACTATGTTTTCACAAAAACTAAAGATCCAAGTTGAACTTCATGAGAAAATTTCCTGGTTTAAATAGGTTTCATTCGAACCTCTTAAATCCTCAATTAGAAATTTATTGAGGAAATTAAGTGATAAGGGTTGAATTTTTCTCCATTCATGAACCTTAGGGATATTGTTTCCCAGACCTTAGCACACAATTAAATTTAAAATACCCATTTTAAACAATATAATAAAAAATCAACCCAATGGTTAGGCTAAACGCACGGGGAGTTGTAACCATTCCCATGTGAATGGGCGGAATAAAACTTGGCGATTATAGATAATGCTAATCCTATCACAATTAACTCCTCACGGTCATATGCACGCAGTTTTACAATCCATGATATTTAAAACTGTCACCCAAACATTTTCTGTGCGGGTATTACACCTCTTCACATGTTGTTTAAAATCATCTCACATGGCTTTGGAGTTGGCAGCTAGCGGTTAGCGCTTTAAATTTGTGGGTTTTTTTATTAACTTTTTATTAAAACAACATTTCAATATCCTGAACCATAGTTTAATATTTATGCCACAGGTTTATAAAACCCATCCAAACCATTTTAAAAAGTTTTGATAAAGTTTTTTATAATATGGTTTTTATTTGACAACCACATCACCCAAACCCTTAAGTTTATGGTATATTATGGTTTTATACTATAGTATTAAACCCAACCTCTAAAACTTATATAATAAGGTTTTTGACCAGTCATTCTCTGAACTTTTAATAGGGTTTTTGGTAAGATTTTTAATATGGTTTGTAATATGTGTTTTTGTATTTGCGCTAGGACTTTTTGATTAATATTTATAAATTAGGATAAGATCTTTGTCATATGGTTTAGACTTTTAGGAAAAGGACTTAGGTATTAGGGTTGGACATATGTTTTAGGTATTTAGGAATAGGAATTACATTTCATAAGGCATTTCACCATAGGAAACCTTAGATATAGGTCCATAAATACTATGTCTCCTTTTACACATTTTTCATCCAAACTCGAAACACATGACGACCTTGACATTGAAGAAGTTTTTACTGGAGATTTGACGATTCTGCAGACTGAACTGGACATCCTACTGATAGAGTTGACTTGGAACTCTGTCAATCTTGTACTGATCAAGATCCTCGTGTATCATTGGGTAACCTAGTAGGATTGAGGACATTGAGCAGAAGTGGGCTAATATAGTTGAGGTTGTTCCATTGCCAAAACCTTATCAGAGAGGCCACATGAATGTGTTTTCTCGACATAAAGTTGAAGGGTCCATGCCTTCTACAACAACAAAGAAGGCGGACAAAGGTAAAGAAAAGGTGATTGAGGCAGTCATTCATGATGAGGAGGACCTTCATGAAATAGAACACGAATTTTAGATTGTTGACCTAGATGAACATGAAAATGAAAAAATCACTAATGCAACCATAAAAGGAAAGGATTCCAAGTTTAAGGAGCTCTAAACTAATATTGATAGGGCCATATATGTGATAAAATTCCTTGAGCAGGAGAATGAGCAATTGAAGACAAAACAGGTCATTGACAAGGTCAAGTATATCACTACCCAAAGGGAGGAAGGAAAGGCCAAAGTCGTGTTAGATGAAACACTTGAAAAATATGGCTTGCTTGATGATGAAGAGGAAAAATAACAAATAAAGAGACCTAGAACTAGATGTCTAAAAAAAGAGCTCTAGCTCTAGAAAGACAAAGGGAGTCTAAGCTTTCTGATCAGCTAACCCTAGATGAGCAGCTTGCTATATTGATCAATGAAAACGGAGAGGCATGGCTTGATAGATCCAATCATCACTTGGAGAAGATGCTACTAAAGGCTAATAAGGACAATGACCTATTGAGGAGGAAAGTCAAACACCATGCACTGAAGGAGAAAATTGAAATGTACAAGCTTAAAAGAGCCAATGCAAAGATTGAAGATTTGACCATGAAGGAGAAGAATAAATTAGTCAAACTTGATGAGGCTTCCCTCCAAGCCTGTCCATATCATCATTAGCCATTCTACCAATTTGAGGCATTTTCAAATTTTTTTGCAAAATCTGGAACTTTCTGAGTTTTTTTAAAGGCATTTAGTAGAAAATTGGTCATTTGCATATTGCCCTAGGCACTATGCAAATGTTTGGAGAAATTTTTGAAGGAAAGAATACTACCATTGGATTCCTAAAGACAAATCCATTCTAGAAAACCATGTTTAAAGCATTGGTTTGTAGTTTTGAAAGGTGAAAAGGTCAAAAATTTGCCAAAAAAACTCACCTTTTTGCCCCTGTTTTGACCTAGGTAGTGCACAAATACCAGTCTTGGGAAAATTAATTTATGAGGGGGGGAATTACCTTCATTTTCAAAACTGGAGGCATATTTAGAAAGAGGACTGGAAGGGATTTCCAACAAGACATCTTGGGCCTGATTTCGACACCTTCAAGTGAGCCAAAAGTGACCCTAAACATGGAGGGCACAATTGACACTACGATGGCACAAATGACAAAGGGAGGCGCAAATGACCATTTTGCCGATTTTTTTGGAATTTCTTTGAAATTTTGACTTTTATTCAGAAAATCATGTTTCTAACTATGTAATTAATGATGTTAAATGTAATAATTCTATGTATTATTTACCTAGCGATAGATTCATTGGGTAAATTTTATCATTGAGTCAAAATGAATCAGTTTGAGTGTAATTAGGAATGAGTCACTTGGAGCATTCGACACTTGATCTTTTAGTTCAGTACTTTGTGGATCTCTTCCTCACCTCATGGATTTGACCCCTCAAGATGATTGAATGTTTATTTCACATCTATTTATTCCCTTTCTTCACAGTTGGCAAGGTTTTGAATTATTTTGGATGTTAGTTTATTGATCAAGGAAACTATTATACTCAGTTTGGCAAGTTAATAAAGAAGAGTTGCAACTATTTTTTGGGATACATGTGGTATGATATTTATCATTTTTTTTCCTCCAGTTTCATATGTTAGAATGTATTTTATTCATTTTCATTACATATATATGATTTATTTCAAGTTGATCAGCATAACACATGCTTGCTCATGCTCTGTTTAGGGAAATATTTCATAATTTGTCAATTTTCGTCTGTTTCGGAAGAAAACATCCCCCATGCTTTTCCTATCTTCTCATTAGTATTAGAAACATATCATCGTAATCATATTTAAAGTGGTAAGACTTATGCCTACCTTTCCGCGTTGAATCTCTGCAACCCTATCTCATTTTTCCTGATCTAGATCCCTTGACCTAATATCTTCATCTAGTGAAACCCAACCAAATCAAATCAAAAAAACCCTGCACTCATACCTAGACTAAAAACCCTAATTTTTCCAGCCCTATTGGTTGTGACCTTATTGAGAGAGCCCTCTCCGACTTTGTAGGGCTAGCTACCAAGTTAAATGTTTGGTTTGTGGTTACCTCTATTGGGATTCCTTCTTCTTCCTTGGGAATATAGCAGAGTGATAACATTCTGGCACCATTTCCATGGAATGAAAAGTTAAATTTTCCATGGATGTATGACAAATATTTATCGGAAACTGGTCCTTTCGATGATATGATCAAGTTTCATAAGGCTGATTTCGTAATTGTAGTGCCCCATAGCAAATTTGGCTTCTTGAAGAAAATATACTAGGTCTAAGCGTGATCCAGATCCAGTTTCTCCCATTGAATATCCTGAAATAATCCTAAGGAAGCAAAGATCTCAGCCAGCTTCAAGTTCTTTTCATTCTCCTCATCAAGATTTGGTAAGATCCTTCTCATTACCTTTTAATTTGGTAGTCATTCAATATTCATTTTTTTATACCAAATTTGAGTTGTCACTTTTTAGAACCAAATCTGAGACTGACTTTAATACAATAGTCCCTCAACCTTGGATATTGGATTTAAATCCATCATTTTTTAAGGCTGTAAATGATATTGATGTCAAAATTTGGAAACAATATTACAAGCTAGAAAATTTAACCAACTCCCTAATTTATATGGTTGAAAAATCCCTCATTCAATACCAGCAAGAAACCCTTCGCATCCACGAAATTTCCCAAAAATATACTTTTTCATCATCCATCCCATCATCATCTCAACGTCCTCCTCCAGGACCTCATCAGACAAATACACCCTTAATTCCTCCCCCTCCACCACATTGAGCAGGAATTATGGCTCATTTTGGACCTTTAGTTCTCCCTGGTAATCTTGTTGATCTGCCTCAAGGATATGGACAAATACTCCCCCTATTTGATGAAAACTCTAAAATAAATTCCCATTAGCACATGGCTAAAATCAAAACCTTCATATACCTTGAGGAGTTAGATGCAAATGATGCCGAGATGCTAATGATCACACAAAGTTTTTCTGGTGAAGTTAAAACTTGGTTCCGTGCCCTAGCAACTAATTCTATTAGGACTCTAGGTTGATCCATTTCCATAACCCTATCATAGAGGCCACATGAATGTGTTTTCTTGACATAGATTTGAAGGGTCCATGCCTTCTACAAAAACAAAGCAGGTGGACAAAGGTAAAGAAAAGATGATTGAGGCAGTCATTCATGATGAGGAGGACCTTCATGAAACATAACATGAATTTCAGATTGTTGACCTAGATGAGGATGAAAATGAAAAAATAAGCAATGCAACCGATAAAGGAAAGTATGTCAAGTTTAAGGAGCTCCAAAATAATATTGATAGGGCCATATATGTTATAAAATTCCTTGAGCAAGAGAATGAGAAATTGAAGACAAAAAGGTCATTGATGAGGTCAAGTATATCAATTCTCAAAGGGAGGCAGAAAAGGATAAATTCATGCTAGATGAAACACTTTAAATTATGGCTTGCTTGATGATGAAGAGGAACAAGAACCAAGAAAGAGACCTAGAACTAGATGTCTAAAGAAAGAGCTCTAGCTCTAGAAAGACAAAGGGAGGCTAAGCTTTCTAATCAGCTAACCCTAGATGAGCAGCTTGCAATATTGATCGCTAAAAACAGAGAACCAAGGCTTGATAGATCCAATTAGAATTTGGAGAAGATGCTAGCAAAGGCTAATAAGGAAAATGGCCTATTGAGGAGGAAATTCAAACACCATGCGCTGAAGGAGAAAATTGTAATGGCCAAGCTCAAAAGTCCCAATGCAAAGATTGAGTATTTGACAATTGAGGAGAAGAATAAATTGGACATACTTGATGAGGCTTCCATCCAAGACTAGCCACATAATCATCAGCCATTCTACCAATTTTGAGGCATTTTCAAACTTTTTTGCAAAATCTGGAATTTTCTGAGTTTTTTTTAAAGACAATTAGTAGAAAATTAGTCATTTGTGCAGTGCCCTATGGGCTATGCTAATGTTTGGAGAACTTTTTGAATGGGAGAAGACTACCATTGGATTCCTAAAGACAAATTCTTTCCATAAAGTTAGGTTTCAAGCATTCATTTGTAGTTTTGACAGGTGAAAAGGTCAAAAATTCACCAGAAAATCACATTTTTGCCCCTGTTTTGACCTAGGCACTGCGCAAATACCAGTCTTGAGAGAATGAATTTATGGGGGGGGGGATGACCTTCATTTTCAAAACTGGAGGCATATTCAGAAAGAGGACTAGAAGGGTTTTTCAACAAGACATCTTGGGCCTGATTTCGACACCTTCAAGTGAGCCAAAAGTGACCCTGAACATGGAGGGCACAATTGATACTACGAGGGCACAAATGACAAAGGGAGGCGCAAATGACCATTTTGCCGATTTTTTTGGAATTTATTTGAAATTTCGACTTTTATTCAGAAAATTGTGTCTCTACCTATGTAATTAATGATGTTAAATGTAATAATGCTATGGATTATTTACCTAGGGTTAGATTCATTGGGTAAATGTTATCATTGAGTCAAAATCAATCAGTTTGAGTGTAACTAGGAATGAGTCACTTGGACCATCCGACAGTTCATCTTTTAGTTCAACAATTTGTGGATCTCTTCCTCACCTCATGGATTTGACCCCTGAGGATGAGTGAATTTTTTTTAATGTCTACTTAGTCCCTTTCTTCACTCCTGGCAAGGTTTGGAATCAGTTTGGATGTTAGTTTATTGGTCAAGGAAACTATTGTACTCAGCTTGGCTAGTTAATAAAGAAGAGTCGCAACTATTTTTTGGGATACATGTGGTATGATGGTTACCATTGTTTTCCTTTAGTTTCATATGTTAGAATTTATTTTCTTCATGTTCATTATATATATATATATATATGTGATGCAGGAAAACCCTACAAAAACCCAGAATCTCTCCAATACTATGCATATAAAAATGCATCTCAATAACTGCCCAAATAAAACTTCAATGTCTGGAAAATTCACACACTATCATTCGCGGAAGCTCCTCAATCAATGGTACAAAACCATACACCCAAAAATCAACTTTTCATGTGATTAAACCCAAACTTCGAATAAAAATAGAGCCCAACTCACAAATTTCATACCAAATGTCAATATGAATGATTGACATTAATTATATCGACCTTGGTTCTATTATATATGCGCCTTATTAAACCTCAACCAACTTTGAAATTATTTAATCCATGCACCTATACATATCTCAAGGCTTCTCTTATGAATCATATGGCTCACACCATTCAACAAGTATAGACAGATACTTGGAATTATTTCAAGTTTGATTTTGGTTAAACATGAACCAACATTCCAAAGCAATGTATAAACACTACTTTGACCCTAAGATATTCACATACCTCTTCATTACAACACTTCTGCATTCGATTCAAACTCTTCGGTGCTTCCATTCATTACTCAAACCCAAGGTTTCAAATATATATGTGCCTTTTACTGTTCGCTTACCAAGCTAGATCGACGCATCAAAGCATGTGTTTTGGTTTCTACCATTTATATATCAGCGTTAATATTTGTCTTGTTCGTTGATACTTCGGATTCAACAGCTGCTGTGTTGACATTTTATACTACTGCTTGCTGCGCCTTTTTATAGGTTCCTTCCATATTCGATCAAAGCCTTTTGAGAATCCAATCCAAACTTAAAGCTCCGTCCTTTGTGCACCTATTTTAAACTCCGCCTTTGAGATATACTAATAAAAAGAACCATCAACGGTACTTGGAAACATTATTAACCCCTTACAACAGAATTCTAATGTGACTTCAATTCATCGGTCCTTATTTGTTTCAAACTGTATGCCCTCCACTGTTTGTTAATCCATAGGTTTCATAATTCGCTATGGACTTTCAATTCACAAACCTGCTATCATGTGATAGGAACAGATCTCTCGAATTCATACAATAACAATACTAATTGAACTTCGTTCAAACTTATTCAATTTTGATCGAAGCTCCTTTTCTCAGCAAAATGTTGTTCCTTCTTTCACGAATTCTTGTATTGAAGCTATCTCTATATTAAATTCTCCATCGTTTGTCCCTTATGAAGCTCTACGGCTTCATATTCACTGTGCATTCCATTTTTTCAATCGCTTCCAATCAAAACCACAGATCGACATAAAATAATTGATTCACTCGACAGACATAGTCACTCACACGGATTTACCATTACAATTAACAATCTCTATATTAATATTAAATGATATCGATCCTTCCAACTTATGTGCATAAATCAATCTCAGAAATAAGAATTTAATTTCTCGATTCCCTTGAGAAATCCCACAAAAATTAGTATAATTTTGATACCAATTTCAACAAGGACCTAACACCCTTTACACAAGCTTTTGCATAGAATTAATCCTCCATGG
The DNA here is from genome assembly GCA_034641835.2 of Pinus albicaulis. Classification (NCBI taxonomy): domain Eukaryota; kingdom Viridiplantae; phylum Streptophyta; class Pinopsida; order Pinales; family Pinaceae; genus Pinus; species Pinus albicaulis. The sequence continues at coordinate 1,853,596,156 of CM076575.1, read as the reverse complement.
AATTCCTTGTTGAGTAGTTTAATCCGTCTTGCAGACAAGGCCGATCTCTCTAGTACTAAAAGTAACTAGCAACAAACAGCCAATTATACTAATCTCTCTCTAAGCATATAAGATTCATAAAAACACTATATAGGTGTAAGGCCTACCTTATGTCTAGCGCTTGCTTGATTTCGTTGAAGTCCTTCCCATGCACTGAATGAACATTCCTCGTGAATCTGCAGTCAAAAACAAGCAAAAAGATTACGCAGCACCTGTATATACATTATTATAAATCATACTTATCATAATGATCAAGGAATTTATGAAATAAACCATGAATTGACAGTTTAATGAGAGAAATGAGTATATTTTTATTAACTTCAAATAAAGAAAACCTTTACAACCTGTGCCTTGATGTTGTGCAGGTCCTCCTTGGGTCCAAAGCAGGAATCTCTTCTAATTTGACAAGCATTTCACTCTTTGAACCAAGACAAATAGAGATGAGTGATTTAACCTCACAGAAAGTCTTAGTTAACTGAGTCTGAATCTCAACAGCATTTAACTTCAAATATCTTAAGCTTGAACTCCCTTTGAGGCTACCCAAGGGCTCTTTTTATAGTGGAAAAGAGGAGGTTTCTTGTTCTAAATATGAAGGGATAGAATCCTCCTTCAAAGGGATTAGCTCCTTACATCAAGGGGTTAGCTTCATCAAGTGAGGGATGCATGAACCTTCTCAAAGCGTATCCATTCCCTAAAATTCCCATCTAGAATCTTCTAGAATTCATCTGAAATTCACTTTTTATCTTTACTTTCTCGCCTTTTTGTATTTTACAAAGGTCTGCACCCATAACACAAGGAAAGTGCAGTATGGTTCCGCATGAAGGCTGAACTTTAGGTGCGGGACCACAGGGAATGTATAGAGAAAGTGCGATACCATTTCTTAGGGGATTTTAGGGATTTTTCTCTGATTTTGAAAGCTTGACATGAGGAGCTGGTATGTTGGACTTGCAAAAGGAGGAAGTATGAGTAATAATGAGCTCATACTCATGGTAAAATGTCAGGATGACAGATTTTAGTGTAAAAAATTGCCTCCTAAAGTGCAAAGTCTGGAATAGATGAAGTTGTAGTCTGTCATATATGAAGAGTGTAGTACTTTATCATTTCAAAGATCATCCTGTGGACACCCCAGTTGAAACCTGTAAAAACATTCAATGCAATATATATATGTATATGTCATCACTGAGGTAGGCATTCCCATACTCAGATAAAAACTAACTATAAACTGATTGAAATCGTTCTGATACAGGAATGATTTTGAATATATCATAGTACAGATATATGTAGACACAGTATGGACGCAGCCATCTATTTATAAATAGTCTACTGTATAGATGACAACAAAATTCCTCACAACCTAGATGGTGGAAACTAGATCCAGGGTCTTGATTTCCGCATCTCAAACTAGTATGATTCTATCCATGTGAATAAATGTGTTGAAGTCGAACATGGTAGAAACCACTTGATTACCAGTCAATGATGTGAACTGTTAACAAGTGTGAGAGAAACCACCAGTAATGTCAATGGCTCTCAAAGTACTCAATACAATCCATGAAATGTGAATGAATGAGCTGAAGTCGAACATGTCACAGAATCATTCGATCGAAGGTCAATGATGCAACCTGTCGTCGAAGGCGAGAAACCTGCCATTGAGGCATGCATATTTCAAGGTACTGACGATTTCTGGATCAACTTCCTAGATAATGTGCTGATGTCAATAGAAAGTGATCTATCGTAGGCAAGCCCACAACACGAAATCATAGGTCAAGTTTTGAAAATATATTGGCAAGGACTGACTCAAGGATGGTCAAAGATGAATGACAGATATTTTGCAGATGAATGGTTTATTTGAACAGTTCTCTTGAACACATAACGACACTGCAGATGGCTTGGTGACAATTGACCCAAAGCTAATACCCAGAAACCGACTGAAGACTTTCAATGTGGTTTGATTAACTATTAGGCAAAGGATTTCCCAACCCAGGTGAATATAAGTGTCGTGTCCAAGAGTGGTTGACTGAGTTTTCGAAAAATTTAAAATACAACAAACACGCCCATTTTTCTCTCTTTTTCCCCCACCGTTTCTGGCAAGTACCTCGTTATTTTTGACAAGCTTGAGGAGGATAACATTTGCTTGATTATAAGCTCATCCTTCGGATGAGTCCAACTTAGTTTAAAATTTGAACCCTAAGAAGGAGTGGTTCGTTCCTGTTGAAAATTAAACAGGTCCTTTACTGTTAAGTTTTAACGAGTCCAGTATAGGAAAAACTCGGTGTTTTTCAGTTTTAGGGAGTCAGAAGAAAAACTTAAGAAAACTCCATTGGTGTACTTTTTTGTAAATTTAGTCTCTCGAGCCCGAAAAAGGATAAAATAATGCGGGAGAGAACTATGTTGACCATATTTAGTCAACGTATACCTTTTTCGTAAATAGTCCATTTCAGTCCGTAAAAGGGGTAAACTTATACTGAAGGGATGACTGTTCATTTACTTTAACGAGTTCGAATAGTCAAGTAATCGGCAATATTTTCATATTTAGAGAGTTTGAAAAGGGCTTAAAAGAGGACTCCAGGGTTTCGCTTTTTCGTAAAATTTTTGAAAGAGTCTGAAAAAGTGATAAAAGTATGCTCTTTGTTGAAAAATGATCAGTTCACCTGAAAAATCGTGTTTCTGCACAAAAACTCAAAACATTACACATACCTGTTTAAGATAAGTAAAAATGCTTTCAAAAATACCCTTTTTAAAGTGAAAAATAAATAAATTAAAAATTCATCCATTCGAAAAAACTTATAAAAAGGATTTTTTTTATTTCATTTTTACCGTTCAGTTCCAAAGTGAAAAGTAAAAAGCTTTTGGATAAAAAAGTTCCCGTGAAGATTCTGGAAAATCAAACCGTTGGAATAAAAAACCGTCAGCCCCAGGTAATCCACGACTTCCTTATCTTGTTTTTCATCCGTTTGAAATTCGTTTTTAGGCTTTAGTTTGATTTTTTAGGGCAAAAAATGGTTCAAAAATGCGCCCGCGGGGTCCACAGGTGGGACACAGGTTACCTGCGGACCCCGATTTTTTCCTAAAAGGAATAAATCGTAGGTATCGCACCCGGCACACAACCTGCGTGCGGACCTACGCTCTGTTTACAAAGAGCGGGTGCGGTACCTGCGCAATTAATTTTAAAGCATGGTTTTCTCATTTATCTGCCAAAAATTTTCAAATAAGATCATTCTAACTTCCCTTATTTTGTATTGCAGGATTAACAAGATGCTTATCTAGAAAGAACGAGAGCACGAGGAAGTAGATGAAGCCGTCATGCTCCATTTTCCCACACAAAGGGCATTAAAAGCATGTGGCTTATACAAATTTTGGGCTATCTCTGGCATGAGGGCACAAGTAGAGCTCTTGACATGGTTGGTAAATAGATGGAACGTGGAGGACCAGTGCTTCTTCATTGGTGGCCACCGGCTCGAAATTGAGCTGGACGATATATACTTTTTGACTGGTTTGTCCAAGAGGGGTGAACAAGTATCCTTGTTTGGGACTAGGCCAGGTGGCTAGACTGTCGCTAGTCTTCAACTAGAATTTTGCAATGATCAGGAAAATCCTCGGGAAAAACGGATTGACATAAAACACATCATCCGTCCTGAGTTGAAAGTTATAGCTTTTACTGTTACCAAACTGTGTGGGAGCGTTGTGCTTCATGTAGCTACTGGTTCCCAAATGCGTGTTGCAGTGGACTGTTTTCGCGGCACCATCTTTAACTGGTGTGAAGCTGTGTTGGCCAATGTAAAAGGCCAACTAACCAGAGAAAAAAATGGGAAACTGAAAAAATTTGGATATGGATCCATCGTCATTTCTTTTGCTCTGGAGAGGATCCCCCAATTAGCTCCACATAGTATTGCTGTTGATGCCGGTCGACCTCGAGAACTGAGAATGGTTCGTTGGTCCGCGCTGATGGCCCGTCATGCTATTGAGGGTACTGAGATTGTACGATTCCCTTCTTCATATTTTCGTTGGCTGGATCGCCAAGTTTTTATGATAGAGGATTTTCCGTATGCCGGGATAGATTTCCGTGGCGACAGAGAGATGGCTCTCCCTGCAGGGGAACAGTGGGATGATTCAGGTAAAATTACTTTTCAACGTTTGCTAAGTTCTATTTTTTTTTAAATTTTTTATCGTCTTAGAAAAACAATAACCAAATTTTTTTTGAATACTGACGTGGGTCCACATCGACCAGCTCATCTCCAACCTTTCGAGAGGAGACAACCAGTTGCGCCCGCACCAGCCCCAGCAGGCCAATCAGTAGAGATTTTGACTGATTTGGAGCATCATCTAGAGCGTTTGACTCTAGATATTCTAGAGACCAGTATAGATGACATTCCTCTCAGGTTACAGAGATATGTGATTGGAGTCCTAGGACCTTTCAGGAGGTTCCTATGCAGGGTGGCCCGGACAGTTGTTTCTTATCGAGATCACCATCAGTGATGGGATGATCGTGTAGACACTCATTTTTTACTTTTGTATTATCATTTTTGCCAATCATAAGGTGTTTCCAACCTATGATCGAAGACGATGTATATTTTTTTAAACACACTCCTATACTATGATATATCACTATTTTGAAGAAATCTTTCGGTAATAATCATATTATCATGAATAAAGTCGACGCGTTTCGAACCAACCAGTGTGGTAATATCACTATTTTGCTGGCTATCTGTGTACATATGTGAATGTTGTTTGTTTTACTGCTTTTAATTATTGTAAATGTCTATTTATCATACTAGAAGCAATTGAATCTGCTAATGTATTTAAATTTCTTGGAATATGCTGATATTCAATGTAATCAAACTCACGTTCCAAGAGACGAACTCTTAAAAACAACCTTAATAACATTGGATTTCTAATGGTATAAACCCTGTTAAGCTATAATACAACAAGTTCTGAATCCAACCTTACAATCAAACTCTGAATTCCAAATGATATGGACTCAGACAATAACTCAATCACTGCACTATACTCAGCAATGTTATTTGTTGTTTGACCAAGGCTTACCCCATGCATGGATACTAACTCATCAGAGGGTGAATAGATAACCCAAGCTGCGGAAGAAATGTTCTGTGTACTACGACAAGCACCATCAGCAAAACCAATGTAGGTTTGAAGAGACGTCGACATCTGCAATATCAAGAGGAAAACTCAGATAAGAAGGAATAGTGACAAAACACACTTCTAAACTAGGCACACTTTTCTAACACACCAGCAGTAAAGAAATCTAAACTAACAAAAATCTCCACACCTCATTTAAGCATAATATCGCTTTAGATAAAGCCCATTTCTTGGTTTATCCAAAGGGACACCGTCAAAATCTATCAACTCATAGGCCCCTTTTTCTAACTTTCATTTCACAATGTAAGGACCATGCCACATAGGCACAAATTTCCCAGCTCCTAGCTTGTCGTTAGCTTGATCATAAAGTAAAACTAGGTCTCCTTCTGAAAAATTTTGAGGGGTCACATTTCTATCATACTGAGCTTTTATCCTTTTAACATGAGCCTCATTTTCTATTGCAGCATTTTGTCGATTCTCATCTAATTGGGCCAAGTACAAGAAACGTTTTTCCTCTTCAGACGTAGCTGGAAGTAATTCTATGGCTAATTTTAGTGACGGTATTTCACATTCAATCGACAGCACAGCTTCCAAACCGTAAAGAAGTTGAAAAGGAGTGAAACCCGTTGATGTTTTCACTGAGGTTCGATATTCCCAAAGTGCTGAAAATAACATGGAATTCCAATTCGTCTTGTGAATACCAATGATTTTTTTAATCATGGTGACTAAAAATTTGTTAATGGCTTCAACCAGACCATTTTCTTGTAGATAGTACGGAGTGGAACTATCGTGGCGTAGGCCAAGTTTTTATGTCAGTTCAGTCATCATGACATTCCGAAAATGACTTCCATGATCCGTAATAATAGCTAGAGGAACACCGAACCTAGCAATTATGTGATTAAATACGAATGTTGCAGCAGTCTTGCCGTCAGCTGAATATGTAGGCATCGCCTCGGTCCATTTTTTAAAATAATCTACTGCGAGAATAATATAGGCATGCCCCCCGGCCGAGTGAGGGTTACATGTGATAAAATCGATACCCCATTTTGTGAAAGGACCAATAGCAATTATAGGGTGAAGAGGAGCGGGTGGCGCGTGCATTTTCCGATCAAAAATTTGACAGTTATGGCATTTCCGAACCGCATAAATGTAATCTTTGAACAACGTTGGCCAGAAATAACTTGCACGCAATATCTTTTGGGCGGTGGCATACCCAGACATATGACCGCCACATGCTCCAGAATGACAGTCATTTAACACCTTTTTAGTTTCTTCATGAGTTAGACAACGTCGGAAAATAGAATCTGCTCCATGTCGATAAAGCGTATCACCAATGATATTATATTGTTGGGATTGGAAACGTATTTTCCGTCGCTGAGTTCATGAAATATCAAGCCGAAAATATTGGGTTTGGAGATAAAAAATAATATCCCCATAGCATGGATCAAGTGTACTAATAAGAAACAAAGATTCGTCCACAATGGACTCTTCTGCCACTGTTTCAGTATCAGTAGAGGGGAAATCGCACATCAGTTCCGCAAATACCAAAGATTTCTTTGCCTTGGATTTTTCAAATTCCAAGTCAAATTCCTGCAGGATAACTATCCATTTGGAATATTTGCCCCCTAGCAATTGTTTGGTAAAAATATACATCATAGGGTTGCAATTAGAAATTACCGTGGTTTTACGTAACAGGACATAATGTCTAAAACGTTGGACAACTTGAACAGCTGCCAAGGCCAACTTCTCCACATGTGTGTATTTGATTTCAGTCGGATGCAGATTTCGACTAAGATAATAAATCACATGTTCATTGTTCGATTCATCTTTCTGAACTAGTACCATCCCAATGGTGGAATGAGAAGCAGTGAGGTACAAAATATAATCTTGGTTGTAGTTGGGAGGATGCAATAACGGTGCATGGGTCAACGCGTGTTTAAGTGCATCAAAAGATCGATCAGCGATCTCTTCCCAAAAGAACGGAATGTCCTGTTTCAACAATCGGGTAAAACCCTTTGTAAGCTCGACATGGTTAGGAATAAATCTACGCAAAAAGTTTGCTTTCCCCTGCAAACTTTGGAGTTGGCACAAAGTCGAAGGAGGAGGTAATTTAACAATAGCTTCGACCTTCGATGGATCTACATGAATGCCTACTCTTGAGACAACAAATCCTAGTAATCGACCTGATTCTACGTAGAAAACACATTTGTGCGGATTCAACCTTATCCGATAATGCCTACATATCATAAAAATTGCTCGTAAATGAGTGGGATGGTCGGCCCTGCGTAATGAATGAGCAGGTAAATCATCAAGATATGGCTGGACAATGTGCTTAATGTCATGAAATGCATAAGACATGGCCCGTTGAAAAGTTGCTCCAGCGTTCTTTAGTCCAAAACGTAGTTTACAATAAGCAAATGTTCCCCACGGACAAATGAAAGTTGTTTTAGGTTGATCTGCAGGGAGTATGTTTATTTTATTGTAGCCGGAAAAGCCATCCATAAAGGAAAACAATTCACTTCCAGCACAATCATCTATGATTTGATCGATATAGGGAGGTGGATAATTATCTTTTGGACACGTTCGATTAATATCCCTATAATCGATACATACTCTTATCGTTCCTTGTTTTTTAGTCACAGGAACAATATTTGATACCCAATCCGTTAAGGGAATTGGATAAATGAATCCTGCTCGAAGTAATTTTTCAACTTCAGTTTTTATAGCAGTAGCTTTTCTAGGATGAATTTGACGTAATCGTTGACGAACAGGTTTAGCATCCGGGTAAGTCTTAATTTCATGAACGACGATTGATGGATCAATTCCTGGCATTTCTTCATAAGACCAGGAAAACACGTCATGGAATTCTTGAAATAGGGCTTTATAAGTCTGAATTTCTTCATCTGTACAACAAGCACCTATATGAATGTTTTCAATTATTCCTAGTTTTACTGAAATGCCAATTGGAACCGTTCTAGATATATTTTCCAAATTTAACTCAGAATCAGGATTTTGCAATGGATTCTGAGGTTCCTTGGCATATTCAGCAGTAAAAATTGAAGCGAAATCATCTTCAAAATGATCTAATTCAGGTAAAAATGAAGACCGGTGATGTATATCTTCCCATGGTAAATCATCAACAGACAAAAACTCACGAATTTGCTCATCTGTATGAACAAGTTCAGGAAATGTCGTTGTAGCTGAACTAGATATAGAAAGTGATTCCTCGTGGATCCCATTCATTGGATCAGTTTCGGTTGAAGAGGGGTCGGAAAATTATTGTACAGCCTGGTACGCAATTTCGAATGGACTCAAAGGCATCACGCCATCAAATGAATCTATCTCGGATTCTGAAGGAATAATCCAAGGATCATCAAACATAACAGTGTCTGATGAAATCATATGAATACTTGCAGTAGAAGACGATACGTTAGGAGGAGGAAAGGAAGAAGTTCCTAGTAAACCAGAATCTTTAATCAAACCTACTCCAACATCCTTATAAGGGATAGCCGTTTTACCAACATGCTGGATTGTTTCTGTAGAGGCTGGGTCGAACGAAAAATAAGTTAACTGATCTATTGTCACGATCTTTCCTTGATATCGTCATTTTGTTGTGTAGATTAATCCGTCTTGCGGACAAGACCGATCTCTCTAGTACTAAAAGTAACTAGCAACAAACAACCAATTATACTAATCTCTCTCTAAGCATATAAGATTCATAAAAACACTATATAGGTGTAAGACCTACCTTATGTCCAGCGCTTGCTTGATTTCGTTGAATTCCTTCCTGTGCACTGAAAGAACGTTCCTCGTGAATCTGCACTCACAAACAAGCAAAAATATTACGCAGCACCTGTATAGACATTATTATAAACCATACTTATCATAATGATCAAGGAATTTATGAAATAAACCATGAATTGACAGTTTAATGAGAGAAATGAGTATATTTGTATTAACTTCAAATAAAGAAAACCTTTACAACCTGTGCCTTGATGTTGTGCAGGTCCTCCTGGGGTCCGAAGCAGGAATCTCTTCTAATTTGACAAGCATTTCACTCTTTGAACCAAGAAAAATAGAGATGAGTGATTTAACCTCACAGAAAGTCTTAGTTAACTGAGTCTGAATCTCAACAGCATTTAACTTCAAATATCTTAAGCTTGAACTCCCTTTAAGGCTACCCAAGGCCTCTTTTTATAGTGGAAAAGAGGAGGTTTCTTGTTCTAAATATGAAGGGATAGAATCCTCCTTCAAAGGGATTAGCTCCTTACATCAAGGGGTTAGCTCCATCACGTGAGGGATGCATGAACCTTCCCAAAGCGCATCCATTCACGAAAATTCCCATCTAGAATCTTCTAGAATTCATCTGAAATTCAATTTTTATCTTTACTTTCTCGCCTTTTTGTATTTTACAGAGGTCCGCACCCATAACACAAGGAAAGTACGGTATGGTTCCGCATGAAGGCTGAACTTTAGGTGTGGGACCGCAGGGAATGTATAGAGAAAGTGCGATACCTTTTCTTAGGGGATTTTAGGGATTTTTCTCTGATTTTGAAAGCTTGACATGAGGAGCTGGTCTGTTGGACTTGAAAAAGGAGGAAGTATGAGTAACAATGAACTCATACTCATGGTAAAATGTCAGGATGACAGATTTTAGTGCAACATTCCTGTATTGTGGCTTTTAAACACTTAATCGATATCGATATTAAAATGGATCAACAAACAAAGTTTATCGCACGGTTCTCATACATCTGCTTATTGAAATTCGAAGCTCACTTGCCCAGAATTTAAATCAATTTATGCTCATGTAAAACAAACATATTCCTTCATTCATATAATGAAATCACTTACAAACTTCTTCTCGTCTTGGCCAGATCTTCAATCGATGGCCCTTTCAACTTCTAAAGACTGAATTCACGCACTCTACAGCCCTCTATCCTGCTCTATTTTGCTTTTGAGGGTCATTAATTTATACAAATTGAATTGAACCAATTTAGGTTCAAATCCCTTTAATCACTCAACAAAGTCCTCAAATATCTCAACACCCCTACATTCTAGATTTTTCCCTAAAATCTTCAAACTAAATCTAAATTAGGCTCATAATTAATTCTTAAATATCTAAAATCTAATTCCTCTCATGTTTTCCAATTATTTGGAAACATTAACAAATCCTCACATATAATTAATTAAAAATATAATTTAATCACTTAAAAATCTCATTAATATTTACATAAAATTAATATTTCCTCACAAACATAAGACCCCTAGTTTAAATAGAATACAAAGTATTTTTCTGAGCTAATGCTCCTGCATCAGACTCCCAAGGTTGAAAATGATCATGATCTCCTGATCATGCATTTCAAATCTTTGTCTTCCTATATCCCACACTTTGTTCTGCAACTTATCATCAATTTCTGTTGTCGTATGTTTCTTTTCTCTCGGTCTCCATATCTTATGCTGCCTTGCTCCACTCACTACACTTTCAAAATTTTTCTCTGTCTTCATTTTACTGTTGTCTTCATTTCTCTGCGTCTTCAATTCCAAATTTTTAAATTGAAATTTTTTCTGCACTGAATCTTGACTATTCAGCATCATTTCCAACAACTTAACTTCTTCATCCCATGGATTAGAAATTTCCACAGAATTTTCTTCTTCCTTCATTTGACTGTTCAACTGAGTCAAATGTTCTTCAACGTTCGCAACAATACCTGTATTCACAAATCACTTGTTAAAATAAAAATCATAAGGCCTTAGTGCCTTACTTCCCTCTGCCAGCATTTCAGTATGATGTCCTGAATTTTCCATCTCCTCTATCAGCACATCAGTATGTTGATCCAAAATTTCCAAAGAATTCTCTGAAGAATTCTCAAGACTATAAACTAGTCTTTCTTTCACACCATCTTTCTCCATGATGTATTTCTTCTCTTGTTCACTATAATGAACTCTTCCTTCTACTGCAATTTCCCTATCATACTCTAAATTTTCCAAAAAGTATTCCAACAATGCAATTTCTCTGTGGCATTGCTGAAGCATTTCATCATCACTTACAATCCCTGCATTCATACACAAGTTGTCAATTTGAAAACTACAAGTTTCAACAATCTCAAATCTTGCTTCACTTATCAGAGCTTTAGACTGATCCACTTCTTCTGCACCCACAAGAACTTCCTCTTGTACTGTAACAACTTCAAGTAAAAATGCATCACTGCTTTCTTCTTCAGAGTACTTATCTCCTGAAAGATACTTTTCCATACGTTTGACCACTCCACAAGATTGTGCATCCTCCTCAGTAAAACTTGTAATCGCATCAAAATTATCATCTACAAAAATACAAGATTTTACATTATCTAGTTGATCTGGATTTACCCAATAGTTCAGGAAATCATCAATGAACTCATCTTTTGTTTCATCAATGGAAACCTCCACCTTCAAGTCAGCTGCTTTGAGTTCTTCACGTTTCAACTGTATACTCATCATCTGCTCGAGCTCACTCAGCTCTTCTGTTAACTGCATGTTTATCTGTTGATCCCTCTTTACTTGTAGTTTCTGCCATTTCACTTTCTTCTTCATGGTCCAACCATGTCTATGGTATTTGATATTTTCCTATAACAATTCCATCAATAACTCAAGATGAACTACTATCTCAGCTTTCTCTCTCTTATACTTTTCATCAGTCAGCTTCTTCCATATGCCATTTTCCTTGGCATATTTCTCCCTCTTTCTACTGTGGCCTCTCTCTAAACCTCTGCTCTCTCCTTTATGACTTTCAGTAGTCATCTTCTTCGCCATGAGTTTCTCACTCATGAGTTGCACCAGCCTCTACAACAACAAGCTCTCCTGCTGCCACTTACCTCACCAATCCTTTCCTCTAGATCTGGTCTTTTGGTAATCATTGGTCCTCTTCTAGAACCTTTTGAGCATTTCTCCACTGATCCTTCAAGCTTCACGTATCTGCAACTTTATTCAACCTCTGTTGAATCTTCAAGTTCTACCACTTTCACTTAGAATCCCTTGCTGGACTCCTTCATCACTGCTCTCCAGCTGTGATCTACTTCTTTCTGCTAATATTTTCTTCAATCTGCTTGCAACCTGAATTCTGCAAACAGCCTTCAAACCAGAGTTAAATATCATCTGTCAACTCACCTTCAAGATCCTGTTGATCTTGCTTCACTTCTTCAACTGCACTACATCTCTGTGCTACAATCTTCATCAGTTTCAAAATCTAATCTTAACACATGCAATTAATTCAATTTAAAAACTTGAATCTTCACACAGAGCTATTCCAACTCTGATACCACTTGATGCAAGAAAACCCTGAAAACCCCAGAATCTCTCCAATACTATGCATATAAAAATGCGTCTCAATAACTGCCCAAATATAACTTCAATGTCTGGAAAATTCACACACTATCATTCGCGGAATCTCCTCAATCGATGGTACGAAACCATACACCTAACAATAAAATTTTCATGTGATTAAACCCAAAATTCAAATAAAATTAGAGCCCAACTCACAAATTTCATACCAAATGTCGATATGAATGATTGACATTAATTATATCGACCTTGGTTCTATTATATATGCACCTTATTAAACCTGAACCAACTTTGACATTATTTAATCCACGCACCTATACATATCTCAAGGCTTATCTTATGAATCATATGGCTCACACCATTAAGCAATTATACATGGATACTTCGAATTATCTCAAGTTCGATCTTGGTTAAACATGAACCAACATTCCAAAGCAATGTATAAACACTACTTTGACCCTAAGATATTCACATACCTCTTCATTATAGCACTTCTGCATTTGATTCAAACTCCTCGGCGCTTCCATTCATTACTCGAACCCAAGGTTTCAAATATATATATGCGCCTTTTACTATTTTCTTACCAAGTTACATCGACACAACGCATGCGTTTTGGCTTCTGCCATTTATATATCAACATTCATATTTGTCTTGTCCGTTGATACTTCTGATTCAACGGCTGCTGTGTTGACATTTTATACTGCTGCTTGTTGCGCCTTTTTGCAAGTTCCTTCCATATTCGATCAAAGCCTTTTCAGACTCCAATCCAAACTCAAAGCTCCGTCCTTTGTGCACCTCTTTTAAACTCCACCTTTGAGAGATACTAATTACAAGAACCATCAATGGTACTTGGAAACATTATTAACCCCTTACAACAAAATTCTAAAGCGACTTCGATTCATCGCTCCTTATTTTTTTCAAACTGTATGCCCTCCACAGTTTGTTAATCCACAGGTTTCATAATTCGCTATGGACTTTCAATTCACAAACCTACTATCATGCGATAGGAACAGATCTCTCGAATTCATATGATAACAATACTAACCGAACTTTGTTCAAACTGATTCAATTCTGATCGAAGCTCCTTTTCTTAGCAAAATGTTGTTCCTTCTTTCACGCATTCTCGTATTGAAGCTATCTCTATATTAAATTATCCATCGTTTGTCCCTTATGAAGCTCTATGGCTTCATATTCACTATGCATTCCATTTTTTCAATTGCTGCCAATCAAAACCACAGATCGACATAAAATAATTGATTCACTCGACGAACATAGTCTCTCACATGGATTTACCATTACAATTAACAATTGATATATTAATATTAAATGATATCAATCCTTCCAACTTATGTGCATAAATTAATCTCAAAAATAAGAATTTAAGTTCTTGATTCCCTTGAGAAATCCCACATAAATTAGTATAATTTTGATATCAATTTCAACAAGGACCCAACGCCCTTTACACAAGATTTTGCATAGAATTAATCCTCCATGTAATTCATGTATTGTGGCTTTTAAACACTTAATCGATATCGATATTAAAATGAATCAACACACAGATTTTATCACACGGTTCTCATACATCTGCTTATTGAAATTTGAAGCTCACTTACCCAGAATTTAAATCAATTTATGCTCATGTAAAACAAACATATTCTTTCATTCATATAATGAAATCACTTACAAACTTCTTCTCGTCTTGTCCAGATCTTCAATCGATGGACCTTTCAACTTCTAAAAACTGAATTCACGCAGTCTACAACCCTCTATCCTACTCTATTTTAATTTTGAGGCTCATTAATTTATACAAATTGAATTGAACCAATTTAGGTTCAAATCCCTTTAATCACTCAAAAAATTCCTCAAATATCTCAACACCCCTACATTCTATATTTTTCCCTAAAATCTTGAAACTAAATCTAACTTAGGCTCATAATTATTTCTTAAATATCTAAAATCTAATTCTTCTCATGTTTTCCAATTATTTGGAAACATTAACAAATCCTCACATATAATTAATTAAAAATATAATTTAATCACTCAAAAATCTCATTAATATTTACATAAAATTAATATTTACTCAAAAACACAAGACCCCTAGTTTAAATAGAATACAAATTATTTTTCCGAGCTAATGCTCCTGCATCAATATGGTATGATTTATTTCAAGTTGATCGGCAGAACGCATGCTTGCTCATACTCTGTTTAGGGAAAGATTTCATAATTTTTTCATTTTCATCCATTTAGGAAGAATACATCCCCATGCTCTTCCTAGCTTATCATCAGTCTCAAAACCATATCATAATAATCATATTTAAAGTGGTAAGCATTATGCCTACCTTACCCCATTGAATCTCTATAACCCTATCTCATTTTCTCTGAACTAGCTCCCTTGACCTAATATCTTCATCTAGTGAAACCCAACCCAATCAAATCAGAAAAACCCCTGCACTCATACCTAGACTAAAAACCCTAATTCCTCCAGCCCTCTTGGTTGTGACCTTGTCGAGAGATCCCTATCCGAGTTGGTAGGGCTAGCTACCAAGTTAAAATTTCATCTGTGGTTACCTTTATTGGGATTCCTTATTCATCCTTGGGAATCTGGTGGAGTGATAAAGTTCTGGCGCCATTTCTGTGGAATGAAAAGACAAATTTTCCCTGGGTGTATGACAAATATTTATCATAAACTAGTCCTTTGGATGATAGGATCAAGTTTCATAAGGCTGATTTCATAATTGTAGTGCCCCATAGCATATTTGGCTTCTCAAAGAAAATATACTAGGTCTAACCATGATCCAGATCTAGTTTCTCTCATCAAAGATCCTGAAAGAATCCTAAGGAAGCAAATATCTCAGCTAGATTCAAGTTCTTTGGATTCTCCTCATCTAGATTTGGTAAGATCCTTCTCATTACCTTCTGATTTGGTATCCATTCAATATTTAGTTTTTTATACCAAATTTGAGTTGTCACTTTTTAGAACCAAATCCAAGACCGAATTGAATATAGTAGTCCCTCAACCTTGGATATTGGATTTAAATCCATCATTTTTTGATGTTGTAAATAAGATTGATGTAAAAATTTGGAAAAAATATTACAAGCTAGAAAATTTAGCCAACTCCCTAAGTTATATGATTGGAAATGCCCTCATTCAATACTAGCAAGAAACCCTTCATATCCCTGAAATTTCCCAAACATCTAATTTTTCATCATCCATCCCATCTGTTTGTGCTCAACCTAGTGTTCCTAAATTGAGTTCTTTAATTGTCAACCAGGGTTGGTAAACTGCTGAAGTGTGGTGCACTATATGTGCCTAGGTATTTGTTTCTCACTAAGTTGTGTTTAGTGTTTTATGATGTTTTTGGTTTTATGGTTTTATGTTTGAAAAAGGAAAGAACTAAGTGCTGGTGAAAAGAAGCTATTGGTTATTTAAAACAGAACAAAGCCTAAACTATGGATGACAAACAACAAATGCAAAGCTTGATAATGGCTTCATTGGAAGAAAATAAATCACAACATGAGCTTGAACTTATCCAATTCATTCATTAAAGGTGTGTTGGAAGAGCTTGAGAAATGGACAAGTTAAGTGTAAATGAAGTTCTCCTAAATAAAAAATCAACTCACAATATTACAAAATGATTATTTGTAACATAGTAAGGTTTCTATTCTAGATTAACCTATGATTTTGAAGTTACCCTATTTTGCAACTTGACTTATCACTTCTAGGCCTTATTCATAAGTTTTGAGATTTTCTAAAATGATGCTTGGGAAAAAGGCTATAAGTGAGTTTGTAAAAGATTTGCAGAGTGATCAAAGCCTTAAACTGGTATTACTGACCCCTATTCATGTGATGATGTATCAATATAGATTCAGAACAGAAGTAAGTTTGTAAATAATGAAGGCCGAGAGACTAATTTTGACAACTAATACTACTTGAAATACAATGGATAACCTAGGCTAGAAAGTGGTCTATCAATCTTAAAAGACAGTGACTACAACTTAAACTAGAATGCCATTAATCTTTTCTTGAAACAAAATGAACTGAGACTGAACTAGAGTGCTTCTAATCTACTTGAAGTACAGTGAACAGAGTTAAACTAAAATTCCATTATCAAACTGGGAATGTAAAGATAGAGCTGAACTAAATGCAATCAACCTCTGGAGTGCTATAACTAAATTAACATGCAACTAGTATATGGAATTCTACAGCCCATCTCGTTCAATAGGAATGATATTTTGGAAGAGTTTGTAAAACAAGTCTGGCTGTATTATTCAATGCAATTGAACATAACATAAGATTGAAAGCAAAGACAACTAGAATCTAAGACACCACAGCTGTTTCTTATTCATTGTTAATGATGTTTTGGAAGAGTTTGTAAGAGTAAGACCGGCTGTGACACTTAGTGTAAACAAGCATAAATCATAAAATTCGAAAGGAAAACTCTGATACACATTATGCCTTATTCATCATGATGATATTTTGGAAGAGTTTATAAGAGTAAATCTAGTTGTGATGATTAATGTAAACAAGCATGAACATAAACTTCAGAAAATTTCCTAAGCTAGAAATGAAAACGAGACTAAAATACTTATCTAAACCATATAAACAAGGCTACTGAGGTAGCAGGGGCCCTCTACCACCGGAGTAGCATGAAATATACTTCAAGATTGACTCAACGCTTTCAAGGAAGTGATGCTTCTTTCATTAAAGAGAAATTACTTCAAAAATAGAGTGTTTTCGGACTTCTGAAATCTAGCAATCAACCACAAAATCTAACCTTGTCCCTCGGTTTCCCGAGCCATATTTGTAACAAATTTACATAACTGTCTTGAGATAACCTAGGGATAATTGTCTTTCCAAATAAAAACCAAACTAGGACTCTGATGGTGGTCACGTAATACAATTAAGAACATCTGGACCGTCCTTGTCCTATTAGGAGTCTCTTTCCTAGTTTGAGTTCCCACGTACATAACCGCCTATAGAATTTCGTTCAAATTTCGTGGAGAGAAAAAAATGATGAGGGAATGATGTGGAATACGACCATATGTGGTTTCCTCTAAGATGACACCTGGAACCTGCGTAGACATGAATATAGCTGCAGAATCAACAACTAGCTACAGAATGTCTGCATTCTGTAGCTAGATCTAGTTCAAAAGGTACTACAATGACAAAATCATAAAAACATAGCATTTTAGTCATGATATTAATTATTAAAGCAATTTTAACTAATTCTACTAACCATTGAGCCTGTGATTAATAATGGACAAAGGAAATGGAGTGGAATGTGGTGGAAGAAAGAACATCTTTGGAGCTCAGCATACCCCCACTGCTAGATTCTTGCATGTCCTCATGCAATTATTCCATGAACTCTGAGACCTCTGCAAGGACATCCAACCCTCTTCTTATGCTTTGCCTGGTAGTCAAAGGCCTTCTGGGCTTCCTTATGACTAACTTTAATCTCGAATTTGTGAGTGCCCTGGTTAACTTTTTATTTCTCTTCTTCAATTTTTCACTGGCCTTGTGTAACTTTTGCATTTGTAAAGACAGAGTTGAATTCATATCAGTTTTCAGTTTAACTTGCTCTCTCATAATTTCATTCTCATTCTTGATATGTCTGTTGAGTATTTCTAACTCATATTTATCCCTCCTTAGGATATCAACTGCAGATTTTGGTGGACTAGGAGTTATGTCTCTTCCTTCTGAAGCTCTTTTCTCTAATGTCTCAACATAGTTGTAAATTTCTTGGTGTGCAGGGTCTATTTCAGGAGCCCCTTCATCAAAATCCTCCTCAGTATGTGTTTCTTCATCCTCTATGTTTATGACTCCAGTTTTTTTAACCTTTTTTTTCTTTAGTATCCCTCTAAGTCTATGGCTCCTTCTCGGTTGAGATGGCCCTTCTCCTTTCTCTCTGGAAAATTTTCTTATTATCCTCTCTTTCTTGAGCTGCTTCTTAATCTGAGCCAATTTCTCAGAAATCATTTCTTCACTACTTTCTTATATTTCTTTACCAGTTTCAGTTTTGGAGGTTTTCCATCTTGTGCTTATTTTTTTAGGTTTGTCTTTAGGTGGAGGTTCCTTGGGTTCTTCAAAGTGATTTCTCACTAAGAACTCTTCCCAATTATCTCCCATTTTTCTCAAATGATGTTCAATCAAAATTTTGACTAAACCATGGTGGTATAAAATTTTTTCCAGAAATTGAATTCTCTTTTGAACACTTGAGGCCATTTTCTTTAAACTATGATGCAAGAAAATGGGCAAATTGAGTTCTTCTTCTAGGAAATGCATTATCAACCGAATATGATAGACATATAAAGTACCATATATTCCTTCACAAGTGATGAATTTTTTCAAGATAAGCAACATGTTCCTCCATTTGTTCTTTACTGCAGAGCTAGGGATACCCTTCTTAAAAATGGTGACATCCATACCTGGTGACTTGAGTATCTACTTCCATGCTTCGTTATGAAATTCTCTATTCTTGAACCACCTTTCTCCTTGTCTGGGCAATTCGGTTGCTTCTGCAATGAAGGCTTCAGTAATGGTGAATTTGATATCTCCTATCTCAACCTCAGCTCCGTTGAAGGATCTTGAAAATTTTTTGGTCACCTCTTTGTGAAACCCACTGAATTTTTCAAAGAATTACAACCACCCTGCTTGTTGTAACATTTCTCTGACTTGAGGATAACCTTCCAAGTACTTAGTTCCAACCGGTTTAGTCCTCATTATAAGATCCATAACTCCTCTTTCCAACCTTCAAATTGTTGCTCCTCTGTTCACGGTGACAATGGTTGTTACAAAGATGCCTTTGTTTCACAGACCGGAATGGTTAAAAATTGGCTACGGGAAAGAGTGATATGGAGTGGTTACGGAATGAATATAATGAGGTGAGGATGATGTATATGAGTTAAAAGATATCACAGGAGAAAAGACCGCAGAGATATTTTGTAACAAATTCAAAATCATCATTAAATGCTTTGGCCTAGTAACATGACTAAACCAATCACTTCAGCACTTTAACAGTTTAGATTTTTAAATGATGATTGGATATGGGATTTGAAATGGTGGAATAGAAGGAGTTTTATCCAAATTTTTTTCCAGAGGTTTGTTAGGCATGATCAATAAAATTAATTAAAACAAATTTTTGAATTATTCATAACTTAACTATACTAAAATCTTTGATGATATGTCATTATAATCAGAACTTTTACCTTTGCCTTTCCTCTGATTTTTTTTTTCTCCATATGCTTTGTTATCTCCCTGAAAATCATTAATTTTTGAGTCTTCATAACCTTATTGATTTTGCTTGTTGTCATGGATATGCAGGATCATTTTATTGCAGATCAGGTGATTACTAGACAGTGCCTTGAGGATCTCTAGCTGTAGAATGTCTTCCTGGCTACAGAATGTTTGACTGGCTGCAGAATGTCTGATTGATTGCAGAAGGTACCTGTAGAGACCTTGAAACATGAAATGGAATGGTTTGGAGCATGAGTGGAATATTGTATGGAATGAGTGAAGATGGATAATGAAATATGATGTAATGGAATATGAATGAAGTAAATAATGGAGTGGAATGTATCACAACTTATGAAATGGAGTGAAGTATGAGAAGTGGCCTGCAATTCATGATATGTATTATTCAATTGCAGAAACACATCAAACTTTTAAAAATCTGGAATGGAAATGAGGTGGACCATGGAGTGAAATGAATGAAGTGTGTATGAATGAATGAAATGGATTATAGATGAATGAATGAAATGAAGTATGGATGAATGAAATAAAATGGACCATAAGTGAAATGGATCTGCACTTATGATTTTGTAACAACTACTTGCAGAAAAAAAAAATTGAAAAGCTAAAGTGTCAAAAAGATTCTGATTTTCACTCTACCTTTTCTGTATAAACATGCTAATCAATGATTAGTTTTCATGTTTATACTTTATTTTATTTATTTATTTATTTATTTTTTATTTCAATAAAATGACTTCAAAAAATTCAATTAAGTTGATGAAGAAGAAAGATTCTTCTTCATTAACTTCACATCACTGTTTTCCTGGAACTTCTTGACAAATTATTCTCTTGAAAGTGGCTTATGATACAGCTTCAATTATGACCATTCACAAGAAAAGTGACCTCTTCTTCATCTATTGTCTTGATTTTTATTGCTCCATTGTCAAAAAATTTCACAATTTCATATGGCCCAAGCCAATGTGTTTAGAATTTACCTTGAAAATCTTTGAACATTGAATCAAACAAGAGAGTCCATTCACCTTCTTTGAACTTCTTTTCCTTGATGTACTTATCATGCCATCTAGTCCTTTGCTGCTGGACTATACTTGTTTTCTGAACTGCATCTTGTATGATCTCATCCAATTCATTAATCTGCTCCAATATATGCTTTTGTGCCTCTGTTAGATCAAGTCCTAGCTGAACTACCATTTTGAAAGTTTGAATCTGGAACTCTATGGGAAACAAAACTTACTTTCCATAAACAATTTCATAAGGAGTATGACCTTTTGTGCTTCTCCATGTAGTTCTATAGGCCCACAAGGCCTTAGGAAGCCTATCTGTCCAATCTCTTCTATGTAAATGAACAGTCTTTGTTAGGATCCCTTCAATGACCTTATTAGTCGATTCCACTTGGCCATTTGCTTGTGGATGATAGGGAGTAGATTTTTTGTGTCTGATTTTTTACCTCTCCATCAATTGTTCCACTAGCCTTGATGTGAATAGAGCTCCTTGATCTGTAACAATTTCCCTTGGGACACCAAAACCAATAAAAATATCCTCAAAAAGAAAATTAACTACAGATGCTTTAATAGCAAAAAGTAATGGCTTGGCCTCTACCTATTTGGTAACATAATCAGTGCAAACTAATATATATTTCTTTTGTCTTAATGGAGGACTAATAGGTCCTACAAAATCCAAAGCCCATTTTTCAAAAGGTTCAATATGTACCTGATGCTGCAATGCAATCTCACCTGAAGGAGAAGGTTTCCCTACCCTTTGGCAACTGTCACACCTTTTGACATACTCTTTAGCATCTTTAAAGAGGGATGGCTAATAGTATCCTAAATGAAGGACCTTATAAGCTGTCTTCTTATCAGCAAAGTGTCCGCCAAAAGGTTCATCATGACATGCTTTGAGAATCTCAGGCATCTCATCTTCCCGAACACATCTCCTAATGATAAAATCTGGACATGTCTTGTAAAACTCATTAGCAACCCATGAATATTTTGCACTGTCATAAATGAATTTTCTTTTATCTCTTGCATTCATTATTCAAGGAAATTTTCCTGAAACTAAATAATTAGCAATGTCAGCAAACCAAGGATTTTGGGTAGAAATTGCAAAAAGATATTCATCAGGAAATTGATCTTCAACTGGAGTGTCATCTTTGATGTTTTGGAGTCTAGATAGGAAATCAGCTACTGTGTTTTATTTTCCATGCCTATCTAGAATGGTAATGTTGAATTCTTGTAAAAGCAATAACCACCTTATGACTCTACCATTAGTAATTGATTTGTTCATTAAATATCTAATTGCAGAGTGATCTGTGTGAACAAAAGTTTCATAGACTGTTATATAGTGTCTGAATTTGTTTATGGCATGAACAATAGCTAAAATCTCTTTTTCAGTTACAGTATAGTTTAACTCTGAAGGAGTCAAATTTTTACTGGTATAGTATATTCCTAATACTTCCCTTTGAAATGTTGCAGGTGCATTGCATAATCCAAATGGAAATACTCGGTAAGCATAGGTACCCCAAGGACAGGTAAATGTGGTTTTGTCTTGATCCTCAAGTGCTACTTGAATTTTATTATAACCACTAAACCCATCTAGAAATTAGAAGTACTTTTTACCAGCTAAGGTATCTAACACCTAATCTATGAAAGGTAGGGGAAAATGATCTTTAAGAGTAGCTTTGTTTAATTCTCGGTAGTCAATACATACCCTCCATTTACCATTTTTATTTGGCACAATTACCAAAGGAGAAACCCACTGACTATCTGAAATAGGATAGATAAAGTTGACATTCAGCAATTTCTGCAATTCTTCTTTAACAATCTCCCTAAGATTTGGATTCATCCATCTTTGAGGTTGTCTGATTGGTTTACAATTTTCCTCTATGTAGATGTGATGAGTGCAATTCTTGGGGCTTATCCCTTTCATATCAGTGTACTCCCATGCATATGCAGAAGAATGTCTCTGTAAGATCTTGACTAGCTCTTCTTGTTGAGATTTTTCTAGGTTCTTGCTTATGTTTAAAGTTTTGCCTAGAAATATCTCAATTATAGAGCTGCCAAATTTATCCATTGAATAAAGAGACATCTGTCTTGATGATAAAAACTCAATGTTGGATTCTTCTTGAAATTGTTCATGTTTTTATTTTGAAGAGGATTCAAAGTTTTCTAAAGTATTCATAATTTGACTATCTTCGCTAATTTCTGAAATTGTGAAGAGAGGTTGTAAGTCTTCTTCATCCTCTATCCATTGAGTATCATCTAAATCTGTAATTGTCCTAGCTGGAGGATACAAAGTGAATTTATTAGTTGAACTACCATCAGAGATGTACATATCACCGGATCTACAACTAATGAAAGCATCAGCTGTAGCCAACCAAGGTCTTCCTAATATAACAGGATTCCCTCCTAGATTATTCTTAGGAGTTAGGATCATGAAATCCACAGGGTACTCCCAAGAATCTAGGGACACTGGAATGTCTTCTATTACCCCATCAGGTTTGATCACAGATCTGTCTGCTAATTTTAATAATGTGGGTGTAAAGAGAAGATTAGGAAGTTTCAGTTTATCCATGATTTGTCTACTCATGATATTGATTGCTGCTCCTAAATCAATGAGTGTGTTTTGGATCTCAATTCCATTGATGTGAATTTTAACAACTGGATTTCCTGGGTCTAGATACTTTGGAATAGAAATCTTACCCATCATGATATCTTCTATTTTTCCTGCCAGTTGAATTTTCTTTGTCTCTCTTATTCTTTTTCCTGTTTTCTTCATGCTCAACTCCTTTATTGTCTTTGCTAAGATTGGAATTTCCTTGATAGCTTGCAATAATGGGATCTTAATACAAACATTTCTCGGCTCATCTAGGAAATCATAATTAGGCACCATAATTTGTTTTTCTACACCTCTATCAATTTGTAATCTTTCTGGAAAGGGAGGTGTAGAAGTGGATGTTGATGGCTGCTCTAATATAGGAGTTGAAATGATTGGTTCTTTTTGTTTTGATTTTTCAATGTTTGGGTCCTGAAAAGATGTGTCTTCTTCAAGACTTTTATTTTCCCGTAGAGAATCTTCCTCAGAGTTGTCTTGTTCTTGTATAATCACAGAAGGTTTCCTCTTTTCAAGTATTCTTCCAGACCTAAGTTGAACATCACTAAGGTCTAGAGGAGTAATTAAATAAGTTGGAAACTGTTGGCCTTCTATCATGTATGTATTATGAGGATTTTTATTGTTGGGGTTTGGTATGGGTTGAGCAGGCAACTGATTTGATTTCTGAGGAAATGGTAATGGAAGTGGTTGATTTTGATGTTGTGGGTTCTGAGGATTTTGTTGAGGATTTTGTTGAGGACTTTGAGGAGAAAAATGTGGGTATGGTGGATAGGATGGTGGATACTGATAGTACTGAGAATATCTTCCATAGGGATTTTGTGCTCCTTGTGCCCAAGCTTGAGATTGATTTTGAAATTGGGGCCAAGGTTGCTGCCAAGAATTCCAATTTGGTGGAGGTTGGTTATACATTTGATCATGGAATCCTTGTGTTTGAGGTCCTTGCCAAGGCCTTCTACAGAAAAAATTGAAAGATTCTGTGGAATTTGTAGGAGTTTCCTCTTGAAAGACAGCCTTAAAACCAGGAAGTGAAGGACATCTCTTGGTCTCATGTTTTTCTGAACAAATTACACAAGTCTCTACAACTTTTGCATCCAAAGGACATTCTCTCAAGGCATGCTTCCTTCTAAATTTGGGACAAAAGATTGCTAAGGCATCAGATTCAGCTTTTTGCTTGTTTTGTAACTTAAGGGTGTCTATTTGTTCACTAAGACTCCCTAAGATGTCAGATTTGAATTCATCAATCATATGCCCTATCTCTGCCCTACTTACTGTCCCAGAAGCAGACTTACTTACCCTTGCAAGAGCAGGGTCTCTTGGACCTTTTACAGTTTTAGATTTCCCTCTTGAAAGGTTGATACATAACTCAAATATTTCAGGTAATGTGAGCTGAGATATATCCCCTTTTCCCATCATGTTAAGGATATCCAACCATTCATCCCTAATTGTCTTCAACAAGAGAGCTTTTAAGGTGTCTTGATCTAAGTTCTCCATTTTTTCTCTTTTGATGTTGTAATGAAATCTCTCCAACAAATCTTCTAGGTTTTCATCTTCTTTTTGTATCATCTTAAACACTTCCTCCTTATGATTGATTGGCATACA
This sequence comes from Pinus albicaulis, assembly GCA_034641835.2. Classification (NCBI taxonomy): domain Eukaryota; kingdom Viridiplantae; phylum Streptophyta; class Pinopsida; order Pinales; family Pinaceae; genus Pinus; species Pinus albicaulis. The sequence goes on along the minus strand of CM076575.1, from coordinate 1,853,571,252 downwards.
ATAATCCAAATACCTCTCTAGAAATGCTTGTTTCATGTCTTCCCATGTCCTAATAGAACTATTGATCAAACTCATAAACCACTTCAATGCTGCTCCTTTCAATGTTGAAGGAAATAGTTTAAGTTTTTGAGCATCTTGTAAGTAGTCTTAAGTTCTACATAGGACTTCAAATTCAAATAGGAAGGTTTCAGGATCTTTAGTTTTAAGTCCATAGAAGTTTGGAAGGACAGAAGGTGAAATGTTTTTCATAGCTGTATTGGTTTCTTCATCTACTATAGGAAACCCAAAAGAGTTTCCCATTTCTCTTCTACCTCTTCCTCTACTTCCTTCTCCCTCTGCACCTCTACCTCCTTCTCCTCTACCTCTACCTCTACCCCCTCCAAATAATGTGTGTTCTCCATTAAAGACTCCTCCTCCCCCTTCTTCTGCCATAGTTGATTCTTTTGTGGAAGTGGAAAAGTTTGTATCTCTAGCAAGGGTCCTTGAATCTTCTTCTAAGAAAGGTTTAGTGGATGAAGTGGAAGGTCTTTCTAATGGAATATATGATCTTAAGTCTTCTGGAAGTCTAGGATCAGTAAAGGATGGAGTGTGGGTCTGAGTTGGAGGTGTACTGGCTCTTGGTCTAGGTGAAACAAGTGGTGTTCTAGGAATCAAACTTCTGCTTCTGCTTCTTATGAATCTACCCCTTGAGTCTCTCTCTCTACGCATATCATTGTTTTTGGGAGTTAAGAAACAAGGCTACCTAGTTACACTTCCCCGGAAACGACGCCAAAATGTTTGTGCTCAACCTAGTGTTCCTAAATTGAGTTCATTAATTGTCAACCAGGGTTGGTAAACTGCTGAAGTGTGGTGCACTATATGTGCCTAGGTATTTGTTTCTCACTACGTTGTGTTTAGTTTTTTATGATGTTTTTGGTTTTATGGTTTTATGTTTGAAAAGGGAAAGAACTAAGTGCTGGTGAAAAGAAGCTATTGGTTATTTAAAACAGAACAAAGCCTAAACTATGGATGACAAACAACAAATGTAAAGCTTGATAATGACTTCATTGCAAGAAAATAAATCACAACATGAGCTTGAACTTATCCAATTCATTCATTAAAGGTGTGTTGGAAGAGCTTGAGAAATGGACAAGTTAAGTGTAAATGAAGTTCTCCTAAATAAACAATCAACTCACAATATTAAAAAATGATTATTTGTAACATAGTAAGGTTTCTATTCTAGATTAACCTATGATGTTGAAGTTACCCTATTCTGCAACTTGACTTATCACTTCTAGGCCTTATTCATAAGTTTTGAGATTTTCTAAAATGATGCTTGGGAAAAAGGCTATAAGTGAGTTTGTAAAAGATTTGCAGAGTGATCAAAGCCTTAAACTGGTATTACTGACCCCTGTTCATGTGATGATGTATCAATATAGATTCAGAACAAAAGTAATTTTGTAAATAATGAAGTCCGAGAGACTAATTTTGACAACTAATACTACTTTAAATACAATGGATAACCTAGGCTAGAAAGTGGTCTATCAATCTTAAAAGACAGTGACTACAACTTAAACTAGAATGCCATTAATCTTTTCTTGAAACAAAATGAACTGAGACTGAACTAGAGTGCTTCTAATCTACTTGAAGTACAGTGAACAGAGTTAAACTAAAATTCCATTATCAAACTGGAAATGTAGTGACAGAGCTGAACTAAATGCAATCATCCTCCGGAGTGCTATAACTAAATTAACATGCAACTAGTCTATGGAATTCTACAGCCCATCTCGTTCAATAGGAATGATATTTTGGAAGAGTTTGTAAAACAAGTCTAGCTGTATTATTCAATGCAATTGAACATAAACATAAGATTGAAAGAAAATACAACTAGAATCTAAGACACCACAGTTGTTTCTTATTCATTGTTAATGATGTTTTGGAAGAGTTTGTAAGAGTAAGACCGGCTGTGACACTTAGTGTAAACAAGCATAAATCATAAAATTCGAAAGGAAATGCAACTAAAATCTACAACACCATAGCTATGCCTTATTCATCGTGATGATATTTTGGAAGAGTTTATAAGAGTAAGTCTAGTTGTGATGATTAATGTAAACAAGCATGAAACATAAACTTCAGAAACCTGCTTAAGCTAGAAATGAAAAACGAGACTAAAATACTTATCTAAACCGTATAAACAAGGCTGCTCAGGTAGCAGGGGCCCTCTACCACCGGAGTAGCACGAAATCTACTTCAAGATTGACTCAACGCTTTCAAGGAAGTGCTGCTTCTTTCATTAAAGAGAAATTACTTCAAAAACAGAGTGTTTTCGGACTTCTGAAATCTAGCAATCAACCACAAAATCTAACCTTGTCCCTCAGTTTCCCGAGCCATATTTGTAACAAGTTTACATAACTGTCTTGAGATAACCTAGGGATAATTGTCTTTCCAAATAAAAACCAAACTAGGACTCTGATGGTGGTCACGTAATATAATTAAGGACATCTGGACTGTCCTTGTCCTATTAGGAGTCTCTTTCCTAGTTTGAGTTCCCACGATAACCCATAACAGAATGGGGTTGTGGAAAGGAATAATAGAACTATTGTGGGAGTAGCATGAGCTATGTTTTATGATCAAGGCCTACAGTTTCATCTATGGGAAGAAGCACACAATACAAAAAAAAATTGTGCAGAACAGAAGTCCTCATCAGATACTTGGGATGAGTACACCAGAGGAGGATTTTTTAGGTAAGAAACTAGATGTTTCATATTTTAAAATTTTTGGTTCATCTGTCTATTTCCATGTGACTGAAGATGCCAGGAAGAAGCTAGAGCCAACAACAGAGTTGGGGATATTTGTGGGGTACATTGATACACCTCACAACTATCGGGTGTACTTGCTAGCACATCAGATCATAGTTGTCAGAAGAGATGTCAAGTTTGATGAAGGAAAGCCATGTGATTTTCCCTTGAGAGGGAGCTTGAGTTGCATGCAGTTGAGGAGCTCTTAGCTCCAAAGGATGAACCTCAAGATGTGGAGCGGTCATAATCAGAGGAACAGAGACTGGTATAAAACACTCATGCAGATCCATCCACCAGAGATGGAAGGAAGCACACTAGAGAGGTTGAAATATTATTGATGAATGCGAGAGATAATGTGGGAGCACCCACATCACAGTGCAGGAAAATAAGATCCCTAGAGCGGTACACTGGATACATGGATTTTATGAGCAAAGGTATTGATATAGAACCATCCTATTTTGAGGAAGCAGTGCAATAGCCAGTGTGGGTTGATGCCATGGTTGAGGAGTATGACTCCATTATTAGAAACAATGCATGGGATTGTCCCAAGAATAGCGAGGAACTCAGTGGTAGGATCCATGTGGGTCTATAAGGTGAAGTAGGTAGCAGATGGGATTATGGATAAACACAAGGCTAGATTTGTGTCTAGAGGGTTCTCTCATGTGGAGGGGATTGAATATGATGAGAATTTTGCACCAGTCATAAGGTACTCATCTATTAAATCCATCCTTGAACTCTCAGTGCAGATGGGATGGAAGATACATTAGATGGATGTAAAGACAACCTTTCTTAATGGAATTATTGAGGAATAAGTGTACATTGAGCAGCCATAAGGTTTTGAGACCTTAGATAGGGAGTCACATTTGTGTAGACTCAAGATAGCATTGTATGGGCCGAAGCAAGCACCTCGTGCCTGGTACACTAGGATTGATAGCTATTTCACCAGGTTGGGATTCACCAAGAGTGAAGCGGATGCGAACCTATACCATATTGTGGTTGATGGAAATATTTTGATTATTCTACTTTATGTGTTAGGTCCCTATATTACTAATGTAGTCCCTTGTTGTTATTAGTGTAACCCCCTTATCATTATTGTTGTACCCATGTAACCCCCATATTTTATTACTGTGCCCTTACATTATTATTGTTAGGTCGGCTAGGATTATATTGTGACCCCATGGACTCCCATATACAGAAAGGAGGTTTTGTCATTTGTATCATCCAAGAATTTTCATTTTTGTAATGTAAAAGAGGTTTCCCCCTCGAAATGGCTTATTTATAAGGCGTTGATCTCTCTTTTCTTCTATTTTTGAAACTGGTATAAGAGCTTTTGATTCTAGGGATTCGCTACTTCAAACAGGTCATCGTGGGATTTTCGCTATAACTTGTTTTCTACAAGGGTTCAGACACCAAAACAAAATACCCATTTTGAGGAAATCCTGAGGAACTTGGTGTAAAAATTTCAGCGTTTGGTTCACAATATTTTCGGAGATATGATCTGTGGAAGTTAGGATTTTTGCAAGCTCTTGAATTTCATCTAAAAGAGGTGACCTTGGAAAAACCATCATAACTCTCTCTCTTGGCATTGGATTAGAATTCTATAAAAAATGGCCAAAATTACACAGACTATAGTTTCCTATGTATCAATTTCCGAAGGAGGAAACAATGACATGTGGCACACTGTACAAGTTCGCTCTACTGAACCCATCCATAATTAGGTCATTGTGGGAGATTGGGCATAAATTTGTCTTGAAGAATCCAAATCAGTTTAGACCTGTCGAATTTGAAAGAAGATTCAAAGGAATAATATAGGACCGAATTTTAGATATTGAAGATTCAAAATGACAGAGATAATTTAGTTTCAATCTCGAGCTCCTCAAAAGAAAGAAAAAGGTGTGTATTTTTGTTTCAAATTGCATAGTTATTGTTTGAAAAATTAGTTTGAAGTGATTCCAAGGGAATATTGAAGAATAGATATCAGTATTGGGTTATAAAATTCCCCCTAAAAGAATTCAACACCCATTAAGCACTAAGAATAGTCTACTATGACTCATGAAGAGGAAAAAGTGCAACATGATATATCAAAATTACAAGAGCAACAAAAAATGAAATGGAAGTTTTGAAGAAAGGCATGGAGGCTAAGATGGATGGTTTGAAGAAGGCATGGAATCTAAGATGGATGGTTTGAAGAATGGCATGGAAGACATGGAAGAAAAAATGGAATAAAACATGGTAGTCATGAAGAATGATCTAAAATAAGACATGGAAGGTTTGGAGGAAGGTTCGACAAATTTGATACACGAAATGATTCCTACTGGAAAAATTATAGTAGAGGAAATTCATGATGAGAACAGAATAAATGTTAATAGTGATTTCATAAAATCTAATGTTGCATTGAAAACCCACCATATTATAAAGATCGATATGAGGAATTTTGATGGCAAGGATCCTCTAACATGGATACTACACATGGAGCAATATTTTGATCTCAATAATGTGAAACACAGACAAAAGGCACACCTTGCAACTTTATATCTAGAACAAAATACATTTGTATGGTATCGATGGTTTTGCTCTCATAATTTTTTTTTTTTCACTTGGTCAATGTTTACAAAGGAAATGATAGCACATTATGAGGATAGAAAGAACAACACCTTCTTTATCCAATTCATAAATCTCAAACAAAAGGGTTCAATGATGGAGCACATTGAGGACTTCTAAAAATTGAATATAAGGGTAGCTGATATTCCAGAGGAACACAAGATTGATGTTTTCATAGGGAATTTAAAGGATAACATCCAACATGAGGTTTTCCTTTGGGAACTTGATTCATTGGTGAAGGCTTTCAGGTTGGCAAGAAAAATTAAATGTAAAATTATGGTGACAAGGAAGCCTACCACTCACATCTATAAAGATGGAAGTGTTGCTAATCCTAGACTTACACAACCTACAAGGTTGACACCACAAAAATTGGAAGAAAAAGAAACAAAAGGGCTTTGCTACAGTTGTGATAAAAAATACACTAAAGGTCATAAGTGTGCTGAGAAGAAATTTTTTTACATAGATTGTGAAGAGGAGGAAGAAAATGAACAAGAAACTTCAAAAGAAGAGGATATACACCAGGAACCAACCCTAGAGAAAGAAGAAATGAGTCCAACCATATCCTATAATGCATTGGCAGGAATTACCACTCAAAATCTCAAGATAGAAGGACATATAAAGAAGAAAAAAGTAATAGTGTTGATTGACTCAGGTAGTACCCATATTTTTATTCATTCTAAGGTAGCCAAGGAATTGAATTGCTTCCTATATCCAGCACCGAAATCTCAAGTGATGGTTGCAAATGGAGGGACTATAAATTTCTTTGGAAAATGTCATAATATGAAGCTAACCATGGGGGAATATGTATTTAATAGTCTAATGATTTCCATTCCAATGGGAGGTACTGATGTTGTACTAGGAGTACAATGGTTACAATATTTGGGGACAGTAGCTTTTAATTTTCAAAAAATTTTCTTGAAATTTTTTTCGAAAGGAAAGGAAGTTGAATTAAAAGGTATTGCAGGGAAGTCAGTAAATATAATAAGCTCTAATGTCATGAAAAATATTCTGAAGAAAGAACAATGAGGCATAATTGAACAATTATTCTCACTAGAAGTTCCAACATGAAAATAATCTATTTATCTAGATCTCCAAAAAGTCTTGGAAAATCATTCCAAGGTGTTTGAAACTCCCAAAGGACTCCCAACTATCCATGATCATGATCATGCTATTCATTTGATTCCAGGAAGTATTCCTCGAAACACATGGCCTTACATATATCCTTATGTCCAAAAGAGTGAAATTGAATGTATGATTGTAGAAATGTTAGAGGCTGGTGTAATTCAACCAAGTCAAAGTTATTTCTATGTTCCAATAGTATTGGTGCACAAGAAGGATGGATCATGTTGCATGCGTTCGGATTATATGGAGATCAATAAGCTCACTATTAAAGATAAATTTCCCATTCCTGTGATTGATGAATTATTGGATGAATTACATGGAGCAGTTTATTTTACCAAGTTGGATCTTCGTTCAAGATATTATCAAATTAAAATGAAGGTTGGAGATATTCTGAAAACATCATTTTGAACTCATGAGGGTCATTATGAGTTTTTGGTCATGCCTTTTGGCCTTACCAATGCACCTTCTACATTTCAAGGGTTGATAAATTCCATTTTCAAACCCTTCCTTAGAAAATTTGTGTTAGTATTTTTTGATGATATAATAATCTACAGCAGGTCTTGGAAGGATCATGTTCAACATGTTGATAGGGTGCTCAAACTTTTGAAGGAAAAACAATTATATGCAAAAACCTCAAAATGTTTCTTTGGAGTAAAAGAGGTGGAATATCTGGGTCATATTGTATCTCATGAGGGTGTTAAGGTAGACCCTAACAAAATTAAATCCATTGAGGAATGGAAAGTCCCAACAACCATAAAGCAGCTGCAAGGATTCCTCGGGTTAACATGGTATTATCGCAAGTTTGTTAAGAATTATGGGAGAATAACAACACCTTTAACAAAATTATTGAAGAAAGATGCATCTTCATGGAATCTTGAAGCAATTAAGGCTTTTAAACATCTTAAAGAGGAAATGTGCCTAGCACTGGTCTTAGCTACACCATAATTCAGAAAAACCTTTATTGTGGAATGTGATGCCTCAGGAAATGGAACTGGTGTTGTTTTAATGCAAGAAGAAAGACCCATTGCTTTTGAAATTCGCCCAATCAAAGGAAAGTATTTACAAAAAGATATTTATGAGAAGGAAATGTTGGGAATACTACATGCACTAAATAAATGGTGACCTTCCCTAATGGGAAGACACTTCAAGGTAAAAATTGATCATGATAGTCTTAAATACTTTTTGGAACAAAGACTATCTTCAGAAGAGAAGCAAAAATGGGGTAGAAAGATGTTGGGTTATGACTTTGAAATCATCTACAAAAAATGGAAACTAAATGTTGTTGCAGATGCACTGTCAAGAAATGATGAAGAGGTGGAAGCATTGCTTTATGCCATTTCTATTATCCAACTAGATTGGATAACCGAATGATCAAGAGCTCAAGTCCAAGCCATGGAAAAAGCTCAAAATTGAAAGTGTTCAAAATCACTTGCAACCTGAACGATTGGATAGGCCTTGTCGATACAATCCTGTAGCCATGAACGACACTCGAATCCGACACTGCATGTGAATGTTATTCAAGTTTGAAAATTCACAAATTCAAGCAAAAGTCTAGTTTGACCAGGTTTGGCTTCCAAATTTTTAAAAATTATAAAAAGGAATATTCCCTACAATATTCCAAGGAATATTCCTTAGAATATTCCACCTGGTCCAATCCGGTTCTGACACTTGGCACTCAACAGTTGGAAGTTGGTTTGACTTTGGTTTATGGTGGCCAATTGGAGGCTGCCACGTGGCAGGCCAGGAGGCTGCCACGTGGCCGCTAGGACGTGGTAAATTGGCGTTCAAAATTTTTTGGCAGTCCACGGGTTTGAACTCGGGACCTCTCCCCCGCTGGACATGCATTTTACCATTCCACCCGCAGCTTGGTTCTTAATAACCAAAGGAGACATTACATATTTAAATTTTAATAAAGGTTTGGTTGGGGGTGGAAAGGGGGCCAACCCCCTTTGCACAGGACTGGGGGCTCAAAACCATGGCTCTATAAATCTCGGTGGTTACGTAACAAGCTACGGTTAAATTTTATGCAGCCGTGTTCACATGCCCCGACGGTTATCGCGTATGAAAGTTAATGTTACAGTTTTTATAATCGTTAACTCTGACGGTTTCAACACATTCTCCACATGTGGCCATATTAACCTGAAATTTAATGCCATTTAAGACTGCGCGCTAAATTTGGAGCTGTTTCGGTGGGATTTCCAATTTGGTGGAGCTAACTGCAGTTTCTCCACATTTTGTGGAGCTTGTTTAGGGCAGATTGGGCAAAATATTCTTTTGGCCATAAATTTTGAGAGGCTCAAACTTTTGGAATGAATTTTATTTATTTATTTATTTATTTTTTGGGTATTCAGAGCATTCTAAATCCATTGGAATAGGTTTCAGAGCCATTGGATTTGATCTTCAGTCCCTTTTGCTTCAGGGAAGCAATGTGAGCCATGAGGGCCAAGGGGGAGTTGGAGCTGTGCTGAGCTATGGTTAACCATTTGAGGTGAACCAAAAGTCATTTTAGACTATTTTCAGAATTTCAGAGCCATTGGGACAGGTTCCAGACGAGGTAGAGGTGTTATATAGCCATTTTAGCTCCAGGGAAGCTTTTTAAGCCATTAGGGCCATTTTGGTAATATAGCTGTATTGGGTTGTACCTTTTTGTTTAAGGTGAACCAAAGACAATTCTTAGCTATTTTCCACCTTTTGAAACCAATGGAAGAGGTTTTAGAACTATTTGAAGACTTTCAGAGGCCAAAAACCTTCAGGAGAGTTTTCAGGGCCATTAGAGCCATTTTGGGGTTGGAGCTGTTTTGAGTTGTACCTTTCTGTTTGAGGTGAACCAAAGATACTTTTCAGATAATTCCTACCTTATGAACCTATTGGAAGAGGTTTTAGATCTTTTTTAGGACTTCTACAGTCCGAAAATCTATAGAGGATTTCAAAGAGCTGTCAGGACCTTATTGAAGAAATCACTGTTTATGGTAATTATTCACTGTTTAGTGAATTTGGAAAGGCATTATTAGTTTTTTCATACATTATGAATCAGTATTTGCATTCATATTTGTCTATTGAGACACTTTTAAACTTGTATTAGCATTTGAATCATTTTAATACAAGAGGACAAGCTCATTTTGGGAGGCTTGACCCAGCAGACGTAGCCCAGGAGGGGTGAACTGCTCATTAAACATTTGTGTCATGTTATGTTGAAGTTATCTTGCTGAAAATTTCTGATTTAGTATGTTAAAAAAAAAATTTACATTATCTTTCCTTCACACATAAACTCTTATACAGTCACCAAAAACATTTTGTTTCAATTGTAAGTTTGCACATATAATTGATGGAGATCATGAGTGTTAACTTCTACAATTTCTAAAGACAGAGTCTGTAAAGGGCCAGGTAGCCTCTGGATCTCATCCTTTTATCAAAGGTGACATATCCATTAAATGCCCCTATAGTCAATCTATGGAATAGATCTAAGTAGTTGTTTAATCAGCTAGATTTGGAGAATTTTGCACACATCTAATTTAATGGAAATGGATACCTTGCACACATTTTAAAGTACTTTCATTTTCATATCAAATGGTATTAGAGAATTATGAATCCATTGGAACAGGTTGCAGAGCTATTGGATTTGATCTTCAGTCCCTTTTTCTTTAGGGAAGCAATGTGAGCCATGAGGACCAAGGGGGAGTTGGAGCTGTGTTGAGGAATAATTAATCATTTGAGGTGAACCAAAAGTAATTTTCGACTATTTTCAGCATTTCAAATCCATTGGGATAGGTACCAAAGGTAGTAGAGGTGTTCTACAGCCATTTTAGCTTCAGGGAAGCTTTTTGAGCCATTAGGGCCATTTTGGTAATAGAGCTGTATTGGGTTGTACCTTTCTGTTTAAGGTGAAACAAAGACCATTGTTAGCTTTTTCATACCTTCCAAATCAGTATTTTCATTTAGATTTGTCTATTGAGGCACTTTTAAACTTGTGTTAGCATTTTAAGCATTTTAATAGATTTTATTACAGAGGATAAGCTTCTATTTTGGGAGGTTGAACTGTTAAGACGTAGCCCAAGAGGGAGATCTACATGTTGTTGCACGTGTGTTGAAGTTATCCATGAGGTTTCCATTTAATATGAGTTGTGTTGGTCAAATACATTATTTTCCTCACCGTTGTAACTCTATGGCAAATATATCCATTGGGTTGTACCTTCGCGACAGAACAAAGACCATTATTGCTTTTTCATACAGCTTTTTCATACCTTCCGAATCAGTATTTTCATTTAGATTTGTCTATTGAGGCACTTGTAAACTTGTGTTAGCATTTTAAGAATTTTAATACAAGAGGACAAGCTCATTTTGAGAGGCTTGAACCAGCAGACGTAGCCCAAGAGGGGTGAACTGCTCATCAAAAATTTGTGTCATGTTATGCTGAAGTTATCTTGCTGAAAATTTATGATTTAATATGTTAAACAACAAATTACATTATTTTTCCTTCACACATAAACTCTTATATAGTTACCAAAAACACTTTGTTTCAATTGCAAGACATGAATAACAGTTTGTACATATAATTGATGGAGATCATGAGTGTTAACTTCTACAAGTTCTAAAGACAGAGTCTGTAAAGGGCCAGGTAGCCTCTGGATCTCATCCTTTTATCAAAGGTGACATATCCAGTAAATGCCCCTATAGTCAATCTCTGGAATAGATCTAAGTAGTTGTTTAATCAGCTAGACTTGGAGAATTTTGCACACATTTAATTTAATGGAAATGGATACCTTGCACACATTTTCAAGTACTTCCATTTTTAGATCAGATGGTATCAAAGCTTTGGTTAAGCTTAGTTGTGCTTATATTGAGCATTTTATTTCGTGCAAAAGGTGTTAAAACAATCAATCTTATTGTTTTATTGGTTGCAAAATGGTTGCTTGTATGAGTTTTCTTGAGATGAAAAAATAGCTGATGTTAGCTAAGTATTGGAAAGGAAAAAAAAAGTTGTAGGCTATTTCCTTATCCCAAATTATCTCAAGATTATCTTTGGAAAAAGAACTCACTTGGTTAGTGTGTGCTTCAAAAGTTATTGGAGTTTGTGTTTTATGGCTGCTTGAATAAGAAGGGGTCTTTAAAGACATTTGGTTAAAATCTTGTCATTTGTTGGAAAGCTTTGAGAACTTTTATTTGAAAGTTCCTTTTGTTAATTTGACCATTTACATAATGTCAACTTCTTCTACAAGTGAAGTTTCCTCTTTCACAAGATTCTTCAATGATGACATGAAGAATGAGTTCATTAAGGTGAAGGACATGGTGCAGATTCTCATTGAGGATCAAAGAGAAAGTGTTAAGCTTCATGCACAATTGATAGCCATGCAGGAAGAGAAGGAAACAACTCTCCAAAGGTTGCATGACATGGAGAAACAAATCTTTCAAGCTCAAGAAGCTTTGTCCAAGAAAATTTCTGAGGAAGAGGTAAATCATTCCAACTTGTCTTTAATTTCCTCTATTATAAAGTGTGTTAGTTCTTTTGAAAAACATACAAGGGGAATCGGGTCCAAAATAATGTTTAAGATGGGCTATCAAGAAGGAAAATGTTTGGGAAAACATGCACAAGGCATGGTTGACCCTATTTCAGTTGTGGAGCGACCCAAGAATTTTGGTCTTGGTTATGTGCAGTTTAATGGCGAAGACTCCAAATCCTTGAATGCATGTGATGCAAATTTAAAGAGAACATTTATTCCAAGTTCTGAAATGCATATGTCAAATTTGTTTTAAGGATGATTGCCATTGTTTTAAGCCATCATTGCAGCAAGAAGAGGGTAAACATGTCGCTTATGGCGAGCCTTCAAGTTCAAACAGTTTTCAAGACAATAATTGTGAAGAAAGTCTGAAAAGGAAAGCTGTCTCCTCTACTAGTTCATCGTCTTTTGAAGACAAAAAGGATGGACATTCCATGCAGAAAAAGAGGTATAATTATTCACATGATCAATTTGATTATTTTTCAGTAAATAATGCTAATTTTTCTTATTCAAATGAAAGAAAGTTTTGTTGCACATTTTGTGGTGGATTTAACCATGTTGCTTCAAGATGCTGGTTGAAAAAGAAAGCACATAGGAAGCAGAAGAGGCGAAGAGAAATTTCTCAGAAAGTGTTTCAAAAGTTGAAAATTTTGTCAAAGGAAGGGACATGATGTCTCTCATTGTTGGACCTTGCATCCAACAAATTTTCCAAAGCACATGCAGCTAGAGGACAAAAAGATTGGCATAAGTGGATCTATGGATTCCGTTATCAATGTGGAAATGGAAGATTCACATGAAGGTGTATTGCAACCGCAAAAGATGCCATGGAGTTGGCTTGGTTGGAAGTGGATTAACTTCTTAATGTAGTAAGTCATTACTCATTTTGTACATGCAAATTTCAGATTGGTATGCATGTATTTCAGTTGAAAAGGTTGATGCAAGATTGCATGTAAAAGCAGTTTCAGTTGGAGGAATTTCTTTGTTGTTGCAAAATTTTGCCATGGAGGTGTAAAAGATGAGTATGATACTCACTTATGTTGCAGTAATGTCTTTTAGTTTCAGCTCTTAGTCACCCACATGTTTTTGGGATGATGTACTTGTTGGTATTTGAAAAGAAGAGTTGAAGTTACACATGTACATAGAGATTGTATGTGTAAATAGCAAACTGTATATAGTTCATTGTACATGATACATATGCATGTGAATGTCAAGATGTACCTTGTTGTGTTTCGACTTGTGTTGATTGTGTTACACGTTTTTGTTGACTTGTGTTGATTGTGTTATACATGATTGTCGACTTGTGTTGATTGTGGGCACACTTTTTACATTGATGGTTGTGTCAATTGTATAACACATTTCATTGTCAACTTGCCGTTGATGTCGTATGTTGCACAAGGTGCCTTTGGTGTCGATTGGTGCAGAGAATGAAGTGTCAGTGAAAAGCAGTGCAATATTTGTAGAAATTATATAACTTATGTGTTATATGTCCAAGATTCTCCTGATCTCAAACTATTTTAACTTCATGCAAAATATAGAATCTATTCCACCATTGATCATTTGCAGAAATTAAATAAAGATTTCAATGCACACATGAAACAATAAAAATCCACACACATTAACACAGTTGTTTAACGTGAAAGCCTGAAGCTGAAAACCCCAACTATATATATATAATATATGTCATATAGATCATGTAACAATCCTCATACAAAGCTGATCATATCAAGCTCTCAATACAAGACAATCGCTACACACTAATCAGGCTCGATCTTGCAAATCCATGCATCGATCTTTGCCACCTGCTAGCCTACCTCTACTGTACAATCCCTACTGAAGAATGGCTTTGAATGAGTTCTAATTACTCCAGACTTGCTCACGCAATCCTCACTGGCATCTCCATTGAGTGTTGGATGCAATCAATGCATCATTATAGTCACAAATGATAGTCACACTTGCTCTTTCACCTATCTCTCCACTGGTCTCTACTGAAACTGCCATGCACTATAGCTAACTAATGTATTCTTCAGTTGATTAATGAATTATTATTTGTGAATTAATTAACTGATTAATTCACTCAACTCTCACTAGTGTATCAATCAGTTAGACTAGATACAACTAGCTCAACTGAGTCTAACTGAGTTAAACTAAATACAACTCCACCAACTACTTCTCCAACTACACCAAAATCTGTCACATGAGTTCTAACTGAAGTCCTCCATGCAATAGCTCCAGTAAACCCTTAGGAATAGCATAATTCCTTCTGTCAGTTGCTGTGCCACTTCTGTGCACTTAACTGAAGTGCTTCAAGAGAATAAGATAATGTTTAGAGTCCAAATATTATTAAGAGCTAATAATATTCGACATATCTATTTTTAGACTGGCAGTCTAAAAATAGACTCCACCCAATATGTTTAAAAATAGAAGTCCATCTATATTTCCAACTTGACCAACCATCCAAAAATAGCATCCTGCAACTCATAGAATATGATCGACATGTCTAAAAATAGACATAGCCTAAAAGTAGACTTTGCGCCAAAAATAGCCTACGGGCCCACTTAGTGGAGGCGACCCTTTTCACTAAGCTCATCATCTTGTTGAATCTCAACACTCCCTCTCAACAAGATAGGGATTATCTGCCACCCCGATCTTGTCTCTATGGTATTCGAATTTTCTCCTGGTGAGTGCTTTCGTCAGAATATCTGCATTCTGATCCTCCGTAGGAATGTAATAAAGTAACATGATCTTCTGCTGCACACAATCTCTGATATGATGGTACCGGATGTCAATATGTTTACGTCTATCATGAAATAATGGATTAACCGAGAGTTTAATGCAATTCTGATTATCACAATATATCACAGTAGGATCTAAATGAGAACTGAACAAACCAACCAGGATCTTCCTCAACCATATAGCCTCGCATGCAGCCAAAATTGCTGCCATGTACTCGGCCTCCACTGAACTGAGTGCCACAGATCTTTGTTTCCTGATGTACCAAGAAACTGCTGTAGATCTGATACTGAAAATCCCTCTAGATGTGCTCTTTTTGTCCGTTGGGATTCCTGCCCAATCTGCATCCGTGAAGCCATGCAGCTTCAATGCATTCAACTTTCTGTACCACAATCCATACCCAGATGTGCCCCCGAGATACCTTAGGGCATGCTTGCTTGCCTTGCAAAAGAGCTTGGTAGGCTTCACCATCACTTGTGAAAGCTGGTTCACAGCATAGCATATGTCCGGTCGTGTATTGAATAAATACATGAGTGAACCAACCAACTGTCGATAAAGAGTGGCATCCACTACCTCTGCCGATGTAGCATCCTATTTCCTCCAACCACCAGGAAGAGGAGTGTCGATAGGCTTGCAGCCTTGCATGTGAAACTTCTCCAGTATCTCCCGGGCATACTTGCCTTGAGACACAAATAGTCCACCTTTTCGCTGCCAAATTTGCAATCCTAGGAAATAATGAAGGAGGCCCAAGTCCTTCATCTCGAACTCCTTTGCAAGATCTTCCTTGCATGAGTGTATCGACAGTTCATCACTTGTTAGTATTAAATCATCTACATAAAGCACAATGATCAAAAGCTTACCCTCCATCAAAATCTAGTATAGGTTAGGATCTGCCTCACTCTTGGTGAAACCAAGTCCGGTGAAATAACTTTCTATCCGTGTGTACCAAGCACGAGGTGCTTGTTTCAGCCCATACAATGCTCTTTTGAGCCTGCACACATGCGACTCGCTGCTGAAGATTTCGAATCCTTCAGGCTGCTCAACGTACACCTCCTCCTCAATGATTCCGTTGAGGAACGTAGTCTTCACATCCATTTGATGAATGTGCCAACCCATCTGCGTTGAGAGAGCAAGGATGGTCCGTATGGAAGAATACCTTGCGACAGGTGAAAAGGTTTCTTCATAGTCGATCCCCTCGATCTGTGAGAAGCCCCGGGCAACAAATATTGCCTTATACTTCTCGACGCTCCTGTCAACAGCTTGCTTCACTTTGTAGATCCATCTCGAACCTACCACTGATTTCCCTTTCGGCCTTGGGAATATCTCCCATGCACTGTTTCTGACAATCGAATCATACTCTTCCACCATGGCATCTACCCATGTGGGATCCTCCACAGCTTCCTCGAAAGAGGATGGCTCCATCATGATACACTTGCTCATTAGAGCCATGTATCCAGTAAATCAGTCAGGTGACTGTCTCTATCTGTGCTGTGATGTAGGAGCTCCTACATTCTGCGCTGCATCAAGATTCTGTCACTCAGCTTCTGTAGTGTGCTTCCACCCTCTGATGTTTGGCGCTGCATGAGTGGTTTCTTCCACTCCATGAACCTCTTCTTGTGGCTGATCCACATCTTGAGGCTCATCTTTAGGAACCCGTATCTCCTCCTCTGCATGCAAGTGTAGCTGCCTCTCAAGTGACAAATTCATGGATTTCTCCTCATGAAATTTGATATCCCATCGCACAACAGTCATCCGACTGTCTGGAAAATACACACAATAATTGTGGGGTGTTTCTGTGTACCCCACAAATATCCCAACCTCTGTGGTTGGCTCCAGCCTCTTCCTGGAATCCTTCATCACATGAATGTAAATAGGTGAGCCAAAAATCTTCAAATGAGAAATATCAGGCTTCTTAAAAGAAAATGCCTATTCGGGTGTACTCATGCCAAGTACTCTATGAGGACAACGGTTTTGCACATAAACCGCAATGTTGCATGCCTCAGCCCACAAGTGTATGGGAAGGCCCTGATCATGCAACATCACCCGTGCAGCACCCACGATCGTTCTGTTCTTTCTCTCTGCGACCCCATTCTATTGTGGGTTATGAGGCGCTATGAGTTCTCTTCAAATTCTTTCTTTGCTATAGAAGTCTTTGAATTCGCCAGAGATGTATTCACCACCATTATTGCTCCAGAGAGCTTTCACTTGCTTCCCCGACTCTTTCTCAACCAGCACCTTGAACTCACAGAACTTTGAGTATGTCTCACTCTTCTTCTGCATGAAGAAGATCCATCACTTATGAGAAAAGTCATAAAAAAATATCACATAATACCTATGCTTTTCTATTGAAGCAACCGAGAAAGGTCCATACACGTCTGTGGGAATTCTCTCAAGGATCGTCGAGGCACGTCTATCCTTCTCATGAAAAGTGGTATTCACAAATTTTCCCAAAGTACATCCCTTGCACTGATCTGATTGTGCTAGTGTACCCTTGGGAAGCCTAGTAGAAATCTGCTGCAAAATTTTCAAAGTGCCATGGTGAAGATGGCCCAATCTCCTGTGCCACAATTCGCCTTCATCCCAGCTCACCACTCCTTCTGCTTTGCTTGCCATTGCTGTGCAGCCATCTAATTGTAATTGATAAATATTCTTAGCTCGAATCCCTATCCTCCTGGTTTGATCAGTTGTTTTGTGGCGCAGGAAAGCTTTTCCCTTGCTAAAAAAAACATCATAACCCTTGTCTTCCAACATCGCCACGGAGATCAGATTCTTCTTCAATCTTGGAACATGCATGAAATCCTTCAAGATGAAAGGTTTATCGGACTCCCTCTCAAAGGAAATGGTCCCGATACCAGTCGCACTGTATCTACCATCATCTCCCATCTCGATGTGCACTCCAAGATCCTTTTCATCTAGATCATTAAACAAATCTTTGTCTCGGGTCATATGGAAAGAAACATCACTGTCAAGAAACCACACCGATCCCATCACACTTGAAACAAAGCATGCAATCAAAGAAAAATCCAGCTCAAACTGCGAGGCTAAGGCCTCTCCAGCTGTAGATCCAACAACCTGCTTATTTTTCTTCTTCTATGGGCAATTAGTGGTGAAATGCTCGTGCTGGTGACAGTGAAAACACTTCACCTTGGAAAAATCCTGCTTCTTGCCTTAGCTTTAGATTTGGAAGATTTCCTCCCTTTTCCTTTCCAAGCTTTGGTAGCCAAAGAAAAATTTTCTTCATCTTCATTCTTCGATGAAGATCCATCCCTGGTACCCCGCCTTATCTCCTCCTGCACAAGATCCAACCAAAGTCGCTCCCATCCTGGTAATTTCTCCCGTCCATTGACAGAGTCTTTGTAGCTATGCCAACTCTTCAGAAGCCTAAGGAGAGCCAATCTCACCAATTTTTCTTCATCAATAGTAACCCCCACACTTCCAGCCTCATCCTTGCAGTGGAAAAAATTCGTGAGGCATTTTGGTATACTGTCGCCTTTCTCCATTTTTATTTTTCTGAGCTTGTATTTAAGCGCCAACTTCCTCTGGTCACTTCTGCTTTGGAACAAGTCTGTCAAAGCCTTCCACATTAAGAAGGAGTGGCTTTACCATGAAGGCTAGACACAATGTGGTCCTTCACACCTTCCAATAGAATCCTACGACACTTTGGTACCTTCTTTTGCGATGTGTTAAGTGCGGCTGCATCACTAGAAGCAGGCTTTGGAATATCAGCATCTACGAACTCCTTTAACCCATTATCATCCAGCACCGCCTCCATCATGTCCTTCCATGCTATGTAATTCAAGCTCCCATCAAGGGCATACTCCAATCGCAATCCGTTGAAAGAAATTTCAATGAATGCTCAACTTCGACACATGAAAAATTAAAAATTCACACACATTAACACAATTGTTAATGGGAAAGCCTGAAGCTGAAAACCCCAAATTTATGTATATAATATATGTTATAGAGATCATGTGACAATCCTCATACAAAGCTGATCATATCAAGCTCTCAGTATAATACAATCGCTACACACTAATCAGGCCCGATCTTGCATTTCCATGCACCGATCTTTGCCACCTTCTAGCTTGCCTCTACTGCGCAATCCCTGCTGAAGAATGGCTTTGAATGAGTTCAAATTACTTCAGCCTTTCTCACAAAATCCTAATTGGCATCTCCACTGAGTGTTGGATGCAATCAATGCATCATTATAGTCACAACTGATAGTCACACTTGCTCTTTCACCTATCTCTCCACTGGTCTCCACTAAAACTGCCATGCACTGTAGTTAAGTGATGTATTCTTCAGTTGATTAATGAGTTATTATTTAGTGAATTAATTAACTAATTAATTCACACCACTCTCACTAGTGTATCAATCAGTTAGACTAAATACAACTAGCTCAACTGAGTCTAACTGAGTTAAACTAAATACAGCTCCACCAACTACTTCTCCAACTCCACCAAACTCTGTCACATGAGTTCTAACTGAAGTCCTCCATGCAATAGCTCTAGTAAACCCTAAGGAATAGTGTAATTCCTTCTGTCAGCTGCTGTGCCACATATGTGCACTTAATTGAAGTGCTCCAAGAGAATAAGATAATGTTTAGAGTTCAAATATTATTAAGAGCTAATAATATTCGACATATCTATTTTTAGACTCGTAGTCTAAAAATAGACTCCGCCTAATATGTCTAAAAATAGAAGTCCATATATCTTTCCAACTTGACCAACCATCCAAAAATAGCATCCTGCAACTCATAGAATATGATCGACATGTCTAAAAATAGACATAGTCTAAAAATAGACTTTGCGCCAAAAATAGCCTGCGGGCCCACTTAGTGAAGGTGACTCTTTTCACTAAGCTCATCATCTTGTTGAATCTCAACAAGATTCCATGGAAGGAAAGGCATGCAAGCAAAGAAGGGCACAAAGTTCAGCAAGGGTCATTGCTGGTCTCAGAATGGAAGATTGGTATGGCAAGAAAACTTGGTCGGGATTCGGCACAAGTACATGGCTCATTTAGCAAAATTTTCCATGTGAACAGTTGGCAATTCAGGAAAATTTTTGGATGCTGAAGAGAAGAGGATGTTGTTATTCTCTCATTTTCTGTACTACAGTTCAGTTTCTTCATTTCAGTGAGCTTTTGGGGTCCAAAATCTTCTCATTTGGAAGGTGTGATCAGGAGCTCAAGTCCAAGCCATGGAAAAAGCTCAAAATTGAAAGTGTTCAAAATCACTTACAACCTACGGATAGGCCTCATTGATACGATCCTGTAGCTGTGAACGGAAATCAAATTCGACACTTTATGTGAAAGTTATTCAAGTTTGAAAATTCATAAATTCAAGAAAAAATCCAGTTTGACCAGGTTTGACTTCCAAATTTTTAAAAATTAAAAAATGAATATTCCACCTGGTCCAATCTGGTTCTGACAGTTGGCACTCAATGGTTGGAAGTTGGTTTGACTTTGGTTTATGGTGGCTAATTGGAGGCTGCCACGTGGCCCCTAGGACGTGGTAAATTGGCATTCAAAATTTTTTGGCAGTCCACGGGTTTGAACCCAGGACCTCTCCCTTGCCGGACATGCGTTTTACCATTCCACCCACGGCTTGGTTCTTAATAACCAAAGGAGACATTACATATTTAAATTTTAATAAAGGTTTGGGTGGGGGCAGAAAGGGGGCCAACCCCCTCTACACAGGACCGGGGGCTCGAAACCATGGCTCTATAAATCCCAGCAGTTACGTAACAAGTTACGGTTAAAGTTTTATGCAGCCGTGTTCACATGCCCCGACGGTTATCGCGAATGAAAGTTAATGTTACGGTTTTTATAACCGTTAACTCCGACGGTTTTGGCACGTTATTCACATGTGGCCATGTTAACCCAAAATTTAATGCCATTTAAGACGATGTGCCAAATTTGGAGCAGTTTCGGCAGGATTTCCAATTTGGTGGAGCTAACTGCAGTTTCTCCACATTTGGTGGAGTTCGTTTAGGGCAGATTGGGCAAAATATTCTTTTGGCCATAAACCTTTTGGAACGAATTGTTTTTTGATTTTAGGTATTAAGAGCATTATAAATCCATTGGAATAGGTTGTAGAGCCATTGGAGTTGATCTTCAGTCCCTTTTGCTTCAGGGTAGCAATGTGAGCCATGAGGGCCAAGGGGGCGTTGGAGCTGTGCTGAGCTATGGTTAACCATTTGAGGTGAACCAAAAGTAATTTTTGGCTATTTTCAGTATTTTAGAGCCATTGGGATAGGTTTCAGAGGTAGTAGAGGTGTTCTACAACCATTTTAGCTTCAAGAAAGCTTTTTGAGCCATCAGGGCCATTTTGGTAATAGAGCTGTATTGGGTTGTACCTTTTTGTTTAAGGTGAACCAAAGACCATTATCAGTTATTTCCACCTTTTGAAACCAATGGAAGAGGTTTCAGAATTTTTTGAATACTTTCAGAGGCTGAAAACCTTCACGAGAGTTTCTAGGGCCACTACGGCCATTTTGGGGTTGGAGCTATTTTGAGTTGTACCTTTCTGTTTGAGGTGAACCAAAGATCATTTTCAGCTAATTCCTACCTTATGAACCTATTGGAAGAGGTTTCAGATCTGTTTGAGGACATCTATAGCCTGAAAAGCTATAGAGGATTTCAAAGAGCCGTCAGGGCCTTATTGAAGAAATCACTGTTTATGGTAATTCTTCACTGTTTAGTGAATTTGGAAAGGAATTCTTAGCTTTTTCATACCTTCTAAATCAGTATATGAATTCATATTTGTCTATTGAGACACTTTTAAACTTGTATTAGCATTTGAAGCATTTTAATATAGGAGGACAAGCTCATTTTGGGAGGCTTGATCCAGCAGACGTAGCCCAGGAGGGGTGAACTGCTCATCAAACATTTGTGTCATGTTATGCTGAAGTTATCTTGCTGAAAATTTATTATTTAATATGTTAAAAAAAAATTAAATTATCTTGCCTTCACACATGAAATCTTATACAGTTACCAAAATCACTTTGTTTCAATTGCAAGACATGAATAACAGTTTGCACATATAATTGATGGGGACCATGAGTGTTAGCTTCTACAAGTTCTAAAGACAGAGTCTGTAAAGGGCCAGGTAGCCTCTAGATCTCATCCTTTAATCAAAGGTGACATATCTAGTAAATGCCCCTATAGTCAATCTTTGGAATAGATCTAAGTAGTTGTTTAATTAGCTAGACTTGGAGAATTTTGCACACATTTAATTTAATGGAAATGGATACCTTGCACACATTTTCAAGTACTTCCATTTTTAGATCACCAAAGCAAGGGATGTATGTAAGAAGGACGAAGAAGTGTGGACATTCATTCAAAAGTTGCAGCAATATCATAGTACATTTGATACATTTACCTGGAAAATTGATTCCTTATGGTACAAATATCATTTATATCTTTGTAATAATTCCCAACTAAAAAAATGATTCTTTTTGAACTGCACACTTCTCCCTTAGGAGGACACTTAGGATTTTTAAAAACTTACCATAGGGTGAAGAAAAAATATTTTTGGGATGGCCTTAAATCTGATATTCAAAAGTTTGTGGGGGAATTTTTGGGTTTCCAGCAAAATAAATTTGAGACAAATAAGACCCCGGCCCGGGTCTTCTACAACCTTTATCCATTCCAAGTCAACATTGGGAGGAGATTTCAATGGATTTTATCATAGGTTTACCTAAGTCCGAAGGAAAGAGTGTCATCATGGTGGTAGTTGATAGACTTACCAAGTATGCACGCTTTTGTGCATTATCTCATCCATTTAAACCAAGTACAGTTGCTACTAAATTTATGGAAACAATTCAAAAGGTACATGGAAACCCAAAGATTATTGTAAGCGACAGAGATCCCATTTTTACTGGAAATTTTTGGACAGAATTATTTTCTTGTTTGGGTACTCAAATATATCATAGCTCATCTTATCATCCTCAATCTGATGGGCAAACTGAGATAGTGAAAAAATGTTTGGAAGGATATCTTCGTTGTTTTTTATGTGATAAAAAAACATAATGGGTAAAATGGTCACCTTTCGTTGAATGGTGCTATAACACTTCCTTCCATACTGCAGCAAAAATGACCCCATTTATTTCACTTTATGGATATCATCCACCATCCATCACATCATATTTAAGAGAAAATTTTAAGGTTCAAGCAGTGGAATATCACATCGAGCATCAACAACAAGTTCTCCAAATCTTAAAGGATAACCTAAATTTGGCACAAAATCGAATGCAACAATAGGTAGATCAACATCGCAGTGAGAGAATTTTTGGTGTAGGAGATTGGGTATTTTTACGACTACAAACATACAAACAAATTTCCCTCAAGCAAGATAATAAGGATAATAAATTATCACCAAAGTACTATGGTCCTTACAAGGTGTTGCAAATGATTGGTACTATGACATACAATTTGGAGCTTCTTTCTTCTTCTCAGTGCATCTAGTGTTCCATGTTTCATGCTTAAATAAGGTTATAGGTGACAAAATTCCAGTTCAAACAATATTTCCAGAACTTAATGAGGATGGAAAAATCATATTGGAACCTGAAGCATTCACGAAAGCAAGAACTCAACAACTACAGAATCGATCAATTTCAGAGTATCTCATCAAGTGGAAGAACTTAACCATTGAAGATTCTACATGGGAGGATGAGAATTTTATACAGAAGCATCCAAAGCTACTCAAGTGTTGAGGACAACACTTTTTTGAAGGAGAGGGGCATGTTAGGTCCCTATATTACTAGTGTAGTCCCTTATTCTTGTTAGTGTAGCACCCTTATTGTTATTGTTGTACCCCTGAAACCCACATATTGTTATTATTGTGCCCTTACATTATTATTGTTAGGCCGGCTAGGATTATATTGTGACCCCATGGACTCCTATATTTAGAAAGGAGGTTTTTTTCATTTGTATCATCAAATAATTGTTCATTTATGTAATGTAAAGGATGTTTCCCCCTCGAAGTGGCCTATTTCTAAGGCGTTGATCTCTCTTTTATTCTATTTTTGGAGCTGGTTTCATAACATTATGTTAACGATCTAATACTGATAGGGGATGAGTGACTCATAAAAGCTTGAAAAGATGATCTTGCAAGAGAATTTGAGATGAAGAACATGGGGATCTTGCACTATTTTCTTGGATTGGAAATATGGAAAAGAGAAGGGAAGCTATTTGTATCTTAGGGAAAATATGAAAAGGAGACTCTAAGAAAGTTCCACATGGAGGGAAGGAAACCCATAGAGACTCCTCTTGTAGTAAATTGGAGGAAGGAGGATGCTACTTTGGGCAAAGTAGTGGATGCTATTGTTTATAGTTAGATTGCGGGTTCACTCATCTATTTGGTGAACACATAACCCAACATGTGCTACGCAGTTAAATAACTGAGTTAAGATATGGTTAAGCCGACCAAGCTCTTTTGGAAGGCATGGAAGCATGTGCTGAGATATATCATGGGCACTATAATGTATGGATTATGGTACAGATGGATAGAGGGATTGAAGCTTCAAGGCTTCATCGATGCAGATTGGACAAGGAGTCCATCTGACTGGAAGAGAACATCAAGAGGCATCTTCATCATATGATCAACAACAATTTCTTGGTATAGTAGGAAACAAAGATCAGTTGCACTCAGTTCAGGGAGGTAGAGCACATGGTGGCCAGTCACACAACATGCAAGGCCATCTAGATGAGGAAGATACTTGTTGGTTTGTTTCTTCAGCAGATGGATTTGACAATGATACATTGTGATAACCAGAGTTGCATCAAACTCTTGGTTAATCTAGTATTCCATGATAGGTCCAAGAATATTGATATCTCGTATCACCATCTTAGAGATTGTGTTAGAGGAGAATTATGTCATTATAGTACATTCCCACACAGGAGTAGGATGTAGACATCATGACGAAGGCACTCGAAAGAAGAAAATTCAATCCACAGAGGTAGGATCGGGGTAGTAGATAATTCCTTTCTTATTGAGAGGGAGTGTTGAAATGGCACCAAGAAATTTCACCCCAAAGCGAGGCTTTTGATTTAATGTTCCCTTAATTAAATTGGAGGCCCTAAATTGTAATTTCATCTCATAACAACTTGTATTAGTTAACTAAGTCAGGATGATTGGATTAGCTTAGGAAATTTGAGTTGAGGGTCTAAGAGGATGCATGTAGATTGATTATATGATGAAAGGGGGCCTAGTTGCAGTTATGCATGAGTTTAAATTAATTAACTCAATTAATTGAGTTAAAATTAATTAACTCAATTAATTGAGTTAAAATTAGTTTAACTAGATCTAACTGAGTGATGAGATAGAGATAGGTCCAATGAGTTAAATATGATTTAATTCACAATGAGTGATCAATTAGTTAATTGATAATTTACTATAAATAGTTGTTGCATGTCAGTTTTGAGGAAGACCCAATTGAGACAAAGGTTAAAGGGAAGATAACTATTAGTTGTATAATTAGAAAATTGTACATGTCACTTATAGAGTCAGTTGGAGACCTAGGAACTATTGCGCAATCAAGGCAAGGGATTTTCCTATTTAATAGGGATTTAATTCCTCAATTAATGCGTGAGCAAGGAAGGCTAAGTAGAGGCAGAGAATTGGCTAAGTATTTGTTCAATTTTTCCTAGATCAGTGTGAGACAATTGGCAGAGTGAAGGAGTTTTCTTGGCAGAAAAATAATTGTATTGTTTCATGATCCTTGACTTCATACAATATACAGATAGTGGGGATTTAGGCAACATGATTTCCCCAGATACATCTTGTGTTGTGTAATTGATTTCTTCTTTCCATTACTTGTTTATGTGATTGTGAGATCATGTTTTGTTTCTGCAAATTGTAGAAGGATTCAATATCTTGTTTTAGTAAATTATAAGATAGGATTGAATCTCATTGTTATATTTTCTAAATCTCGTGCCCATCAAAAGATTTATTTCACTGCAACTTCTCAGTGTTGGGATTTCTCGAGCAGAACTCAGCAGGACAAGGCCTCCCAAATTCGCATGTATATTCATCAAAAAATATTTTAAATTTAAACAATTATGTATATAGGGTAATAACACCAATTTATATGAGCATAATAATATAAATTAAATGAGTAATAAATGTTGATAGCAATCAAAATACTTATTATTATTTGGAAATACGAGAATTGGAAAGCTTAAAATTTGTAATGCCAGGATGAGAATATGATCTAGGAGGATCTAGAAATAGAAGTGGCCTTGAAAATAGATCAAAAATCAAAGTCATCAAATGGAAGTAAAACCAAGATAAGATCGTATTGATCGTCACCCTGATTCCAGCAATTTGAATTTCACGCAAATTTGAGTTCATATGTTCAAGTTATGTCTGCTCAAAGTTCTAGTTAATCTTGGCCAAGTGGGAGTCTTAACGAGGCAAAAAATTAGTAGAATCTCAACACATAGAATCTAGCCACTGGAATGGGAAGATTTATCACCTACTTAACTTTTCCAGTGACCCTGATTTTTCGAATGTAAAATTTGAAATATATAGTTCAAAAAAGTATAAAAATATATAAAAAAATAGGGGTGACGAGCCGCCAACCCTCAACGGTGTTGTATTATGTATATTAAATGGGGTGGGTGGGCCAAACCCAGTAGACCCGCCCAACCCCGACCATATTAAACTATATATAATATATATGGGTGGGTGGGCCACCCTTGGTGGACCCGCCCAACCCCCACCAGAACCTCCACATATTAAACACAAACCTTTTTCCATATGTAACCATTGTCATTAAAATTCTTACAATCATTCAAATGGTTACTATCATTCCAAAAATGTTACAACAAATGTCATGTTAAAAACAAGTCACGCCAAGTTTTGAGCAGGCAGGTTTTGAACCTGACCCGCCTCCATAATAATCTCCGACTACACCATTGGGCCAATGACCCATACATTGGATAATCCACCCACTTTGTTATATCATAAATCGAGTCATTTTCCTAGTAGACCAGTGGTGGAGAGAAAAGAGGAACCAGGAATGGCCAGGGGCGGCCCAGCCTTGAGCGAGGGAATCCACAAGATGCTGAAATGACTCCCTTAGAGGGCTAGAGGCACCAATATTGGAATTTGAAAAATTTATAGTTGATTTTTCACGTTTTCATGCCAAGAATCCAACCACGTAGTCTGTTTCTGCAGACGAGGTCTCTATTTTCAGGCCATCATCCAAATTGGAGGTATAAGGGTCATTTTGTAAAAGATGCTTGTAACTGATTTCTTTGATGCCACTTAATGAAAGAAGGCCTCCCCACTTTTGAGAAGGACCCAGAGACATAGCCCACACTAGGTGAAATTTGTAATCAAATCATTGTGTTTTTTTATCTCATGTTTTCTTATGATTTCCGCTTCTTTTCATCTGGTTTAAGTTACTTGGTTAATATTCTCTTTTATATGAAATTTTGAATGCATCCTTGAAGTTAAAATATATAGATCAATTTTGGTGTCAGAGCAGGTCTTCTTAATGCTAGTTTCATTAGTGAGTGCTACCTGGGAACAAGCTCCAAAAAGGTGAAGGAAAACTAAAATCCTTTGATCCCGAAGAAGGGAGTGCATGAATAATATGGAACATGGAATATGAGGATGCACGAGAATAAGAAGAGTGGAATTATCGCAAGATCTTCTTCAATATTGCAGACAAAGTTGACAAGCTATTTGCACAATATGAGAATATAATCAAGCATGCGAAGAAAGAGCTTGAGGATCATGCATCAGTACACCATGAAGGTGGAGGAGGAGAACCTCCTCCCTCTCTATCCACCAGTGAGAGTTATTCTTCTTTCTCTTCTCATAATTATAAGAGGTATCATAAAAATACATCTACAAAGCCATTTTTTGACCTAGATTTAAAGCTTGATTTTCCCACATATAATGGAGAATGTAATGCATAGAAACTTTAAAATTGGATTGTACAAATATAGGTTTATTTCTGGATTAAGTTGATCAAGGAGGATGAGGAAAATATCTAGTTAACATCCCTTCGGCTAAGTGGCACCGCTCTTGTTTGGTGGGAGAGAAAGATGCAGAAAGGCACAAAAAACTTGGGCAATATCCTTTCTTCTCGATCCAATTTTGTTTCTGCATTAAAATATCAATTTTATCCTTTGGGTTATCAACAAAAGAATTTAATGGAATGGAAATATTTAAGGCAAAGAAAGGGTCAAAATGTACAAAGCTTCACAAAAGAGTTTAGAAAACAAGTATTGGATTTTCGCATTTCACTTGATTCTCCTGAAACTATAACAAAGTATATTATTGCTTTGCATAGTTACACCAAAAATTATTTGTTATTATTTGAGCCTCCTACTATTGGGTGTGGAGCATGATTATCTTTTTTATTTCGTATTACAGTGTTGGAACCCTGTACCTTAATGGGGTGGCAACGCCGCCCGTAATTAAACGCTGCCTGGGGGTTCCAGGGGGGGCGGCTGCGACTTTATGGGACAAATTACAAAACCTCCTTTCTATATATAGGAGTCCATGGGGCCACAATGTAATCCTATCCGACCTAACAATAATAATTTAACGACACAATAATAACAATATGGGGGTTACAGGGGTACAATAATAACAATAAGGGGGTTACACTAACAACAATAAGGGACTATACTAGTAATATAGGGACCTAACATGCCTCTCTCCTTCAAAAAAGTGTTGTCCTCAACACTTGAGTAGCTCTGGGTGCTTCTGTATAAAATTCTCATCCTCCCATGTAGAATCTTCAGTGGGTAAGTTCTTCCACTTGATGAGATACTCTGAAATTGATCGATTCCGTAGTTGTCGAGTTCTTGTTTCTGTGACCTCCTCAGGTTCCAATACGATTTTTCCTTCCTCATCAAGTTCTGGCAATATTGTTTGAACTGGAATATTTTCACCTATAACCTTCTTTAAGCATGAAACATGGAAAATTGGATGCACTAGTGAAGAAGCAGGAAGCTCCAATTTGTATGCCATAGTACCAATCTTTTGCAACACCTTGTAAGGACCATAGTACTTTGGCGATAATTTATTATCCTTCTTAGCTTGCTTGAGGGACATTTGTTTGTATGGTTGTAGCCATAAAAATACCCAGTCTCCTACATCAAAAATTCTCCCGCTGTGATGTTGGTCTTCCTGTTGTTTCATTTGATTTTGTGCCAAATTCAGGTTGTCCTTTAAGAGTTGGAGAACTTCTTATTGATGCTTGATGTGATCTTCCACTGCTTGAACCTTCGAATTTTCTCTTAAAGATGATGTGATGGATGGTGGATGATATCCATAAAGTGCCATAAATGGGGTCATTTTTGCTGCAGTATGGAAGGAAGTGTTATACCACCATTCAACGAGAGGTAACCATTTGACCCATTGTGTTTGTTTATCAGATACAAAACAACGAAGATATCCTTCCAAACATTTATTTACTATCTCAGTTTGACCATCAGATTGAGGATGATAAGATGAGCTATGAGCCAATTGAGTACCCAAACAAGAAAATAACTCTGTCCAAAAATTTCCAGTAAAAATGGGATCTCTGTCGCTCACAATAACCCTTGGGTTTCCATGTAGCTTTTGAATTGTGTCCATAAATGTAGTAGCAACTGTACTTGCTTTAAATGGATGAGATAATGCACAAAAGTGTGCATACTTAGTAATTCTATCAACTACCACCCTGATGACACTCTTTCCTTCGGATTTACGTAAACCTATGATAAAATCTGTTGAAATCTCCTCCCAACATTGACTTGGAATGGATAAAGGTTGTAGAAGTCCCGGGGTCTTAATTGTCTCAACTTTATTCTATTGGAAAACCAAACATTCCACCACAAAATTTTGAATATCAGATTTAAGGCCATCCCAAAAAAATTCTTTCTTCAACCTGTGGTAAGTTTTTAAAAACCCTGAGTGTCCTCCTAAAGGAGAAGTGTGCAATTCCAAAAGAATATTTTGTTTTAGTTGGGAATTCTTACAAAGATATAAGTGATCTTTGTACCATAAAGAATCATTTTTCCAACTAAATGTATCAGATGTACTAGGACCTTGTTGCAAATTTTGAATGAGTGTCCATACTTCTTTTTCCTTCTTCCATTCATCTCTTGCTTCGTTTATCCAATCTTGTTGGATAATAAAAATTGCACAAATCAATGCTTCCACCTCTTCATTCTTTCTTGAGAGTGCATTTGCAACAACATTAAGCTTCTCTTTTTTCTAGATTATTTCAAAGTCATAACCCAACATCTTTGTGACCCATTTTTTCTGCTCTTCTGAAGATAGTCTTTGTTCCAAAAAGTGTTTAAGACTATCATGATCATTTTTTACCTTGAAGTGTCTTCCCATTAGGTAAGTTCGCCATTTCTTTAGTGCATGTAGTATTGCTAACATTTCCTTCTCATAAATAGGTTTATGTAAATACTTTCCTTTGATTGGACGACTTTCAAAAGCAATGGGTCTTCCTTCTTGCATTAAAAGAGCACCAATTCCATTTCCTGAGGCATCACATTCCACAATAAAGGTTTTTGTGAAGTCTGGCATAGCTAAGACTGGTGCTAGGCACATTGCCTCTTTAAGATGTTGAAAGGCCTTAGTTGCTTCAAGAGTCCATGAAAATGCATCTTTCTTCAATAATGTTGTTAGAGGTGCTGCTATTCTCCCATAATTCTTAACAAACTTGCGATAATACTTTGTTAACCCGAGAAATCCTCGCAACTGCTTTATGGTTGTGGGGACTTTCCATTCCTTAATGGCTTTAATTTTGTTAGGGTCTTCCTTAACACCCTCGTGAGATACAATATGACCCAGATATTCCACCTCTTGTACTCCAAAGAAACATTTGGATGTTTTTGCATATAATTGTTTCTTCTGCAATAGTTTGAGCACCCTGTCAACATGTTCAACATGATCCTTCCAAGACCTGTTGTAGATTAGTATATCATCAAAAAATACTAGCACAAATTTTCTAAGGAAGGGTTTGAAAATGTTATTCATCAACCCTTGAAATGTAGAAGGTGCATTGGTAAGGCCAAAAGGCATGACCAAAAATTCATAATGACCCTCATGAGTTCGAAATGTTGTTTTTGGAATATATTCAGTCTTCATTCTAATTTGATGATATCCTGAACGAAGATCCAACTTGGTAAAATAAATTTCTCCATGTAATTCATCCAATAATTCATCAATCACAGGAATAGGAAATTTATCTTTAATGGTGAGCTTATTGAGCTCCCTATAATCCGGACACATTCGCCATGATCCATCCTTCTTGTGTACCAATACTACAGGAGTAGAGAAAGAACTTTGACTAGGTTGAATTATACCTGCCTCTAACATTTCTGCAATCATACGTTCAATTTCGCTCTTTTGGACATAAGGATATCTATAAGGCCTGATGTTTGGAGGAAAACTTCTTGGAATCAAATGAATAGCATGATCATGATAAAAAATAGGTGGGAGTATTTTGGGAGTTTCAAACACCTTGGAATGATTGTCCAAGACTTGCTGGAGATTTGCAGAGATAGATGATTTTGATGTTGGAACTTCTAGTGAGCATAATTGTGCAATTACACCTCGTTGTTCTCTCTTTAGAAGCTTTGTCATGACATTAGATATTATTATATTTCCTGGCTTCCCTATAATACCCTGTAATTCGACTTCCTTTCCTTCTGAAAAAATTTCAGGAAAAATTCTTGAAAATTAAAAGCTACCGTCCCCAAAGATTGTAACCATTGTACTCCTAGTACAACATCAACACCTCCCATAGGAATGGAAAGCATTGGACTAGTCAATACATATTCCCCCATAGTTAGCTTGATATTATGGCATTTTCCAGAGCAATTTATAGTTCCTCCATTTGAAACCATCACTTGACATTCTGGTGCTGGGTATAGGAAACAATTTAATTCCTTGGCTACCTTACAATGAATAAAATTATGGGTGCTACCTGAATCAATCAACACTATTACCTTTTTCTTCTTGATATGTCCTTCTATCTTGAGAGTTTGAGGTGTGGTAATTCCTGCCAGTGCATTACACGATATGGTCAGATTCATTTCTTCCTCTTCTAGGGCTGGTTCCTGGTGTATATCCTCTTCTTGTTCATTTTCTTCTTCCTCTTCACAATCTATGTAAAATAATTTATTCTCATCACACTTATGACCTTTAGTGTATTTTCTATCACAACTGTAGCAAAGCCCTTTTTCTATTTTTTCTTCCAATTGTTGTGGTGTCAACCTTGTAGGTTGTGGAAATCTAGGCATAGCAACACTTCCTTATTTATAGAAGTGAGTGGTAGGCTTCCTTGTCGCCATAATTTTACATTAAATTTTTCTTGCCAACTTGAATGCCTTCTCCAATGAATCAGGTTCCAAAACGTGAACTTCATGTTGGATGTTATCCTTTAAAGTACTTATGAAGAGATCAATCCTGTGTTCATTTGGAATATTAGTTACCCTTATATTCAATTTTTGGATGTTCTCAATGTGCTCCCCCACTAAACCCTTTTTTTGAGATTTATCAATTGACTAAAGAAGGTGTTGCCCTTGTGTCCTCATAATGTGCTATCATTTCCTTTGTAAAAATTCACCAAGTGACAATTATTTTACGGGAGAAAAGCCATTGATACCATACAAATGTATTTTTCTCTAAATGTAAAGTTGCAATGCATACCTTTTGTGTGTTTTTCACATTATGGAGATCTAAATATTGCTCCATCTGTAGTATCCATGTTACAGGATCCTTTCCGTCAAACTTCCGCATATCCATTTTTGGAATATGGTGGCTCTTCCTGCCAACATTAGAGTTTATGAAGTCACGATTAACATTTATTTTGTTCTCATCATGAGTTTATTCTACTATCTTTTCACCATTAGGAAACATTTCTTGTATCAACTTTGTCAAACCTTCCATGTTTGCTTTTAGATCATTCTTCATGTTTTCCATGTTGTCTTTCATTTTTTCATCGATCTTAGCTTCCATGTCATCCATCTTAGATTCCATGCCAGCTTCCATGCCATCTATCTTAGATTCCATGCCTTTATTCAAACCATCCATATTATTTTTCAAACCATCCATCTTCTCTTCCAAGCCTTTCTTCAAAACTTCCATTTCATTTTTTGTTGCTCTTTGCGAGAGCGAAATTTGGTGCACTTGCTCTTGTAATTTTGATAGATTATGTTGCAATTCTTCATCTTCATGAGTCATAGTAGAGCCTTCTGAAGGCTTAATGGGTGTTGACTTATTTTTATGGGCCATTTTTTAGAACCCAATACAAATATCTATTCTACAATATTCCCTTGGAATCAATTCAAATTGATTCTTCAAACAAGACTTATGCAATTCAGAAAAAAATACACACCTTTTTCTTGCTTTTGAGGAGATCGATATTGAAATTGGATTATCTCTGTGATTGCGGCTCTTCAATATCTAAAATTTAGCACTGAGGTAGCATTCTGAATTATATTTCGAATGCCACAGGTCTGACTTGATTTGGATTCTCCAAGGCAAAGTTATGTCCAATCTCCCCCAATGACCTAATTATGGACTGGTTCAGTAGATCGAACTTGTATGACTTTCCACGTGTCATTGTTTCAAATTTTAGCTCTAAAATTGATAGAAAAGAAACTATAGTCTGTGTACTTGAGACCAATTTTTATGAAACTCTAATCCGATGCTCAGAGAGAGAGTTATGAAGATTTTCCCATGATCACCTCTTTGAGATGAAATTCAGGAGCCTGAAAAAGCACTACCTTCCACAGATCATATCTCTGAAAATATTGCAAACCAAGCTCTGAAATTTTGGGAAAAATTTCCTTAGGATTTCAGCTTTGCACCCTAAAAATTTTATATTCTGAACCTTCGTAGAAAAAAATTTATAGCGCAAAGGCCATGATGACCTGTTTAGATTAAATTGAGGAGCCTGCAAAAAGACCTGGCTTTGACAAATCATATCTCCGAAAATATTGCGAACCAAGCTCTGAAATTTTGTGACGATTTTCCTTAGGATTTCGGCTTTGCACCCTAAAATTTTTAGCTTCTAAAAATTCATAGAAAAAAAGTTATAGTGAAAATTCCACGATGACCTTTTTGGAGCAGCAAAACCCTAGAATCCAAAGCTCAGATACCAAATGTTGTGAAGCCAACTCCAAAGATAGAAGAAAAGAGATATAAACACCTTAGAAATAAGCCACTTCAAGGGGGCAACCTCCAATACATTACATGAATGAAAAATTCTTGGATGATATAAATTACAAAACCTCCTTTCTATATATAGGAGTCCATGGGGCCACAATGTAATCCTAGCCGACCTAACAATAATAATTTAAGGGCACAATAATAAAAATATGGAGGTTACAGGGGTACAGTAATAATAATAAGGGGGTTACACTAACAACAATAAGTGACTATAATAGTATTATAGGGACCTAACAAGCCCCCCTTGGGTGGGGGATTTTGGGGGCAGTGCCCCCGAAACTAAAAACAGATGTAAAATTGCCTTGTAAAATTATAGTAATTTCTAGTCAATCTGGGCCGTTCATTAGGCGGATGATCTAATGGTAGAAGTTATGTTTAGTTTAGGGTTTTTTTCCCTAGAAGGCAACCCCTCGCTTGTATGAGGGTATTGTATTGCGGCTGTGTATTGTATGTGTATTCTCGGAGCTAGAAACAGATAGGGAGACTATGAGAGAGAACAGAGGATATTACAACAGATCTACTGTAGGTTGTGTCTCTTCATTTTGCTGGATAATATAAAGGAAGGACTGACTGTTCGGGGTGGACGTAGCCCAAACTGGGTGAGCCACGTATATCTGTGTCTCTCTGGTTTTATGTGTTTTTTGTACTTGTGTTTTCCACATATTTTATATGTTTCATTGCTCTGTAATATTTAATTTTCTAACAACTGGTATCAGAGCTGAAGGTCTATTTGGCTGATAAACTCGCAAGAAAGAAGGATTCCTGGTTCGAGTGGGAGCAATGGTGGAAGATGGTAAATTTAGGGTCGAGAAATTTGACGGCCAAAACTTCTCGCTGTGGAAGATAAAGATGGAAGAATATCTGTATTAGAAAGATATGTACCTAATATTGAGTGGAAAAAAAAAGAAGCTGATGACTATGAC
The DNA here is from genome assembly GCA_034641835.2 of Pinus albicaulis. Classification (NCBI taxonomy): domain Eukaryota; kingdom Viridiplantae; phylum Streptophyta; class Pinopsida; order Pinales; family Pinaceae; genus Pinus; species Pinus albicaulis. The sequence continues at coordinate 1,853,536,403 of CM076575.1, read as the reverse complement.
AGAGGCAGAATGGGATATTGTTGATAGAAAGGCACTCGGAACAGTACGGTTGTGCCTCGCGGCGTCGATAGCCTTCAATATTTTTAAGGAAACAACAACAGAGGGTTTGATTAAGGCACTAGCGAAACTATATGAAAAACCCTCAACCTCAAACAAGGTATTTCTTATGAAACATTTATTTAATATGAAGATGTCGGAAGGTGGATCTGTTGTAGACCATTTAAATGATTTTAATATAGTTACCAGTCAGTTAAGTTCTGTAGGGGTAAACTTTGATGATGAAGTTAGAGCTCTGTTATTTTTGTGCTCATTGCCAGAAAGCTGGAATGGTTTAGTTATGGCCATTAGTAACTCTGTCTCTGGAACTAGTACTTTAAAGTTTGATGATGATGTCAGTGCTATCCTTACCGAGGAAATGCGACGGAAAAGCTCTGGTGAGACATTGGGTAATTCTTTGAGTGCAGACTCTAGGGGAAGAAGAATGGAAAGAGGAAGGAGCTCGGGATATCACAGTAAATAAAGGAAAGGCAGATCCAAGTCTAGATCGGGGATAGTGTGCTGGAAATGTGGAAATAAAGGACACCTAAAGAAATACTGTAGATCTTAGAAGGGAAAAGAAGGAGACACACAACAAGAAAACAATCATGAAGCAAATGTGACAGGTGATGTGTTACAATATGCTTTGATTCTTTCTTTCGAAAATGTTATTGATTCTTGGGTTGTAGATTGAGGGGCCTCATTCCATGCCACACCTGATAGGAAATATTTTCATGACTATATTCAAGGAGATTTTGGACAAGTTCATTTGGGTGATGATAACCCTGTAAAATTGTTGGAATGGGTAAGGTTCTTGTAAAACAATAGAATGGAAACCAATGGCTATTAAAAGAGGTAAGCCATGTTCTAGATTTGAAGAAAAATCTGATTTCAACAGGGTAGTTAGGCAGTGAAGGTTGTGTGACAACTTTCATAGATAAAACTTGGAAGGTCACCAAAGGAGCGCTGGTAATAGAAAAGGGTGAAAAGGTTGGTACATTGTATTATGAAATGGTATTTCTAACTCTGTTAATGCTTTAACTTCCAAAGGAGAAGATGCAGCATTATGGCATCATAGGCTCGGACACATGAGTGAGAAGGGGATGAATATTCTTCATTCAAGAAATTTGTTGCCGGGTTTGAAGAATGTTGATTTGGATTTATGTGAGAATTTCATTTATGGAAAACAGAAGAGAGTCATATTTCTCAGAGTTGGGAAATAAAAGAAGAGTGAAAAATTAGAGCCTGTACATACAGATGTATGGGGACCTGCTCAGGTATCATCTCTTGGTGGCTCTCGTTATTATGTCACTTTTATTGATGATGCAACTAGAAAAAATTGGATTTATTGTATTCAAAATAAATCTGATGTATTTGATACTTTCAAGAAATGGAAAGATTTGGTTAAGATTGAGACAGGAAAGAAGTTGAAGTGTCTCAGATCAGACAATGGAGGTGAATATTGCAGCAAAGAGTTTGATAGGTACTGTTCAGAGCATGGAATTCGTAGAGAGAAGACAATTCCAAGAACACCACAAGAAAATAGTGTGTCAGAAAGGATGAACAGAACAATCATGGAGCGTGCAAGGTGCATGAGATTGCATGCAGGATTGCCTTTACAATTTTGGGTAGATGTTGTAGATATTGCTGTTTATCTAATAAACAGAGGGCCTTCAAGTTCCTTGGATGGTGGTATTCCAGAGGAAGCATGGATAGGTAAAAAGGTAAACTACTCTTTTTTAAAGCCTTTGTCCATATTAATAAAGAAAATAAAACAAAGCTTGAGGAAAAATCAAACAAATGTACCTTTATTGGATACGGTGTTAATGATTTTGGTTATTGCTTATATGATTATGAAAATCAAAAATTCATTAGGAGTAGAGATGTAATATTCAATGAAAAGGTATTGTATACGAATTAGTTGCAAGAAAAGAAACATGAAAAAGAAAACAAAGAATACACAGTTCTTGATGAGATCACAGAAAAGATAAAGGTGCCTGAAAATAATAATAATCAAGAGCCACAACAACAGAAACCACCACAACAACAATAGGCACCTCAAACACCTGAAAGTGGTGTTAGAATAGGATAAGTATACTGTAATGAATAAATAATGTAGATAAATGATAATTAGTTGAATAAATAATGTAGATAAATGATAATTAGTTAATTAGTAATTAGGCTGAAAGGTCACGTCTGATAAGACATGACCTTTCGTGAAGAGGCACCTGCGTGGGTATATAAGCAGGCCTCATTTGTAACATTCAATCAATTCATATTCATCATATTTCTAATATAATATTTGTATCCTCATGGATATTTGGATATTTCAAGTCTTCTGGAATATTTAGTTTGAGAAGGAACTTTGTTCGCTTCATTTGGTATCAGAGGTGTTTGATTCTCTGGCCGCTCACGCTGCACAGAGCCACACTCTACAATCCAGGCCTTTGGCCATCGAAAATTCACCAACATTGTTGCTGTTGTAGCGTTTCGTTAAACCTTTGGAGTTTCTCCACTACTGCTGAGTTCATCAGAGACCCTTGGCCAATTTTTTAAAAATCGATATTCATATTGGAAAAAAATAAAAATCAACTATTAAAAAAAAAGGGAGATTAAAATATATATAGAAAAGAAGGGAATTATATTTAAAAAAAGAAGAAGTATATAAAAAAAAAAAGAAGAAGAATAAGCTTTGTTATATATATATATAAAATAAAGTGACCAGAAAAGTTCTGACAGAGCCCCACTTTAAAAAAAAAAGAAGTAAAAATATATATATATATATATATATTTTAAAAAAAAAAAAACTAAAAAAAAATTAAAAAAAAAAAAAATATATATATATATATATATATATATATATATATATATATATATAAGTGATATATGGTCATACGCATATAAAAAAAAAAGAGTTATATTTTCTGTGGGAAACGCAGCAACAGAGCCAACTTTTATCGTCTCGACGAGCCATCAGACGCTAGCAAACTAACCATTGTTTTCGCATTACACATTCGTTAACGCCCACACTGCCCGACTGCTCCGCCGCGTCAAACCAACGACCCAACAGGTTATCGTCTTGTTAAATTCGAGCCACCGGATCGTCCTGCTCCGCGTGCACTCCACAGCTGCTCTCTCACAGCCTCCTATCAACCATCCGCTACCACTCCATCTGCGTAAAAAGAATAAAAACCCGCTCTACTGTTCGATTTATTGTTTGCAAACTACCACATAATTGTGCCGGCATTTTTTGCTACCCTATCTAACTACCGTCGACGCCACCGTGCCCGGTCCCATCTCTTTGCGACGTTGTCGTTCCACCACCTACCAGCGTGCCTCTGCAAACTACCACTAAGCAACGAAGGGACAACCGGTCATCCAAACTGGTCAAACTATTTTTTACCGCCACGCAACAGTGGATGACATCGCCTTGCTGACAACGGTCGTAGTCCTTGCTGCTGTCGAGGTTTTTTTTCCTGTTCGTTACATAGCAATATATATATATAAACGACAGCAAATTGAAAAACATCCTCACGGCGTCTGCTTCCCCGTGCCCAGTTCACTGTTCCGCTTCCAAACTTGGGTCAACGTTGCGCTTTCCAGCAATCAAATTAAAATTCTATTCGTTGCTGCCCATCGAGCCTCTGTCCGACTACGTTATCCATGACCCCTGCAACCACACTACGCTGCCCACATGTTCTCGACTCTTCACGTTTATCTTTCGAGCAAGTGGCTAATCAACTATTTCGTATACTGTTTCCAAAAGTCACGACAAATCAAAAGTCGTGGCTATTTGTGAAGTTAATGATTTATTACGGATAAATTTTATATGTGAAGTGTGAAGTTACAGATTCTATTAAAGAGCAAGGTTTATAAAGTTTTATATTATTTCAAAAAGGTAATATATATAAACTTATAGAGTCATTAAGGTTATATATATATATAGGAAAAGGAAGGTTATAAAGCTAAAAAAATAAAAAGAGAGGGATTATAATAATTAAAAAGAGAAAAAAAAAGAGAAATTATTAAATAAAGTCCCAAAATTTTATTCAACTTAAGAAAGAAGAGTTAAGAGGTAAACGAAAAAGGAAGGTGAAGTTGTGAAAGTTTATAAAATTAAAAAAAGAAATAGTTATATTATAAATTACAAAGTTAAAAGGAATAAAAGGAAAGGAAGCTTTAGAAAAAAAAACTATTAAAGTAAAAGTAGAAGAAAAAAAAAAAAGGTATTTTGAAGTTATTAAAGATTTATAATCAAGGAAGTTTATAAGTTAAAAAAAAAGTGAATTTGAAGAATATTTATCTCAACAAGAAAAATGACATCTAATACAAAAATGGAGTCAGGACGATTTTTAGAATTAGAAACGTTACCTATCGACCCTAAAGCGCTGCTTAAAATTAAAGGAAGTATCGCAGGAAAAGATGTCACTATTGCTATATCACCCGCCGAAGAGAAAAATTATATAAACCCTAAAATTGCCAACCAGTTGGTGATTCCTGAGTCAAATATAATCGAAAAATTAGACATTTTTGACAAAAAAAAATACGACATAAAAAATCTACAACTAAACATTGGGGATTATACTTTTATCTCTCAATTTACCATGAAAACCTTACTTTTGGATAGTAGTGATATTGTGTTGGGTTCACCATGGATGGAAACCTTAGGTTCAGTTATCCTAAATACGAAAAAGAAATTTTTGACATTCACCTACAAAAAGAAGAAGATAACGCTACAAGACGTTAACTTGAAGCCAAATTCCGTGACGCCTGAAGACGTACAAGAAATTTCGCAGGTAATTTCTCAAGAAGCTAAAAAGGTGATACAAAATATACAAAAGGAAATCGACAAAATCACAACTAATAAGAATGAAGAAGTTGCTCGCCTCAAGGACCACAACGACAAATTACTAACGCAAATTAAGAAGTTGAAGAGAGACAAGAAGTCCTTAGAAAACAAGGTGCAACAACTTGTCGAAAATGAAGCATCGAATGTAGAAATCCGAGTTGAAGAGAAGGAAACTGGTACTAATGCAGTAAATGTCATAACTCAAGAAGAAGACAAGCAAGTTGCAAAAGACGCAAACTTAGATGTTGTAGTTCCGACGATGAACATTTCAAGCGAAAGTTATGTAATCAGCTCAATAACATCATCGCCAAAAGAAAATCAAAACATCACCACACAACTAAGAATGGAAAGTCAAACCAAAAAAGTTCCCTATCGACATCCAAATCACGGGAGCAGACAACTCGATCAAGCTATGTCTTCAGAACATAAACAAGTTGATATTCCGAAGAATACTAATATCAGTGCAATCCGCTCAAGTGATAATTCAGCACAAGTTTCAAGTCGCCGCGAGATTCCACAGAAAATTGATTTAGGATGGTCTGATCCATTCTCAGTGCGACAATTTTGTTTGTCACTTAGAGGATCATATCAACTTGTGTCGACAAGGATCACTGCCCCGAGGCGAGAAGATGTTCGTAACAGAAAAAGAAGTCGAGGCCTTTTCATCGACAAGCTTTGAGGACAAAGCTTTTTGAGGGGAAGGCAATGTAATGAATAAATAATGTAGATAAATGATAATTAGTTGAATAAATAATGTAGATAAATGATAATTAGTTAATTAGTAATTAGGGTGAAAGGTCACGTCTGATAAGACATGACCTTTCGTGAAGAGGCACCTGCGTGGGTATATAAGCAGGCCTCATTTGTAACATTCAATCAATTCATATTCATCATCTTTCTAATATAATATTTGTATCCTCATGGATATTTGGATATTTCAAGTCTTCTGGAATATTTAGTTTGAGAAGGAACTTTGTTCGCTTCACCCCTTGAACGATACTCTCCTTCATTATATTATTTATTGTTGACTGATTCTGGTGAACCTGAATGTTATGAAGAAGCAATGCAAGTTGAAAACAGGAAGAAGTGGGAGCTAGCCATGGAAGAAGAGATGGGCTCCTTAATGCATAACCAGACTTGGGACTTAGTCAGGTTGCCTGCAGGTAAAACTACATTGCTGAATAAATGGGTTTACAAGCTGAAGGAAGAAGATGGAGGAAAATAGAGGTACAAAGCTAGACTTATGTTGAAGGGGTTTGCACAGAAGAAAGGTATTGATTTTGATGAAATATTTTCTCCTGTTGTTAAGTTGACTTCAATCAGAACTATTTTAAGTCTTGTAGCAGCGGAAGCTTTACATATTGAACAGTGAGATGTAAAGACAACATTTCTCCATGGAGATTTGGAGGAAGATATCTATATGCAGCAACCAGAAGGATATGAGGTCAAAGGGAAATAAAAATTAGTGTGCAGGTTAAAGAAGATCTTATATGGTTTAAAACAAGCTCCAAGGTAGTGGTATCTAAAATTTGACAAGTTTATGTCTAAACAAGGTTATACTAGATGTCACTCTGATCATTGTGTTTATTTGAAAACGAAAAATGATGGCAGCTATATTATATTGTTATTGTATGTAGATGACATGCTTTTTGTAGGGTCTAACATGCAGGAAATAAATGTTCTCAAAAGAAAATTGGCAAATTCATTTGCAATGAAGGATTTGGGAGCTGCAAAACAAATCCTTGGTATGAGAATAACTAGAGACAGGAAAAATTGCAAATTAACACTGCCTCAGAATGAGTACATACAAAAGGTGTTGAAAATATTTAATATGGAGAATGCAAAACCAGTTAGTACACCTTTTGCTAGCCATTTCAAACTTAGTAAGGAGATGTGCCCCAAGACCCAAGAAGAAATGGACTATATGTCTAAAGTTCCATATGCATCAGCAGTTGGAAGCTTAATGTATGCAATGGTCTGCACAAGGCCTGATATTGCACATGTAGTGGGAGTTGTAAGCAGGTACATGAACAATCTAGGAAAAGAACATTGGATGGCAATAAAATGGATTCTCAGATATTTGAGAGGTACCAAAAATCAAGCATTATGCTTTGGTGGTTCAAACATTGCTCTATAGGAATATGTTGATGTAGATATGGCAGGTGACAGAGATAACAGGAGGAGCACTACAGGATATGTATTTACTGTAGGTGGAACAACTCTCAGTTGGGTTTCAAAAATCAAAAGTGTTGTTGCACTTTCAACAATAGAAGTAGAGTATGTTGCTGCTACAGAGGCTAGTAAAGAGATGATTTGGTTACAAATGTTTATGGATGAATTGGGTAAGAAGCATGATATGGGCACATTATACAGTGATAGCCAAAGTGCCATTCATCTTGCAAAGAACTCAACATTTCATTCCAAGACTAAACACATAGAGCTCAAGTACCATTTCATACGGTCAGTATTGGAAGATGGACAGTTGAAGCTGGAAAAGATACACACTAGCCAGAATCCTGCAGATATGCTAACAAAAGTTGTAACCAGGGAGAAACTGAGAATATGCTTAGTTTCAATTGGTCTTCAAGGATGACAATGAAGATGAGAAATATCTAGGTCTAAAGAGGAGTCATTGTCCAACAAATCAAGCAGCGGTGGAGTTGCTACAATTAGTCTCCAAGTGGGAGATTGTTTGGTGTGGAGCCTGATTATCTTGTTTATTTTGTATCACAGCATTGGACCCCTGTACCTTCATGGGGCGGCAACGCCGCCCGTAATTAAATGCTGCTTGGGCGGTCTAGGGTGGGGGGGGGGGGGGGGGGGGGTTAGGCAGGCCCCCCTGGTGGGGGTTTTCGGGGGTAGCGCACCCGAAGCTAAAAATTGATGTAAAATTACCTTGTAAAAGTATAGTAATTTCTAGTCAATCTGGGCCATTCATTAGGCAGATGATCTAACGGTAGAAGTTATGTTTAGTTTAGGGTTTTTTGCTCTAGAAGGCAACCCCTCGCTTGTATGAGGGTATTGTATTGCAGCTGTGTATTGTATGTGTATTCTCAGAGTGAGAAACATATAGGGAGACTGTGAGAGAGAATAGAGGATATTACAGCGGATCCGTTGTAGGTTGTGTCTCTTCATTTTGCTGAATAATAGAAAGGAAGGACTGGCTGTTCGAGGTGGACGTAGCCCAAACTAGGTGAACCACGTATATCTGTGTCTCTTTGGTTTTATGTGTTTTGTGTGCTTGTGTTTCTGCATATTTTATGTGTTTCATTGCTCTATACTATTTAATTTTATAACACCTACTATTGATGTAGCGAGTTTGAGGAGCATTCACATTGAAAGTAGGGGCAAGAATGACAAAGAAGATCATTCAAAGAAATCATCTTTCAAACCTCATAATGGAAAGTTCAAAGGAAAAGGAAAGGGAAAGGATAACTGAGGAAACCACAATAAAGGAGGAAATAAAAAAACCATCTTGAACACATTGTAAGAAGGAAGGCCATGATTATGAACATTATTGGAAGTTGCATTTGGAGTTGAAGCCAAAGGTATTTGGTGGGAAGAACAAGAAAAAGACGGTGGGAACCACGTAGCAAGACCTTGGATTTGATTATGGTGATGAGAAATTAATCATAGTAGTGGGAAAAAAAGGTACTCTTTCTCTTCATGCTATTGATAATTCTGAATCGCATGTGTTAGCACTCCGCCATATTCCCAAGGCTGAAGAAGGAATCCCAAAAAAGGTAACCACAGACCAAACTTTTAACTTGGTAGCTAGCCCTACCAAGTCGAAAAGGGCTCTCTCCATAAGGTCACAACCAGGAGGGCTGGAGGAATTAGATTTTTTAGGCTAGATATGAGTGCAGGGGTTGTTTTGATTTGATTTGGTTGGGTTTCACTAGATGAAGATATTAGGTCAAGGGAGCTATGTTAGGGAAAATGAGATAGGGTTACAAATATTAAATGGGGAAAGGTAGGCATAAGGCTTACCAATTTAAAGATGATTATGATGAGGTGGTTTTGAGACTGATAAGAAGCTAGGAAGAGCATGGGAGATGTATTCTTCCTAAATAGAGGAAAATGAACAAATTATGAAATCTTTCCCAAAATAGAGCATGAGCAAGCATGTGTTCTGCCTATCAACTTGAAAGAGATCATAAAAAATAGATGCAATGAGCATGAATAAAACACATTATAATACATGAAACTGAAGGAAAAACAATGATAAATATCATACCACCTGTATCCCAAAAAATAGCTGCAACTCTTCTTTATTAACTGGCCAAAACTGAGTAAAATAGTTCCTTGATCAACAAGCTAACATCCAAACTGATTCCAACCCTTGATAAGAGTGACGAAAGGGACTAAATAGACATAAAAACCACATTCACTCATCGTGAGGGGTCGAATCCATGAGGTGTGGAAGAGATCCACAAAACACTGAATTGAAAGCTGAAGTGTAGGATGGTCCATGTGACTCATTCCTAATTACATTCAAACTGATTCATTTTGACTTCAATGATAAATTTTACCCAATGAATCTACCCCTAGGTAACTAATCCCTAAAATTATTATAGTTAATTAATTACATAGGTAGAAACATGATTTTTTGAAGAAAAGTAAAAATTTCAGAGAAATTCCCAAAATATCAGCAAATGGTCATTTGCGCCCTCCATGTCAGGGCCACTTTTGGATGACTTGCAGGTGTCCAAATCAGGCCGAAGATGGTTTGTTGGAAAGAAATTCCAGTCCTCTTTCTGAATATGCCTCCAGTTTTGAAAATTAAGGTCATTTACCACCTCAAATGTCATTCTCCCAAGACTGGTATTTGCGCAGCACCTAGGTCAAAACAGGGGCAGAAATGTCATTTTTAGGTGTTTTTTTTATTTACCTTTTCATCTGTCAAATCTGCAAATAAGGCTAGAAACATTGTTTTATATAATGTATTTGTCTTAAGGACTCCAATGGTAGCTTTATTTCTGTTAACAATTGCCCCAATAATTTGCATAGCACCTAGCGTGTTGCACAAATGACCAATTTTCTGCTGAATGCCTATTAAAAAAAACTCAGAAAATCCCATATTTTGAAAAAAAACTTTGAAAATGGCTCAAAATTGGTAGAATGGCTAATGATGATGTGGCTAGGCTTGGAGGGAAGCCTCAACAAGTATGTCCAATTTCTTCTTCTCTTTCATGGTAAAATTTTCAATCTTTGCATTGGGTAAATTGAGTTTGGCCATTGCAATTTTCTCCTTCAAAGCCTGATGCTTGACTTTCCTCCTCAATAGGTCATTGTCTTTGTTAGGATTTTCTATCAGCTTCTCTAAGTGTTGATTGGCTCTATCAAGCCATGGGTCCCTGTTTTCACTGATCACTATAGCAAGCTTCTCATTTAGGGTTAGCTTATCAACAAGCTCAACCTCCCTTTGTCTTTCTAGAGCTAGAGATTTTTCTAGCCCTCTAGTTCTAGGTCTATTTCTTGGTACTTGTTCCTCTTTTTCATCAAGTAAGCCATACTTTTCAAGTGTTTCATCTAGCATGGCTTTGGCCTTTTCAACCTCCCTTTGAGCAATGACATACTTGACCTCATCAATGACCTGTTTAGTCTTCGATTTCTCATTCTCCTGTTCAAGGAATTTTATAACATATTTGGCCCTGTCAAGATTAGTTTGGAGCTCCTTAAACTTGACATACTTTCCTTTGATGGATGCATTAATGATTTTTTCATTTTCATCCTCATATAGGTCAACAAGCTGAAATTCCTGTTCTGTTTCATGAAGATCCTCCTCATCATGACTGATTTCCTCAATCACCTTTTATTTACTTTTGTCCACCTACTTTGTTGTTGCAGAAGACATGGCCCCTTCCACTCTATGTGGAGAAAAAACATGCCTGTGGCCTCTCTGGTAGGTTTTTGGAAATGTATCAACCTCAACCATACTAGCCACTTAGGCTCAATGTCCTCAATCTTGCTAGGTGACCCAATGTCATGATGAGATGGAGATGAAGGAGGTGAAGGGGACTGATTTGATGATGATGAATGTGCTATGGAATGATATGGAGGGATGGAAGTGGATGGCTGGGATGATAAAGGGAAATTTTGTGCATGCTGAGTGGATGGATCATTGAAAATAACATTAGATATGAAGGTACTCCATGCAATGTTTAGTTCATTGAGATGGTGGAAGAATGTGATTTTAATGAGGGAATGATGAAATAGACTTCTCATTTGCTGTTCATACTCCTTTTTTTGGGAAATTTAATCCATCTTCTCTATGCTTCGAAAAAGATAATAGGGTATGTTAATCATCCTTACCCTAGTGAAATTCATTAAGAGCCGCATGCAATAGGAATAGAGCTTTGAAAATTTACCTTCACATGAAAATTATTTCATGATTATCTTCATCATTGCTGCATATCTATCCAGGAGGTGAGAAAAAGGAAAGAACCTCTTTGTCTGATTTTGGTGTCTTGGTTTTAAGAAGAAGTCAAAGCCGTGTTTCTTCAAATTACTTTTCTTGAACCACTTCTCCCCAACATTTGGGAACTCAGTGGTAGCTAAAATAATAGCAGTTGATAGAGTAAAAGTGACACCAACTAATGTAACTTGGTTGTCATGGAATCTAGATATGAAAAGTCTGCTCAACATGGGATGGTGTTGGACCCTCTAATTTTTCTCACAGAAATCATAACATCCCAACGTGTTTGAAGCATGTCACAGTCAATGGAGAGGCCAATAGTTCCCTATTGCTGGTAGGTTCAAGTCTGAGTACTCTTCCTCCATTATGTGGCCTCCTCACCTCTATTTCCTCTCCTTCACTGAATGATGTGTTTTCTTCCTCTTATGCCATGGTGTTTTTGTCAAAACCCTAGGGAAGTGGATGGTGTGAAAAATGTTTTTAGGAATGGGGAATGGGAAAGGAAAAATGAGGGAGATGTTTCTAGGGATGTATGAAATGGGGGAGGGGATAGGGAGTATTAATATGCTGAGATTTAGGGTAGGATTTGGGAATTGGTAGCCTAGGTAAATATAACACCTAGGGCTTAGGGTTTTGGGAGAAAGGTTTAGGAAAAGGGGATTTTGAAAAACAGGGGTTTGGGAATGGGTTTTTGTAATTATAGGAAGGATGAAAAGGTGTAAGGGAGAGAAATTTGGGAATTTTCACAAATGAAATAGGGATACTAGGGTTTTAAACAAATTCAAACACCAAATTTTAATCTCAATTTTGACAACACTCAACACATAAAATTTGTGAAAATGGTTTTAAATGTCATGAGCTCTTACTGTTTTTCTGGAGGTCAATGAGTGAGTTGGTGAAGCATTCGAAACAATTTTTTGCCACTTGAACATGTTTCTAGGGCTTGCTAGTCATTTGCGCCATCTATCAAGCATTTGCGCCCTCACTAGAGTGTTTGTGCCCTCAATAGAAAATTTGCGCCCTCAACATAGAATTTTCACCCTCAATCAAGAATTTTCACCCTCAACTCTACATTTTCACCTCGCCTTCATCGTTTTCTCCCTCAACTGTGAATTTGTGCCCTCTACTCAATTTTTCTTATCAATTTCGCCCAAAAACTTGAAATTTGGTCTCTTAGAGTGCTTGCTTAGTGTTTGGAGGAGACAAATGAATTTGAAAAGATTTCAAAGAGTCATAAATACTTATGTGAATTTGAATTTTGATTTGAAAACCCAACTTTTCTAATGTTTCATTTCACCTTTTTGAAAACATTGTTGATTACCCTTTTCCTTTGATTTTTTCTTCTTAGCAAGATGATGTTGCTGGAGTTTGGCACTTTTCACTTTCAGCTTGGCATGTGGAGTTTGAGTTGGAAGCTTGGGACATATCTTATTACATATTATGAGCATAAAATTACATAAAAAATTAAAAATAAATTACATCTCTCTTTCTGAAATAAATTACATTTTTGTATGAAAATCATACTTTAAAACAAAAATTACAACTTTAAAATTGATATTTACATGCTGATAAATCCTCTGCAGATGATTGAGAAAGTTTTATTTGAGTCACTCTCACACCTTTGCTAACCTTATTGAGATGAAATGGCATATTTATGAACCTTGAAAAATAAAATCTAATTGACCTAATGAGACCTTGGATGACCTGACTCTATAGTTGACTTTGACTAACATAATGACATAATGAAATGAGATTTTAAGATTTTTTTATGCTCAGCAAGACATGAAGGTGGGTCAGAAAATGTGAAATTTTGAGGGAGAGTGAGGTTTTATGACTAGGGCTACCATCAGTGAATCAATTTTTTGCATGACCTAATGGAATGATAAAAAAATTCTGAATGGGACCCCTAAAATGAATATGAAAAGAGTGATTTTGATCACTGATGGCAGAATGAAAATTATGACACTAACACCATGCAAGTACAAGCTCTTCAAATGAGCCTAGTGTTAATGAAAAAAAGAGAATTGAGTTGTTCCACATTAAAGTCATAACGAAACATACCAAAATGGAAAGCTTATTTGATCCGCAATCAAAAGAAAATTTTATTTCAGAATCCTTGGTTAATACATTGGAATTAGAAACTAAGCCTCATCTGAAACCTTACCCTCTTGGTTGGGTGTGTGATAAAGCAAAATTACATGTAACCAAAAAGTGTAAGGCTAGATTTGTGATTGCGTCCAAACTAGTAGATTATTGATCTTGATGTGGTACCTTTGGATATCTGTGGCATGGTATTGGGGATCCCATATTTGTCTGATAGGAAAGCAGTTTTCTTTCGAGATGAAAACAAGTATCATCTCATTAAATATGAGGTGGAATACATTGTTAGAGATCATCGTGCTAAAGTCACTGTCAGTCTTGTAAGTGTAGGTCATATGAAGAGGTTGTTGAATTCTAGGAAGGGTGCATGCTCATGTTTGTGAGAGAAAAATATGTGGAGACATCTCATGCTTTCAAAGGTTATGATACCACTCATAAAAAGGAATTGTGTGAAATTGTATCTAACTATGATGAGTTTTTTCAGGAACCAAGTGGGTTGCCTCCAAAGTGGGAGATCCAACATGAGATTCACTTGTAGCATGATCCTCCTTTACCCAACATTGGTATGTATAGGCTATCAACCATTGAGATGGAGGACATAAAGAAACAGGTGCAGGAATTTTTGAACAAAGAGTTCATAAGATCAAGTTCTTCTCCATGCGGTTCACCTATCGTGTTGGTGAATAAAAAGGATGGCACATGGAGGATGCACGTAGACTACAGGGCACTCAACAAAATAACGGTGAATAATCAGTATCATCTCCCTCCCATTGATGATTTATTAGATCAACTGAAAAATGTTGTCTATTTCACAAAACTAGACTTGCATAGTGGCTATCATTAGGTAAATATTGTAGAATAGGATGAATAGAAGATTGCATTCAAGATGAAAGAGGGGTTGTTTGAATGGTTGGTGATGCCATTCAAACTATGTAATGCTCCGACCACATTCATGAGGGCGATGAATGCTATTTTTAGGCCTTTTCTTGATGATTTTGTACATGTGTATATTGATGAAATTCTTGTTTATAGTAGGTGTTGAGCCTCAAAATTGTGCTTTCTTTCATCTTACTTTACCTCATTTTCCCTTGTCCATTGCTATCCTAGACCCAATTGATCAATGAATTTAGTTAAAATTACTTTTAGAATGATTGACATGACTGACTTGCTAAATTTTGTGATTTTTGTCATTGTAATGCATTTTGACCGGAACTAGCTGCAGAATGCAGACATTCCGTAGCTAACCGGCGATTCTACAGCTGTCTTCACGTTTGGGTATGTTCCAGGTGGCCTCTCAAGAAAAACCACATATGGGCATAATCCACGTCATGTCTACATGGTTCGTTGCTCATCATGGAGGAAGAAACGAATTCTGGGTATGGTTTTGGAACGTGGGAACACATTTAGGAAAGCAGACTTCTATTAGGACTGTCTCAGTCCAGATGTCTTTTTCCTCTTTACGCAGCCACTTCAAGAGTCCTAATGTGATTCCGATAAGGAAAGACAGTGTTCCTGAAATTGTTGCAAGTCTTGTTATTTACATTTGTTATATAAACACTTGGGAAACTGAGAGCTAGGCTAGATTTTGTTCTAGATTTTGCTTAGATTCTGTGCTACATTTATGAAGACGCAGAGTCCTCTGTTCAAGTTATTTCATCTTTAATGAAGAAAACAGTGTTGTTTTGAAAGCGTGATTTGATTTGGAGTCAGATTCCATCAGGTGGTAGAGGGCCCCTGCCTCTTGCACGGATTTATTAGCGTAAATTAGATAAGTATTCTAGCTGCCTTTACGTTTTTGAAGTTGAATTCGTAGTTGTTTTCATTAGTTACTGTAGTTATACTCATTCTAACTCTTCCACAAGAAGAAGCTCTTCCAAAAGATTATAATGATGAATGGGAAATGGCTATAGTATTGTAGGATTTGAAGTTGAATTCGTAGTTGTTTTCATTAGCTACTGTAGTTATACTCATTCTAACTCTTCCAAAAGAAGAAGCTCTTCCAAAAGATTATAATGATGAATGGGAAATGGCTATAGTATTGTAGGTTTTAATTGTAATTTTTGTTGTTCACTATCACAGTTACACTTGTTCTAAACACTCTTCCACAAGAAGAAACTCTTCCAAGAAATTCTTAAGATGTTCAAGACATGACTGTGATAATGAATGATTTAGTTGTGTGTTTGCACTAAGTACCATCTCTGTTCTTGCTCTTAAATGCTTGTCCAAAATATCATAATGATGAGTGAGATATGGATATGATATCTTAGTTTTTCATTGCTTTCAGTCTTTATGTTTGCATCTGCACTCAATTACACAGTCAGAATTGTTCTAAAATCTCTTCCAAAAGAAGGAACTCTTCCAAAATATCAATAATGATGGAAAAACAGACTGTATAATTCCATATAATAACACATGATAGCATAGTTAGGATACTCCAGAGTTTCATTGCACTTAATTCATGCTCAGTTGTTCTGTTTTGGGTTTGATAATGACTTGTAGTTCAGCATTGTTTTAGATTAGTGGCATCTTAAGTTCATTCTTAGATTAACTCATTGCACTTGCACTCCATATTCAATTGTCATTAACTGCATAGTAGATTACTTCAGTTGTTAAACTTAGCAAAACAACCTTCATTATTCACAAACATCTTCTTGTTCTAAAATCTACAATTGATCTACAATCATAAGAACAGAAGACAATATCATTTTAAGGCATGAAGTACCTCTGCAATTTCCTTATCATTTCATAAACAGAGCCCTCCCTCAAAAGACTACTTTGAAAAGAAATCAATAAATCTTGAGTAAGGTTTTGTGAAATTTCACTAAATTGCAGAATAGAGTTAGGAACTAATCTTAGGATAGAAGATCTTATGATGGTATCAATGTTTTTCTCCAATTATGCTTCAAATCTCTAATCAAGGATGAAATGTTGCATCATTATAAGCTAGTAGTTTGATTGTTTGGTTAGGAAGATTTGCATACTTAGTTGATCATTTTTCAAGTTGAGTTTATGTTTTGAATCATTTTTTTTTAGAAGTCATTATCAAGCTTTATCCCTGCTTAGTCATAATTTAGATTTGATTCTGTTTCAATGTTTCCAATTGCATCTGCCATTTGTCATCAACCAATTAGGCTTCACTCTGTTTTCAATCATTAGGTCCTTTCCATTAGCTTTCTAGTCATTTTTCTTGTGAACATAAAATCATCACAAAAGACCAAAAACATCACAAAACACTACACACAACGCATTAGGAAACAAGCACCTAGGTACATACAGTACACTTCACTTCAGCAGTTTACCAACCCTGGTTGACAATTAAATGAGCTCAATTTAGGAGACTAGATTGAGAACAAATAGTAGGACATGGTATGATCATGTGATTCATGTTAGGAAAGTGCTTGATGTTTTGAAAAATGAAAAATTGTATGTCAAAATTTCAAAGTGTGAATTTAGTAAGACCTCTTTGGTTTACTTGGGTCACATTGTCGGTGGTGGAAAATTGAGAATATATCCTTCTAAATTTGATGTGATTGTAAAGTGGCCTAAACCCACCAATGTTACAGAGGTTTGTAGCATTTTGGGTGCAGTACAATACTAGCGAAGGTTAATTTCCAACTTCTCCATCATTGCATCCTATTTAAATGCATTGATGAGTCTAAAGAAAACCTTTGACTGGGGGGGAAAGCAGCAAAAAGCATTTTATATACTGAAAGAGAAGATCAACACTGCATAAGTTTTGGACTTACCAGACCTGCAACAACCTTTTGAGATCGAGACATATTCTAGTAAATACGCCATGGGAGAAATATTGATGCAACAAAGGAAACTTGTATCTTACCATTCAGAGACATTCTACCATGTTGTTGTGAACTATCCAACATATGTCAAGGAGTTGTATTCCTTGGTTCAAAGCGTGAAGAAGTGGAACCACTATTTGATCAGAAAGGAGACCATCATTCACATAGATACCATCCCTTGTAGTAACTTAAGTCACTAACCAAGCTTCAACAAGAACACCATTTCAGATGGATGGGATTCCTTCAGCAGTTTCAGTTGGTAATAAACTACAATAAGGGCACTAGAAACAAAGTGGCAGATATGCTTTCTCGCCCCTCCTATTTTTTCATCTATAGTTTATCAAAATGATTCTTTATATTTTGAAAGGCCTTGACATATATGTATCAGAATAGCAACGGAAATAGGAAGCTAGCGTTGAAATACAAGCTCAGGAAGATAAAAATGGAGAAGGGTGACACGATCCAAAGTTCACCCAATGCCAAGATGAGCTTGGAAGTGTTGGGATCTCTGTTGCCTCAGATGATTTGGTGAGCCTATTTCTTCTAGGTCTTCCCAAGAGCTGGCATAGCTACCAAGATTCTGTTAATGGGAGGGAGAAGTTTCCATATTGGGAGAAAATATGGTCCAATTTGGCACAAGAAGAAATTTTACGGAGCACCAGAAATGGATCGTCATCAAAGACTAATGATGAAGAGAATTGCACCTTGGCTAGCAAGGTAAAGAAAGGAAAAGGGAAGGCATCCCATTCCAAATCCAAGACCTACAAGGCATGCAAGAAGAGAGACTTATCAAAGGTGAAATGTTTAAGTTGTCATGAGCATGGACACTATGCCACAAATTGTCCACAAAATAAGAACAACAAGAAGGCCTCAAGGGGAGAAGTAGGTGAAGCATTGGATTCACAATTCGAGTTGGACTTCACCCTCATCGAATGCATGGTGTCATCGATGATGGGATCTATGTGGTATTGGATAGTGGAGCTTCATTACACATTACTGGAAACCAAGCATTATTCAGTAGATTGGAGGAGAAGGATCTCCAGATGCACATCGAGATGGGTGATGGCATGAGGTATATCATTGCTGGGATTGGTACATTTACTTTCTAGAGAGATTCAGGTAAACTCCTCATACTAAAATATTTCATGCATGTACCTAGTTTAAATAAGAATTTTGTTTTTGTTGCTATGTTAGAAGATCATGGATATGATGTGATATTCAGTGAAGGAAAGGCATTCCTTCGTCACAAAGCCATGAGACAGGTGAAAAACATTGGGGTTCAAGTGAAGAACCTCTACAAACTTGATGTAGATGACTGCACAACATTGAGCAGTAAAGTAGAGAAGGTGGAAAGCGGAGACTTCGGTGAGTTATGGCACAAGAGGTTGGGCCATCTACACCATTGTGCTTTGAGGATCATGCAATAGATTTCTACAAGGATTCCAAAGGGTACACTAGCGTAGAGATATACATGAAAAGGGTGTACTATGGGGAAGTATATAAAAGCCACCCTTCATGATAAGAAAGTCCGAGCAACAAAAATCCTTTAACAAATTCCACATCACAAGTATTATGTGTTTTTTTGGTGATGTTTCAAGAAACTATTGGATTTTCTTCATGTAGAAGAAATATCAGATGTTCTCCAAGTTTTGTGAGTTCAAGGCACTTGTCGAAAAATATACATGGAATAAGGTGAAATATTAGAATAGTGACAATGGTGGAGAATACATCTCTAACGAATTCAAGAAATTTTGTGCCTCAGAAGGAATTCGAAGAGAATTGATTGCACCTCATAACCCATAGAAGAATGGGGTTGTAGAAATAATGAACATAACTATTGTGGGAGCATCACAAGATATGTTGGATGATCAGGGCCTACCATTTCATCTGTGTGAAAAAGAATCCAATACAATAGTATTTGTGCAAAACATAAGACCTCATCAGATACTTGGGATGAGTACACCAAAGGAGTTTTTAGGGAAGAAAAAAAATGTTTTATATTTTAAAATTTTTGGTTTGTATGTCTATTTCCATGTGACCAAAGATGCCAGGAAGAAGCTATAACCAACAATAAATTTGGGGATATTTTTGGGGTACACTGATATGCCTCACACCTATCGGGTGTACTTGCCAGCACATCGGATGACAATGGTTAGAAGAGATGTGAAGTTTGATGAAGAAAAAGCCATGCAATTGTCCCTTGAGAGGGAGCTTGAGTTGCCTGCAGTTGAGGATATCTTAGCTCTAAATGATGAACCTCAAGATGTGGAACAACCACAATTAGAAAGAGAGATAGTGGTAGAAACCACTCATGCAGAGCCATCCACTAGAGATGGAAGGAAGCACACCAGAGAGGTTGAAATATTATTGCAGGATGTGAGAGAGAATGTGGGAGCACACACATCACAACACAAGAAGATAATATATGTTGAGTGGTACACTGGATAGATGGCTCTTATGAGCGAAAGTATTGATATAGAACCATCCTCTTTTGAGGAATTAGTGCAACAACCAATGTGGGTTGATGCCATGGTTGACGAGTATGACCCCAATATTAGAAACAATGCATGTGATTATCCCAAGACAAGTGGGAAAGTAAGTGGTAGGATCCAAGTGGGTCTACAAGGTGAAGCAGGAAGCATATGGGAGTGTGGAGAAACACAAGTCTAGATTTGTGTCCAGATGGTTCTCTCAGGTGGAGGGGATTGACTATGATGAGACTTTTGCACCAGTCAGAAGGTACTCATCTATTAGATCCATCCTTGTACTCTCAATGCAGATGGGATGATAGATACATTAGATGGATGTAAAGACAACCTTTCTCAATGGAGTTATTGAGGAAGAAGTGTACATTGAGAAACCATCAGGTTTTGAGACCTTAGAAAGGGAGTCGCATGTGTGCAGACTCAACACTAGTAAAAAAAGATGAAATTAATGACTAGGTGACTAAAAATGTTAGTCACCGCAATTATTTCAAGTGAATTACTACTAAATTTGAGCAATTTTAAGTGACCAAACTAAAAATGACTAACTTAAATGATTAATTTAGTCTTGGAATAAAATATACGACTAGATAATAAATGACTAAACTAAAAGCGACTAACTTAAATGACTAATTTAGTCTAGGGATAAAATATATGACTAGGAAATAAGTGACTAAACTAAAAGTGACTAACTTAAATGAGTAATTCAGTGTATGATTAAAATATATGACTAGATAATAAGTGACAAAATTAATAAGGATTAATGTAAATGACTATTATAGTCCAAGAATAAAAATATGGCCAAATAACAAGTACAACAAGTATATGAATTATTCATTTATGCCAGTAATTTTTAATTGTGTCACTCCATAAATGGAAAATTTCAATTTTGGTACCGAAGTGTTACATTTCAATATAGGTGTCTATCAATCCACATGCAGTATTAAAATTTAGAGACAAAGGGATCTCTGAATTTACAGTGTTAAAATTATGAATGCCCTTTTGTCTCTAAAGTTTTACACCGCAGATGGATTCATGTACAATTAACATAATTGCATGTATCATCTATCAAATTTACACTAATTAATTCATTATAGTTTTAGCAAAGGTAATATTTAGATAGTCAAATTAATATTTATATTTATATTTAATATTTGGCCATACTTTAATTTTTTAACTTAATTGATTTATGTTAAATGTATGAGTTGTTTTAAATCGAAGGTTAAATCTTCATATTTACATTTAATAAATATATAAATATAAAATTTCTTATGCTAAACGTGTGAGTTCATTTAAATCTAGTATTAAATCGTCATATTTACATTTGATAAATACTAAAAAGATAAACCTAAACTATATATTTATAGACCTATTTAGTAAATAAGTATGAACATTTACTAATTTAAGTATGAACCTTAATTAATTTTTTAACGATGTATGAACTTTTGTGTTTTTGTAAGTCAATGTTATATTCATGTAGGAAAAAAGGAGTACATATAGCCACTTACAAAATAGGTGGTCTCACCCCAATTGGGTTTGTTGACAAAAATTTGCACCAGATGCAAAAAAATACAAAAGAGAGACTAGGGACATTGTCCATAGATGGTTGGGCCAGAGGCACAAAAACGCATATAAAACATAAAGAACACCAAATAGCATACTATTCATACGACGTGATGGATGATGGGTTGTCCGGGGTTGTTCCTAGATGGGGTGGAGGACAAAAGTCACATTGACTGTGCCTTTTTAAAGTGCGCCAACCAAGTCTCCAACTTTTTTACTTTCTAAGTACGTTTATTTTTTCCTCACCAAACCACTACCAGTATCTCACGGACTTGGCACTATAAATAGTGTGTTCGGTCCAATGTTTCCATTTTATTTTCATGCTCCTCACAACAAACTCTCTCAATTGTGTCCACTCTTTCCATCAGGCTGTTGATAAGTGCACGATAGTTCTCTACGAAGCAATGTTGGAGAACCTGCCCGTCATTTACCTCAGATCAATCAAAACCATGATTCCTCTTTCCACCACAACCTCCTTCACCCCAATGAATTTTCTTTTGAACCCTCAAACCCCCACCTTTGCTATCCTCCCACTTACATCCTCCATGACCCCCATGCGCACCCACACTAGCGAGTCACACACGCCCCGTAGTCTTTCCACCCTAGCATGGAGCTGCCATGATTATTTCTGAGTCTACCACCCCCCATAGTGCCATGGACGACAGGGGAGTGAGAACACCCACACCACACTAGGGGCTTCATAATTCACTAAGGTCGAGGAACCCTACCATGTGCAGAGTTTAGAGACCAGACCCCCCACCATAGAAAAAAAACACCACTAGAAAAGGAGCCAAATGTCACTGCACACCATCGCAGGGAAGCACAAAGACACATCCCAATTCTAAATAAAGACTGCCACCACCAGGAAAACCAAATACCATCACCCACTAAACCAACATAGGACATTGAACACAAACAATGACAAAGTAGCCGACGCCTAAGCATAACTTCCCCAGGGCAGTGACCAGAATCCAAATTATCCACATAGAGACCACACACAAATCCATTAAACACCGTCGCACCCATGTTGGAGGGCATGAAATTTGGAAAAGAAACTAGTTTTCTGCCACCACCCTCGAGGTTTCCTGGACTGCAGATTCTAGCTTCCTCTCTTAGCATGAAAAAACAAGCTCCCCGAAAGCCAAGAAAAATGGAAATGAGTGAGCTCACTTCCCTTCAAATTCCTATCCTCAACCCAAATTCAGAAAATGGCTAAGAAACTGAGCAACAGGGACTGATTGAACACATCGCACCAGCAAATGCCCATGACAAGCACACAGAAGCCACTCTGTAATATCCTAGAATAGGGATGCACAGCAAAGCCTGCTGAAATAACACACTCCTTATAAATCTGCGCACTAAAATGAGTTTTAAGCTCCTGGATCCCTTATATCAGTGGATCTAGTGTCTAAATAAAAAAGGAGAGAAAAAAAAAATCAAAATAGGTGAGGCAAACAGACCTCCCACCACCTAGTATAGCTGGAAAACACCCAAAGATAAGGGTTGCAGCTATGTGCAACAAACTGCTTCAGAAATAACGTAGTTTTGAGAGAATGAGCAGGAGACCAATAATAGGGATCAAATTTTATATAAACAACAGCAAATCAGATCCATAATGATGCCCTTACAGTATACAACAGAATGTAGAAGACAAAATAGAAGAAACTCCTCAAGAAAGAGGGCTGCAACACATGTATTGGTTGCAAAATAGCTTAACATCATTTTTATAAGAGCTGAAACATCTGTATATTATATTCCAGATCTAGAGAAAATATGTGTATAAAATATCAGATCCATTTCAAATATGTACACTAGAAAGGCTTCTTTACAAGATCCCCTTGGGGTTTTGATCAAATCATGCAATACAAAGAGAAGATCTGAGATTAAAGTAGAAGATCTGCAATATTATTCAGAAATTTTTGAAGATGTTTACAATAGAATCATATCAGATCTACATAGAACATGGATTAGCAAGCTAACCCGTGGATCACCAAAGTGAAGGGCAAAGCCCCAGCACTAGAGATCTCTCCTCAAAAGTGGGTCAAAACACCCTACAATTTCCTCGTTGAAAATAACGCAGTCCTGGAAGGGAAAATGCGTTGTAGCTTGAAACACTGAGTTGGCTTGATGCCAAGATATGAAATATCAGCTCCAAAGGCTCAGAACTCTCTTGCCCATGGGATAGAAGACTTTCCCAGTGAAAAGAGGCCCTGAAATAGCCTAGATCTGAGCAGATCTAGCCTCCACTTGCTGCAGCTTGCAAGGACAACCAAACCCTCAAGAGGATTTGCGTTGCAGTTGGAAGATGAGCTTGGAAAAATGCCTGATAGTGGATGAGATCAACAAGACTCTTCCAAGAAATCCTCAATGGAAGAGGTGGGATTCCCACATAGGAACACCCAAGTGCTAAGCAACACTATTCTCAACTAAACAGTAGAGAATGGTATATGTCTGAACAGATAATATACTCAGAAATATGCACAATCAACAATATTCTTCTGCTGTCCTCCTCTTCCTCTTATAGGATGAAAGTCTTGTCAAACCCTAAACCATCTCAATGATTTAGTTTCATTCACATGTGAAGCCTCCAACTAAAACTGTGTTGTACCTCTAGGAGATTCATTATATCTAGACAATGCTGTTGATTTGGTCCTGGTTGACTTGGTCAAATGCTCCAGTCTCTTTCACACCTAAGTGTGCTTATGTAAATAGTGTAGATTTGTCCATGTTCACATGTGGCATTGATTTATTTTGCTGAATAGGAGTTTTATTGATCCTCCTTTACATTTTTATTCATGAAACAAAATATTGAGACAAAATTGTATATTCCCATTAGCTTGGGATAATTGGGAATATTACACACTGCCTATGGAAACCGTCTTACGACATTTACGCTTTCTCTTCAGAGGCCACCATTAGGACCAACACCAAAACCATAGTGAGGAGTCTAATGTCAAGATTCCTCATCTTCCATCGCCTTATCCTTTCACCACCTCCGAAATCTAATGCACAATTATTTTTCACACGAATTTCCAACTTGAAGCTAGAAACTCTCCCGCTGCATGCATTATGGTGAAGGGACTATGAGTATCATCCCTCACCCTTGCTCCACTTATATTTACTCATGCGAGACACCTTCCATGTGTTGCTCAGACCTCACCCCCATCGAGGAGTATTGTATGAACCTTAGTTATTTTTTAATGGTGTATGAACTTTTATTAATTGCTTGATATGAACCTTGGTTAATTTTTAATGGTATTATGAAATTGTGTTCATTGTTAAGTTATGAAATTTATTTATTTATTTAATAATATATAACCTTTATTAGTGGTTATAAATAGAGGTTTATATAAAAACCTTTATATAAACCACTTATCAAATGTCTTAAGTTTGCTTCACATACCTTCTCATGGTGCTTAAATTACTTGTCTAAGCCTCTAATTGAGACTACAACCCTCCAACATCTCTAACTATAAAAATTATTCAACCCTTATTAGAGTCTTCTTAGACATGCACTCATGCCTGAAGCAAAACATAACAATAACATCCCAAATGTGCATGCTCATTCCCTCTTTAATGCCTCATTGAAACCACATTATCACACTTCTTAAAATGAAATGTTCCCATCTTAAGGAAAAGCATCTACTTTTCTTATAACAACCTAAACTATATGAGTGATTAGGAGAGAAATTCATTTTCTCAAGATGAAAACATAAGGTCTTACAACCCCATTTGTGCATCAATTTGAATATATTTAACCTAAAGAAGGATATGTATCCTACTCCTTCCAAATTTGACATATGAATTTTAAGAAACTAACACTTGTTTTTAACTATTAAATCCATTTACTATAGACTCTATTTTATTTGCACCCATCTAATATGCAAGAACAACTAAATGTTTTCAATACAACCAAGTTAAATTAAGCACTTGTTTTCTTCCAAAATCTCACATGTTTCCTACATAGACTTTAATCGCAAGATAATTGCATAAAAACGTATCCTTAAAATTAGATTATTTTTATTATTATTATTATAATAAATACCACCTAATATCTCCACAAAAAACATGTAAAAACATGTTATTTTCTCAAATACAACTAAAATCAGATGTAAGTGAAAATAAAATATCGTATCTATTTTTTTCCACATTGGAAAATTTTAACACTTTTTAAAATTTTAAGCTTTAATTTTTCTTTACAATACCTGTCCTAACCACAAATTTTCATAGGGCATGAAAATGACATATGAATTATGTCCCAACCACAAAATTTTCATAGGGTGTGAAAATGACAACTCAAAGAGTTGTGAATTATGGTTTTACCACTAGTAGATCCAATATTGAATGCCACCATCGAAAATTCAGTCCATTGATGGCGCCAAGTTATGTTTCACTTTTAGCTTCAATGAAATTCCACTCCACATTTAGTCTTCCAATATATAGGTGTACAGACACCTCATGTCTCTGGTTCAAAATCCTTTTTTTTTTGCAACCAAGCTTGTATGTTTAGGCTTTATTCTTTGTGCTACATTTTGTTGCTATTTGTAGGGATGGCATTGGAATTTGAAGAGTATGAGAGGCCATTTATCATATTAAATAAGAAAGAGTATATTTTTAAGTCAAATAACATCTATTAAGGTTCAAGGTTTTTTGAAGTCTAGCAGTTGTAGGTTCAAAACCTTGGAGACATCTATTCTCGTTGTGGTTGGAAATATCTCTCTCTGTAAAGCAATTGTCCTCCTCTCGATATACTCAAAACCCGATGAGTCCATTCCCAGCTTTTAGTTCATCTTTAAAAGCATGAGACTACCATTTTGGTACATATTAAGGATTTCTTTACAATGTAAAAACTATCACATTCTCACTTCTATACATGAAGTCACAGATAAGTAACAGAGATCACTTTTATACATTCCATTTGGATCACAATCTGATGCTTAAAACTATTTTTCTATGGAACCAAATCCCAAAAACTAAAATTTCCATCACACTGTGATCCATATAGGTTGAGGCTTCCTATCTTCGATAAAATCCTCAAGCTTTTTGAATCCATTTCCATCCTCTTCCTAGAAGAGTGAAAGCATATCGACCCTTGTCTGACAGATAAGTTGAAGGCACATCGCATTGAGATGTTGTCAATGGAGGTTGCTACAATGATCCCTCAGGTGAGTCCGACCTTTGGTGCAACGAAATTTGAGGAAAAGAATCCTAAAAAGACCACATTTGATATCAATTTGGATATTTTTGACAACGCAATGAATACCGAGACTTGTTAGATGATTGACACTAAATTTGATTGTTTTTGAAGATTCAATAGTAGATCCTGGAAATAACAGTAAAATATCCACGATTCTTAGCTTATTTTCTACCGTACGAGAGAGATTTAATAGGGAATAGGCCTAGTGATTTCTTTTGCAATGGAAGGATAACAATTTTTTTTTGGGTAATCATGGAATTTCATTCGATTTCAAATCATAGTGTGAGAGCAGATTTGATGTGAGAGAAAGTTTTATGGTTGCTGCTCTGTAGACCTGTCCGAAGTGTTGGAGGAAGTGGAGGATGTCATGTTGGGAGGAAAACTGATACCAATGTTTTCCAAGAGACAATGAAGTGTTGTTCTAATGTGGCTATTGTAGGGGTTAGATTCAACCACATGATGTTCAACACAAGTGCGAGCCAACTCTAGGTCCCAGAGATGCTTGGCTAGTAAATTATGTGCAACCCAGAGCGTGTCACCAATTCTTTGTCTCTCAAATACTTCTAGGATAACTACATTACGCCTAATATTCTCAGGGATGTGATGGTCAAAGAGAATCATGTGGTCATTGCACTATGGATAGGTGAGAGGGCGACCTCTGCCCTTGCCACCGTGTTGAACATGGCCTCGTTCCCTCACCATGACAATGTGCTGGAGAACAAAGATGTTGGGGATGTGGCCTTAGATAAAAAAATAAAAATGGAAGCATGGTAAAGGCGATTTCCCTAAGCTTCGGAGGGTCACAAAGAGGAATGCAGGATATGGTGATCGAGTAGAGGAGTTAACATGGTGGCGAGAATTAAGTTACGTGTGAGGTTGGACATGAGAATTAATATTGAGAGGGTGCATATGCAAAGGGATCGATTACTCTTTTGAAAATTTAAGTTATTCACATGTTGATAAGCAGGTGGAGTGATGTCGCATAGCTACCAGTTGTTGATGGTGGTCGTGTCAACATCATATTTCTTACTAAGGTGCAGTTGGAAAGTGAGCACCTCGATCTAGGTGGAAATTTCATAATTTAATTGTTGAAAATATTTTTAATACTTATAAATTTATATATACATTAAAAAAATAGATTCAACAATTTTTAAATATATTTTACTAAATAAAAATCAATAAATATTATTTAAAAAATAAATAAATCATATATATACATTAAAAAATGATTCAACAATTTCTAAATATATTTCACTAAATAAAAGTCAATAAAATATTATTTAAAAATAAATAAATCATTTTGTAGTTATTCAAGTCATCCTAACCCTTCCAAATAAAACATGTATAAAAATAAAAATAATAATAGAATGAACGATTTTTCAAATTCCATGATACCTTGATTGATTTATTTTTCAACTTAAATAAAATTTCATTCTACTATCAAGATCTTGAGGAAATCCAATGATCTTAAATTATTCTGTGTTATCCGCGTCCCATGATAGAAAATTATTTGGGGCAAATGGGGTTGGTTCAGGTTCAAACTACGATTTAAAAACAAATCATGGTTGGTTTAGATGCCAGTGAAGGAAAAGGCCAAGGGCTCTTTGCCTATTTCTTTTCTTCCAATACTCCATCTATGTTTTTGTCATAGGGGTGAGATTGCGTGGGAGTCATTTTTCGTCGTGAAATTTTCAA
This sequence comes from Pinus albicaulis, assembly GCA_034641835.2. Classification (NCBI taxonomy): domain Eukaryota; kingdom Viridiplantae; phylum Streptophyta; class Pinopsida; order Pinales; family Pinaceae; genus Pinus; species Pinus albicaulis. The sequence continues at coordinate 1,853,508,265 of CM076575.1, read as the reverse complement.
ATAGGTATCAGTATCAAACAAAGGGTTTAGTGTTTTACATTGTGTGGTTTGCTTCATGGAGCTTGCACTGCAATATCACCTACGACAATGAATTCTACAGATTAAATGGAGTTTAGGGGTGTGGAGGTAGAACGTGGGGAGGTTCATAGCTGTGATCCTAGAGATGGTAAATATCTCCACTTATCGCAGGCAGCCATGGATGAGATTCAAAATGAAAATGAAAGTGAGATAGTTCTCCTCAATTTTCTTGTCGATAACAAGAAAATTGTGCTTGGTGCACTTACATATGGGAAATGCGACAAGTTTTCGTTGGATATTAGGTTTTCTAAACCGTTCAAGCTTTCACACAATTGCACCAGATGAAGCATTATGCATGTATATTTTTTATCCATATTTCAAAGATTTGAAACCAATTCTGTTGCCATCAAGTATTTTATTTTCCAGACGGGACCAACATCTCCTATTTTGTAGGTAAATCTAGTTGTTTGTCTCTCCTTTGCAGATGCTCAACATTCTTGCAAGGGATTTTTTATTTCTTTCTTTCCCAAAGACCTCAGATGATAAAATCATTGGAGGGAGCTGGGTCACATGAATTTGAGCTCTAATGGCTTCTGCCAAGGAGCATCATGCTCCCAAAGCAATAAATTAGAAAAAAAAACACAAATGTCATTTTCATAAAGATGTGAAACCACTAAATCCCAACTGCCCATCTGATAAATATTTAGTGTTAGCATTTTTAACTCCTTTATTTAGTCTACAATTCCGTAGGAAATGAATCAAAGTATTGGCCTAAAATGTATGATGAATACGGAAATAATACAATACCATGTGGTCTATGGACCTTACCCTTGTGAATACTGAGCTTACTGAGTCTCTTCTGGCACCATTGCAGATGATCTGTAATGATCCTGGACATCCTCAATACCCGAGATACTAATTTGATGTCCACAAGGGCCATCAAGGTCTCTATCTCTTTCCCTTTGGCCACAAGATCGAGCCTCTTTATCAAGAATGTCCCTCTACTTTCAAGCTCTCACACCTTCAACTCCTTACAATGCATGCTTCTCGTCATGAAATGCAGGAGAGTAGAGTCGTTGGGATCCTCTACCTCTTGACTTATGCATAAAAAAATCAGCATTTGGTGTTGGACCAAACTTTTGTGCTTGTCAAACCTAATAAAATCCTTGAATATCATTATGGATTCCTCCATGATACTAACTGGTTGAGCTGGTGTTATTGTATTTTCTTCTATCCCTGCTTCCTTCATGGAACCTTTGACCAAATCTTTGGACCTTCAAACTGATCATTCTCTAAGAACCTCTGCAACAAAAATTGAAACTAGTGAAACTGATCTGCCACGCGGTCATAAAACAAATACTTCTCTGATCCATACAATGCCTCCCCCTAGAAATTTCTCTATTGCTAATGCAGATCCTCCCAAGGCAAACAAATCTGGTCAACATACATGGTCTCCACGTCCTGTTGCACTCTCTTCAAGGATTCTTGGGAAGCCCGTGTCACCACAGGATTGTTTAGAATATATCTCTTCAGCCTGGAAGTCACCCCTTTAGGCTTTCAGGTTTCATGGCTCTGAAAAACCTGTAATGCATAGGTCCACTGACTATTAAGATTATCCAGACAATGCATCATCTTTGAGTATTTCTTGTAGAAAGCTTCAATAGAATCCTATTCTGGCTCTACTTTTCAGAATGATGATGGAGAATCTGCCATTGAAGCTCCACTCTCGCTCTCCCAAACTCTGGACTCGGCTAGATCAGACTCACTTTATTTAGGTATAATAGACAGATAGCCCACCATGAGTCTTCTTATTTCTGAATGAAGCTTCTCTATAAACAAATCATGATCTTCATCGTCATAGTCATATAGTGACGGGTTACCCATCAACATAATCCTCATGACCTCGGGTCTCAATTCTTGCATACTCCTCATTGTCCTCCATATTCGATGCATATTCATTATGGAGTTGTCTTTAGTTTCAGAATATTCACATATTTCATGGTAATTATAAATATTTTTCAAACTAACAACTTCATCTGACCACCATGGCACACACAAAGATTATTAATTTGATGCTTGCAAGCCTAGTGATGTGAAATTAACTAGAGGAATGGCCTGGCCATCGCTAGAACCATGCACATTAGTCGATAAAGAAGTGGTCATGTATCTGTTATCCAAGCGAAGGCTTATACCCTCCATCACAATTTTTGTACATGGAATGGTCACGCTACATGCAAGTTTTATTTCCTTTTTTGTTGCCGAAGTGTCGGTGATGTTTATGTATATCACTTTGTGAACTTGAACAACAGAACTATGATCGTTGCATGGTTTTAACTGATTATGGCATGGAGATGGAGGGGCATAGTAATATTGATCTATAATAATGGGATTTGAGATGTTAATCATGTTCACATGTTGGAACATTATTCGTTAGGCATACCCAGAACCCCTCTATCATGTTTTTATGCGTATTTATCTATTTTTTGTGTTATTGAGAGAAGATCCATTAACAATCACATCTCAAACCATATCTTCTGAATCCCTGCTGCTAAGATTTACAATACTTATTCCGTTCCCAGGCCCACAAACTAGTTTTTTTTATTTCAATGTGCGAGCTTTGTGTGACTATAGAAACACAGTCATCTCCTACTGCAATTGTGTAATTTAGATTCACTACATGTTGAGAGGCATAGACGTGAATTCCATCTGTATTTGGACTATTGTCGAGAGAAACAATTTCCAAGTTCGACTTGAACATGTACTGAATGAGCTATTTCAAAATGGATTTTTGGACTGTCCTTGAACTTCAAATCTTTCAAATGTACATTTGAGCTAGAATATACCATAAATTATGTGGGGACATTGTGGAAAATATGGTTTTGGTTTCCATTGCAATCACCATCCCACCATTTCTGGCCTATCTCGTCAATAATGCCTCCCCTATCAATAGTTAATCCTTGACCTTGGAGAACATAAGCCATTCATTATTGTCTTGGACGAATTTGGTAGAATATATCCTCCTTATACTAGGTACCCAAGTAGAGGGAAGTCCAAGTTATGTGATGTATCCTCAGACTTTGGGAAGTCATCTAGAGTAAATTGATACCTCATTGACGTTCCATGCAGTTTTTGGGAGATAGTAAGGCTAGATATTTGTAATGTTAATTAGTGGGCAAGAAATAGTCATTCTGAAATTGATGGCACAGTCAATTAGTGGTCATAGCTTGTGGAATATAACTTTGCATACATGATTTCTTTAAGATTTCTACAAGGATGAGAATCATTACATCTTATAATGCAACATGTTGTGTCTGAAAATGTTTTCACTTTGGAGAAGTTAAATTGGAATAGGGGCCATCTTGTTTGCTGCAAGAACAAATCTTACATTCTTTTATACTAAGGATCTTATTAAGCTAATTTTTGGTCTTTCAAGATTCTTTTCCTAGTAGTGTTCAATGTTCTAAAATGTGTTGTTATCAAAAAGTTACTTTTGAAGCCAATGGTATTTTTTGTTTTAAAATTACATCTCTAGGAAATATTTTGTTTTTCTAGACATTTAATGTAGTTATAGCTTATAAGCTTCAAATTTCATGAGCAAGAATGATAATTTAGTTCACTTATCATATATTGGCAATTTGAAATTGCACGTGATGCATGCCAATCATATAAATAGTAAAATTTGGATTTTAGGATCCTGTATTGAATTGTGGAACAAAATTTTGTATTTTCATATTGAGCTACACTGTTCAGTGTGTCTGTTTCCATAATGCTATTTTCAATTGACAATAACTGAAGGGGTTGGTCAAATTTGAAGGTTGTTTCTACCTTCTATTATTGGTCACAGAGTTTGTTTGATTTTCTATTTTCAATTTGTTGTCCAAAATTTCAAATTTTTTGCATGCAATTCTAGGAGGAAGGCTTTACTTTAGAGAAACCTTGAGTTGAGTTGTTGATTGGATTGTTTGGACTACATTGAAAAATAATTATTTTTTACTTTGTGTTTAGATTATACATGAAAATTAAAAATTATAACATTTAATAAAATCACAAATCCCACGTTCTTTTATACCAATTTTTGTTCTTTCAAGATTCTTTTCCTAGTAGTGACTATTGACTAGTCTATGGATGGAGGAGATTTGAGATTATAACTTGAAGGTTTGAGTGCTAGGTGGGGAAGTTGTTGCTGTAGATTGTGAATACTTGAAGATTTTTCATTGTATAATGTAAAGTTGTCTTGACTTATTTGTAAATTGAAATCACGAAGACTCAATAAATTGTTAGGATTGTTACCATGTCTTTTGAGAAGATGGATTAGAGCATTGACCATTAAGTGGATTTAAGATTGCAAATGGGAGGCTGGATGATCAAAATGGTAGTTACAGACACTGTTACCTATCAAAGTTATAACCCCAAATATTTTCTATGTGGATTAAGGATAGAGCTAAAAATTAATAACTATAACTATAGGTAGAACCAATTGTCACTCGATTGGAAAGTGGGCTTCATTGTATTTTCTAGACTTGAAATTAACATATTGAACAATATTATAGGATCATATCAACATACATCAAAATTTCCAAGGAGCATGGCATGAAATTGTGAACTAAAATGGCAAAAATTCAATTTGTCCATTATTAAGAGTAAAATCCAAAATCATGTTTCAAAATATGATAATACACAACAAATATATTTTTTCAAATATTAAGAGTCAAATCCAAAATCATCTTTCAAAATATGATAATACACAACAAATATAATAGATTAGGAATGAGTGGCAAAGAAGGCCCTCATGATTTTGTGCAGTGTTGCTCCAATTGCATTAACTTATTTGTTTTTATATAATGGATATTGGGCCTCTTAGCCTTGCTAAGTAGTCCTTTTGAAGTTACATCTAGGTTGCCCATGTTAATGGTAATAAGATAGATGTTTATTATGTGAAACTTGTCATGAATTTGGTTTTTCTTGTCAATCATAGTTGATTTTTTCTAGAAGTGATTGGGTCAAGCATATGTGAAAAAAACCAAACTTAATATTTTCAAGATTTTTTTTAATTTCTTCCCTAGGTATTAAGAATATATACAAATACTGATAAATTCCAAACTAGTATAGGAAAACGAGGACATGAAACCAAACTTCCATTTTCGTGATAGACATAGTGGTTGGGTTGAAGTGTGGGAACCGTGGGATAACAAAAGGATCTGCTATCCCCTAGAATACCCTCTTCAAAATATTTGGGACAATCATCCAGATAATAATTTGAATAACAAAGAAACCTTCAGAGTATAGATACACTTCATAGTACTTTTTTTTTCCCAGTTTGAATAGATCCACTTGTACAGTTCTAATATAGGTGTTGTGAATCAATGCATGTGATTCATAGAATGAGAGAAGGTGTGTGACATTTGCTCAGAGAACTCTATCATTGTGACCTATATGGCTTGGGATCATAAGGAAACATGCACATTTAAAGTGAATGGTAATAGAGGGCATATCTTTGCAACACGTTTTGTGGTTTTTTCTTTACCCATTAATTAATGACACCTATGATTACTAACTCTTTGGTAAGTTTAAATATTATAAAATTGATTACAAATTATAGTCACTGAAGTGGAGGGGTTTATTTGAGACCTTATCCTTGAAAGAAATAGTCTCTGAGGATGAAAACACATGTTTTCCCATCACTCCTTTTTCTAGGCACAACACCAAAATTAGAATAATGTATTTGCATATGTTGGACAATAGATAATGGTCATCAAGTTGGTTTCTTGCAAACAAAAGTTATTTTTTGGTCCACAAGGATCATATGCATGAGCCTTTAGTGTTTTCTTTTTATTTACTATAAAATCAAGAAAGTTCACCCAAAATATTAAGGTTTTCACTATGATAGACTTGAAAATAATTTGAAAGCTTGCTTTGATTTCAAAGCCCTCTCAAATTAATATCCTCAAACATTTCCATTGTTAGAAAATTTTTGTCAAACACTTTTTGTTCAAATATTTTGTTAAACACTTGGCATGCAACCTTAGGTCCAATGGAAATATTTTGTTTTTGGCCTAAGTGATCTTGATTGAAACATGTTAACTACCGATCTATCTATCAGTTCATCCAAGAATATTACTTTACCATACCCCTAAGAACACATCAAATCCATTAGTTTTTGTGCTTGGACTATCATGTTAGTCCCTAAAGAATAGTTTTAGTTTTCAATTGCTAATAGAAATAGTCATAGAGCTCTTTCCATATGAGCCATGTTGACATATTTTCAAGGTTCTTTGTGTATGTCAGTGTATTTGAGCAAATTCAAACCACCAACCTGGGTGCCTTTATTTGCACTACCTTTAATCTACGATACTTTGTGATTGCCACTTCAAGGAATTCCTTCATTGTGAAAGGCAAGGGATGTGTTGACTAGTTAGTGAATAGTAAACACCCCAATATTTGTGGTGTTATTGGCCTTAATGGCTTTAGTATAAGGCTTAGAAATTGACCTTCACCTCTCAATTAATGAAATTTATGATTAATAACTTTTTGGTAAAGTTTGATATATTTTAAAATTTATTACATTAAATTATAGTATTGGAGTGTTAATACTCTAATAATACACACTTGAATACTTCATTATATTAAAAGGTCCCCATTCAATGGTATTTTAGGGATGTCTTTGAGAAAGCGACATTCATGGGACACCTCCCCTAGTGGTAAAGATGTGTCCATGACCCACATGTGTTTGTATGTGTATGTGTGTGTTAGAGGGGTTTCCAATATGAGGATGAGTTGCATTACCCTTGAGATGAATTATCCAGTCACTTCTAAATATGCACATTTAGATTGGGTTACTTGTTACATGGATGCATTTAGGTTGATCTGTAAGTATTTTTATTTTCCCCAATTTTTCACAACTTCATTGTGGTTTTAACAATTTTCATTATAAAATAAGACCAATTTGTATGGTTAAATTGTATTTCACACACACATTTGTCATTTCCTCTGAAGGAGCCAAATTTCTTGGATAATGCCACATAGGATTGAATTGGAAATTTAAATGGAAAACAAAAATTGGCATCATTTGGACATAGCTAACATAAGTTGCTCCAAGACATGTTTGGATTTGCAAAGAAAAAGAAGCAAGTGTCAAACATGTTATGTTATTTTTTATAACATATTTTGTAGATTTATTGAATCTTGATATATTTTGGCATTTTGTTGTGGCTTGTATCCGTTACAAATTGTAAGTAAAATATTAGCATAATTTTCCTTGCCTCCCACATGAAAGACAAGACTCGTGTAAGTACTAATGTATAGATGCTTCTTAGAAATTATAATCTATTGTTTCCTTAGTATTGACATGAACCATCAATGGTATTAAATTAATATAATAAGGTCTTGTTTTGATTATGTCCTTATCGTTCCATATTAAGAGTTATCTTTGATAGCTAAAAAAAATCATTTTTGTCATGGTGTTCAATGTTCCTTTTCATGAAAGGATGGGTACTTAACGATCATTGCAAGAACATGAGACTATCCTTATAAATTTTAAGAATGCATCATCTCTAGGCATAGGAATGATTTCAACTGTAGGCTTAGAAGGGAGTATCTAAATCATGGGAATACAAAAATAATCTCTTTCCCATCCCCTAGGCAGTGGGAGAATCCGGTCCCCTTACCTCCCCCACCTAATGATACAATGATAGCCAAAATTGGATCTACAGTGATTTCTAGTAGAATTCAAAACAATGTATCAAAGTTTTTAAGGGACACTTCAAGGCACAATGTTGATCCCTTATCAGATATTTCTTAGCTGAAGGTAAGTTTTGTTATTATCCCTTATAATTATTTGTTGATTTATGTTATTTACCTTTCTTCTTCCTTTTGGGAGGTAAATCTAGATTGACCATGTTTGGAATAAATTGATTTTTTCCTTTCTTTTGAGGGTTTCAAGATGAGATTTCCTTCAAGCACTTCTTCTGGCTCGACAAATACTACTTCTGTTTCTTGTTAGGGTCCTATAAATATAGGATTCATAATTTGGAATTGACTTATGATAGTCTTGTAAATATGTATATACTTTACCTTCTGCAAGTTGTTTTCCCATATTTTGTAAAAATAAAAGAAAAAATAAAAATATATATCAAAAAGAGGGTAAAAAGTCCTAAAAGAAAAATCAAAGGACTTAGAAAAAATGATATACCCCAAAAGAAAAAAAATGAATAAAACATGAAAGTGTACAAGTCTAAAAGCCACTACTTTTTACTTTTTGCAGTTGATTATGGCAGAGTGTCAATAAATGCCATAATCCATGATGAGTTGAACTGCTTAGTCTTGACTTGTCATGTGTCAATTTACTTGTTTTAGATAGAGAATAAAGAGTTGTCAGACAGTTTAATCCTGACAATTCAGTAGATAGGTATAGAGTAAAAAGGAACCCAACAGTTTAATCTGGGTCCTTGGATGAAATAAGGTATAATTAGATAGTTTTTACTGCTTTCAAAAGAATAAAATGTTCAAGGTTGCTAGCTCAAATGCACCTGCACAAATGGAAGAAAAAAAGTTAGATTAAAGATTGGGTAGGTAGAAAGAAGTGGGAAAATCATTGTATATATCTTTCACCGGGCAACTATTACTGATTTCCTTTCCCCTATAGTTATTCTACATTCTAGACTTTCAGTCAAAGAGGCTCAGAGCATTTCTCTGACTTCTGTTGGGCTCGGACCCAAGGCTCAGTGACTGTTAAGTTAAAAATGTTTGAATTCCTATAATAATCCCTAATTATCATCATTTACCCCTCATGCATCCATTTACACTTAAATTTCATAAGTAAGCACTTTTTTTACTTAATGAAGTATGAAATTCCCCATTTGACTAACTCCCTTCATTCATAAAATCATAAAAACCCTCAAAAAACATTATATCCTAAGTGATTAAAATATAAATGATAAAAGCTTCGCTTTAAAGTTTTCACTTTACTTAGTTATATAATTGTATTTTGATGTATTACCTGATCCCTTGTCATATTAACTTCTAATCTATGTATTAAATCCCTAAAATGACCTTTTCCTATTATTATAAATCCTTTTATTTTATTATCCCTAAAAAACCCATTATTATAAGTTTTTTTTTCCAAAGATAAATATCCACATGTTTTAATAAAAACCCCCATTAAAATCCCCTTTGGCATAAAACTATCTATATTCAAATATCCCGCTCCCCTATAGTTTTAGACCTTTCAAAAAGTCTAAAAACTATATAATAAAACTAAAAAATATATAAGTAAAAGTGTGTTTTATTTACATATCCAATGTATTTAAAAATAACGCGAAAACATTACCCATTACCCTATTACATTCTATTGTAAATATCTCACGCCTTCGCAAAATATATTTACCTCCATCATAGCTTAACCATGGTCTTATATTAGCCTCCATTTATTTATATCTAAACCCAAGGTTAAACCCTTATTAACCCGCCCCACGCACCATTTACCATATATATAAACTCACTTTATATATATAAATTTTCCCGATAAAACCCCTTTTGGACGATACATAGGTATACGTCTATTGAACCATTACCCCCACGCATATAAACATTTCCATATATAATTAAAACTTTGGTTATAATCCCATATTTTACAAATTTTTTGTTATATATCAAACGCGCCATCACATATATCCACCCCAAGTCCCACCCATCTTTCACTGCAACTCTTTAAAAAATCTCAACCGTTCACATTCCCGTTTAAGATCCAACGGCTGATGATAATCTTTGCGCCCACAAAACAAATGACGACCCCCAGCCCAAATGGACGCGAAAAAAGTTGTTTTGAAATACCACCTAATGCTACGTGGCCGAAAATGATTTGATCGTGTTCATTTTAAAGAAAACCAGTTACCATGCCAATCCAACGCGAAACCCACTGGTTATTTTCGCATTCGAAAATGAATCCATCTCCCGCCTTTGAATAAACCTGTAATAAATGCCAAATGTATTGATTTATATTAAAATGTTAAAACTTTGATATATCATTATTTATGTGCATTTGTAAAGTCTCGACTGGTTCAACTTCCGCCAGACTGTGTTAAGAGATTTAAGCCTCTGTTTAAACCATTTCTTGCCCCAAGCTCAATTACCCAATGTTCTTTATGTTTTGAAGCTAGTTGGAGCTATTTTCTGCACCAAAGGATCCTGTTCAAAACTGAAGATACCACCAGAAAACCTCTAGCTCGTCAAATACCTGAAGAAGAGGTATTTCTTAGTACTTTGACCTGTAAAATTCTAAAATTAAACCTACAAGTTGAAAGAAAATCAAATTGAAGAGAATTAACCATTTAAATTGCCCAAACCCTAGCCATTTTTTCCAGGAAGTCTGAATTCCTCTATCAATTTTTCAAAGTAAAAAATCCTCAGCTTTACATCCTCGTTTAACCCTTGAAGAGGAATTTCAAACACAGAGGAAGTGTAAAGGCCTACAGATTGATTAAAAGACTTCTTTTCCACACTTGTACATTCAGTAAACCCTATTTTAATCTAGTTTATCTCTGATAAGCCCAAATTGAATAATAATCACCTTTTTGAAAATAACCCTTTCCCAACAATTGCTCAATTTCCCTTTATTCGTGAAAATACTCCTACAGTTATATCTACTGTTAGCACTGTTGTTCCTTCTACATTGGGAGACAAGTTGGCATTCAAAGGGTCATTGGTAACTGCAGTATCAATGAAATCAAATACTACTTCCCCACAAAATCATCCACCACACAGGTACATCAAGCAGGTGAAGCAACAGATATAGTAAGAGCATAATAGAACTGGAAGAGTTGAAAATACAAGATAGGGAACATCAAAAACAAAGATACAAGATAGGGAACAAAAAAAACAGGGAACAATAAAAACAGGGAACAGCAAAAACAGAGAGGAGCTTGAAGAATTTGAAATACAAGATAGGATTGAAACAAATCAAGAAAGTCCTAAATAAAAGGAACATAATGAATAATTTGGAGAGGACATAAACTTGTCAATAACAAAGTTTTGACAAAATACACAATGCAGGCCTCCTAGAAATCCAAGCATGATAGTGAATGAAATTTTTTCTATCACAATGAAAATTTCATTTTACAGCTGTCAAGAGGTAAATATAGAAGTTGAAAGTGTATCAGGTCAAAGAAACAGGGTCAAAGAGTATCAAAAAATAAACAATCAACAAATTCTTACTACTGTAATTTCTCTATTTTTACAACAATAAAGAGATGAATTGAACAACGTGAAAGAGTATCATGAAGAAAGGCAGTGTTACAAGATGTAAAGTGAAAAGAGTATCAATCAAGCAATCTTCAAACAGATATTTTCCAAAGATGCCATCTTGCATGTACACCTAGTCAACAAACTTCTTTGATTAGATAAGTTAGTTTTGTATTTTCTAGATAAGAGGACAACTTGCTTAAGTTGTTAAGCAGCTGGCCCTGTTAGTGTGTTAAGATATTTTCTTTTCCTAGAGTTATTCCTAGATATCTCTAGGATATTTTGTAATAAACTTTTGTATAAATACTTCAGTTTGTGAAGTGTTTAGGGTGGAATAAAATTGCTGAGATTATTATAGACAATTTTGTTGGTACTTTGGAGGCTCATGTGTTGATTTCATAGCAGCAGTCTGGAAAATAACCAATTGGACTTCATAACTCAGGATTCATGCGATAAGCCAATGAGTAAAGTGATTTCTTACTGTCATTGTGTCCTTTTCTGAAGTTTCATTCAATTTCATATATGTTGTTCAATCCAAATGATTAATTAGGAATATTATTTCAATATTAGTGTAAAAAATCCCTGTCTTAACTACTTAATCATTTAAATGTTTTCTGTTGATTTCCAGACTTAGGAATTCTTAATTGCCTAGTCCCATTTGACCCCTACCTCCTTCCTCTTTTTCCGGATCAAAGGATCCTTCACTGCCCTTTATCCCGAAAGCAAGACATTTCATCAAAACAGACTATTCAAATATCTGAGGGTTATCTACCTTGCCCTGAGTATATTAGCATCCTTTTGGCATTGCCTTCCAGTCTTGCCTACTACATCTTGACTCCATAGCCCAATGGACTAGTAGATCCCTCTTTAATCTTTCTTCAAGTAATCATATTTACCACCAAACATTTCAAACAAAAACCGAGTGCCCAATCATACCTAGCCTAAAATATCAATCCAAAACAAAGTTAAATCTGAAAGAGAGAGCCCTCTTTGAAATTTAGGAAGGCTAGATCCTAAATTTCCAAAGTAGGTTTGTGGTTACCCCTAGTTTTCTTAAAACTGAAAAAATCCAAAAGCCCACAATCTTTAGAAATTAATAGGGTGATAAAATTTCTGTCTAGGAAAACTTTTGAAGAATCTGTTACAACTACTTCCAACTTTCAGTGAACAAAGCATGTTGTCAGTTCAACTTCTTTGGTCATAATATAATAAACACCTAGAAACGAAAGGAGGGTGAATTCAAATTTGTTTCCTTAATCATAGGTGTAGTTGGTAAAGAGATTTAAGAAATTAAGTGAGATTATGAAACCTGATGGTTAAAGCATCTTGTGAATATCTAAAATATATGTAATTAGTTTTTGTGCTTTAACCATGAGTGTTTGAGATACTATTCTAGAATATATGTGAACATGTTTGCAGATTTATGTATATTATTTTGTAATTTTAGCTTAAGAAACATGTCAATTTAGTGTATGTGTTTGCTAAAATATCATAGTTGGTTTAGAATTGGTTGAAATTCCTTCCATGTAATTTAGTACTAGATCCAGATCCAGTTTTACCATGTCAGAACCTAGGTTCATTAAGATGATGACCTTGGGTTTGAAGATATCCACCATACAAAATAGGACCACCCATACTTATCATTTCCATCACTCTTTCATCATCAAGATGAACATGTTGAGGACATGTAACCCATGGAGGGCCATGGTAGTCATTGCAATGCAATTTATTAGAATACATGCCATACCCACAAGTCTATATATTTAATCTCTGCATCCAATCTGGCCATTTATTATTATGAATTTACCACATCGGAAAATGGCATCATTCACACCGTTTTGAAGAAGTCTACAAAGGTGAACAAAATAATTTTCACATTTACAACTTCCCTCACATTTGTTGGTTCTTGAAGCTCGAGTACGTTCATAACAAAAAAAATGCAAAGTCAAGCAACAAAAATGGCCCACTCTCTTTTCATCTGCTGATATTAGAATGAAGATTTATTAGAGGCACTGTTTGTCTATTTGTTTTGGTTAGAAAATGGCTTTCTCTTGGTTTTATGTGACTTTCAATTTATCATATGTAGCATGTTGGGAAATGGGAAAGAACAATGAGTGAAATTTTTCTTGTAGAAATTGATGTTGAATGAAATGATACAAAGTTCAACCAAGTTACCGTTCGCTTTAGTAAATGCTAAGGAACATCTTAAAAAGTTGCCTATGAATACACCATATACAAAGTTTGAAAATATGTAATATATGGGTTTTATTTTGCAGATATGTTCTTTTTTATACCGAAGATATCGCAACAAGAAAATATTGATATTGTAGAAATTATTTGAGGACCTCATTAAGGTAAATTTTTTTGATGTCCTACCGCCAGGAAGGATTTAAATATGAATTAATATGTTTGTGAAACAGATTATATATATATATATATATATATATATATATATATATATATATATATATATATATATATATATATATATATATATATATATATATATATATATATATATATATTTCAATGCCTTCGTTTGATTGTAACTTGACTTTGTTGTGGGCAGGTTACAAGAAATGTGATTGGAAAAAGGATGGAGATACAATTCAAAGGATGTCTTGGATATGATTCATTTGATGTTAGATATCCTTTAGGCACCTGAGGCATTGACTTTGGAAATGTTTCTAGTAAGGATTCCTATGGTTTTTAATGTTGTGATTATTTCACCTCATGGTTATTTTGGGTAAGAAAATGTTTTAGGAATGCTAGAAGAGACATTGGTGGATGGGTAACTATTTTTTTTTTTATAATTGCAATGTCCATTCCATAATATCCTCTCTTTATTGTTTGATTGTATTTTGAATATTTCTTTTGATTTTGTTTTTTCTTTTAACAATGAAATTGAAAATACTTGATATCATGTCCAACAAAACAATAGCCAATACTTGAAGATGAAATCAGTATTACACGATATTTATTGGAATCCTTTTAACTATTTTGTGTTAAAATATTTTCATGCCTATCATAAAAGTTTACTTTCATGTTGTTATTTGAGCACATTTTTATATAATTATCAAGTTCCGTAGTGAAAATTATTATTTTTTGTGAATAAAACGAAAAGGATTAAACATCACACTTCAGATTATTTGTTTTCACAAGTTATCTACAACTTGAGATTTTTAGCATGTAACTTAGTTGGCATGATTGTTCTTGAGTTTTCCTTGAAGGTTAAATACTAAGTTACTAAAGTGTTTTTTTCTATGCTTACATTTTATTTTCTTTCTTTATAGAGGTCATGTAGCCACATTATAATGGGCACTATTGCCCATCTGAAGAAAACTTATTCGAGTTTCTTTCATGTATGGGGAAAAAGGCTTTGATATTGCTAATGTTGAGGTATATGTCATATAAACACTTTATAGTCTGCTTTAGTTTATATTCTAGTGTTCATTGTCTTTCATGTCTTACACTCTGCATTGTATCTTCTTTTGTTTTCAGAAAAATAATTTGGCATTGATGGTAAGAAGAAGAAATTGAAGAAAGAGGAGAGCAATAACACTAGAGTGACAAATGCAAAAAGAGAGAGAGAGAACCAATCTAGTGATACCCTTGGAGCCAATATCCCGCATAAGACACAGACATAAAGGTTGATGGTCAAGTCTTCAGAGTTGGTGAATTCACCCTCAATGCCTTGGAAACATAATGATAATGTTTTGAAGTGATGAAACATCATTTCATGTGCAAATTGTAGTCCAACCAATATTAAGTTGGAAAATCATTGTAATACATATAATATAATTTATGTGGTTGATACTATTTCTAGTTGAACTTGATATTGTTTACTATTGTAATTAACATATGCAACTTTGTATTTTCATATTAGATGAAAATGCACATTGTATGACATTTTTTAAATATAGTCACAAAATCATACTAATTAATTTAAGTTGATTACTGATGATTACATAAAATCAATTTAAAACTATTAAATTAGTTGTTTATATTGATTAATGATGAACACAAATAAAATGAATATATGATTAAATTAATCACTTATAATGATTAATAATGAAATTAAATTAAATGAATATAAACTACTAAATTAGTCGTTTATATAATGAATATGAAACTACCAAAAAAAGATAAATGACTATTGTAAATGATAAATTTGTGATTACGAATAATAACTAAATTTTGCATATATATGACTATTAGTAGCTAATTTACAGTATCTTATAACATGACCAACATCTAGTCATATTTCGTTGGTCATTAATTGGTTTCAAATGATGACTAAAATTTGCATATATGCGACTATTTAGTAGCTAGTTTATGATATCTAATAACACCACCAAAATTTTGGTCATATTTCATTGGTAATTAATTTATTTTCTCAGGTGATCATATAGTAATATATTTTTTTGTATATTTGGTCATTAATTGTGGCAATTAATGTCTAAAACAATGACTAAATATACTACTAGACGATAAAATTGACACAACCAATTAATGACTAATCTAAAAATGAATAAAAGTTGGTCGCGTTATAAGATACTGTAAATTAGATATTACTGGTCACCGAATGAAAAATGGTCGTTGATATGAAAATTTTAGTTGTTATTTTAGTAATTAATTATCCATTTTGTACTAGTGCAAGAGTGCATTGTATGGGCTGAAGCTAGAACCTCGTGCTTGGTACACTAGGATTGACGAAGATTTCACTGGGATGGGCTTCACGAAGAGTGAAGTAGATGTGAACCTATATCATATTGTGGTTGATGGTAAGATTTTGATTATTGTACTTTATGTTGATGATCTAATACTGACAGGTGATGAGCAACTCATAAAATCTTGCAAAGATGATCTTACAAGAGAATTTGAGATGAAAGACATGGGGCTCTTGCACTATTTCCTTAGATTGGAAATATGGAAAAGATATGGGGATATATTTGTATCTCAGAGCAAGTATGCCAAGGAGATTCTGAGGAAGTTCCACATGGAGGGCAACAAACCCATGGAGACTCCTCTTGCATGAAACTGAAGGAAGGAGGATGCTACTTCGAGCGAAGTAGTGGATGATACTGTTTACAGGCAACTTGTGGGTTCACTCATGTATTTGGTGAACACACGACCTGACATATGCTACAAAGTTAACTAGTTGAGCCAAGCTATGGTTGATACAACCAATCTCTTTTGGAAGGCAGGGACGCATGTGTTGGGATATATCGGGGGCACTACAAAGTATGGATTATGGTACAAACGGATAGAGGGAGTGAAGCTTCAAGGCTTCACTGATGCAGATTGGGTAGGTAGCCCATCTGACCATAAGAGCACATTAGGAGGCATCTTCAGCATAGGATCAACAATAGTTTCTTGGTACAGTAGGAAATAGAGATCAGTTGCACTCAGTTCATAAGAGGAAGAGTACATGGTGGCCAGTTAGGAAGCATGCAAGGCCATTTGGATGAGGAAGATAATTGTTGGTTTGTTTGGTCAATAGATGGATCTGAAGGTGATACATTGTGATAACTAGAGTTGCATCAAAATATCGGTTAATCTATTACTCCATGATTGTGTTCAGAGGAGTATTATGTCATTATAGTACATTCCCACAAAGGATTAGGATGTAGACATCTTGATGAAGGCACTAGCAAGAAGAACATTCGAATTCCACAAAGGAAGGATCAGGGTATCATATAATCCCTTTACGATCGAAAATGGAAGGTACTTGAAAAGGGTGGAAGGTATCCATTTTCATTTATGTAAATGAGTGCAAATACTTCAAATTTTAAATCTGAAAATGTGAGAACTTCATATTTCTAATACAGAGATAGACTGTAGGGGCATTTACCGGATATTTCACCTTTCAAAGAAAGGATGAATCCAGAGGCTACCTGGCCCTCTTACAGACTCTTCCTAAATAAATAATAGAAGTAAACACTCAGACTTAATTAAAATGACCTTACTCAAACTTGACATTATGCGAAATTTTTGCTTGGAAGAGGTGTATGTCTTTTCTTTTGTTTATGTGTTTTAAGTTTATTTGTTTTTGCTGAAATTTAACATGTATATCAGCAACATAATTCAGCCATATAATAACAAAACACAACAGCAATATAATATAGGAGTTCACCCCAACTCTTGGGCTACATCTCCTTTGAGCTTCGTCAACATGACTAGACTCTTTGGGATTAAGGTACTTAAATTATTTTACAAGCTCCACACTTAACCAAAATGAATACGAAAATGATTCAAAGGGCTGAGAATACCATTTTAAATCCCTTTAATGGCTGTCCAATTCCTGCAAACAGCTTTAGGCTTCCATGGACACACATCCTTCTGTCGGTGCACTAAGCTTCTCTGAGCTTCTAAATGGCACAAACTCCCTCAGATTTCTGTTTCTGCTCCTGAAACCACTAATGATGCATCCAATAATGATTATACATCAAATACCAGCTGATAAATTGCTTACATTAAGCACAACATCCCCAAAAATGGCTCTCCTCCACGGTTTTCCCAGGGCTGCCCACGACTTCATATCAACTTATCAAGCTGTAGAAGTACTCAAAATGATTTGAAACCACTTCCATTGGTTCCAGAATGACTGAAATAGTCAAGATAGAGTTTTTTTTCATAAAAAACGGCCTTCGGCTGCTCCGGTTTCGCCTATACACTATGTTTGGAAAATGGCCTCTAGAACTTAAATGAAGCTTTTTGGCTTTCTAAAGTTCTTAACAGGCTCTGAAAACCATCTAAACAGATTCAAAAGGCATGAAATAGCTAATAATTCCTATTCATTTACCTTAAACAGAGAAACACAGTCCAAAATACAGCCTTCTCCTTCCAGGCCTTGATGGCTCCTTCATCTTCTTCGAAGCTTAAACCTCTGAAGATGGCCTCTGTTAGACTTCAGACCTACTCCATTGAGTCAAAAATGTCGAAGAGACCCAAAATAAAAAACAAATTCACTCCAAAAGGATCTCCCATGTGAAAGATATCACCAAAACAACATTTTGCCCAATGTTAGGCAAAAATCCCACAAAAAGTGGGCCACATTTAGTTAATTGCGGATAAACTTGGAGTTCCGCCTAAAATGGAGGAACCAGCGCTAAATTCGGTGGAACATTTTCTGTTATCATTAAACGCTAGGTTGACGTGGCCACATGCAGTCTTATCCAAACTTTAAACTGTAACCGTTTGCTGTTAAGCTTTGGGTTCTGGTTCAACTGGTGGTCACGTGGAATATGGGGGGGGGCTGGCCCGAAGCCCCTTCAACCTCCGCTCCAAATCATAAATGCTATTTGCACGTGATTTCAAAAACGTGTACCATAGCACGTATTCACCTTTCATTTTCCATGCAACATTAGAACCATGGGTTTTAAAAATAATTCAAATTTCTTAATTATATGTGTGGTATTTTAATTTATTTTTAATAAGGTTCTTTTTTTTTTAATTAATTAAAACATATATAAATTAATATAATATATGATTAATTAAACCATATACAATATTAATAAATATATAATTTAATTTAATAATTAAACCTTAATAAAAATAAAATATTTTCCAACACATAAATTAAAAAAAAAAATTTCCTTTCAACATTAAAGGTTATTGGGAAATTTCAAAATGCAACAACTTCTTCATACGGCATCGGTTTTTAGTGCCGTTCATGGCGTTGGGATCGTATGCCGAGGCCTATCCCATCGCTTAGGTTTCAAATCAATTTGAGCACTTTCATTTTTGAGCTTTTTCCCAAGCTCAGATTTGAGCTCCTGATCACTTTCGTTTGAGATGGAGTGTTGAAATGGCTCCAAGAAATGGAACCCAAAAAGGGGAATCTGATTTAAGTTTCCCTTAATTAAATTGGAAGAGAAATTGTAATTTCATCTCATAACAAATTGTATTAGTTAACTAAGTCAGAATGACTGAGTTAGCTTAGAAATTCAAGCTGAGGGTCTAAGAGGGTGCATGTAGAGTGATTCCATGATTTAAGGGGGTCTAGTTTTAGCTATGCATGAGTTGTAATTAGTTAACACAATTAATTGAGTTAAAATCAGTTTAACTAATTCTAACTGAGTGATGAGCTAGAGATAGGTCTAGTGAATTAAATATGATTTATTTAACAATGAGTGATCAATTAATTAATTGATAATTCACTATAAATATTTGTTGCATGTCATTTCTAAGGAAGACCCAATTGAGATATAGGTTAAAGGGAAGATAACTATCAATTGTATAATTAGAAAATTGTACAATTCAGTTATAGAGTTAGTTGGAGACCGAGGAAGGATTCCACAATCAAGGCAAGGGATTTTCCCATTTAATAGGGATTTAATTCCTCAAGGAATGTGTGAGCAAGGAAGGCTGAGAAGAGGCAGATAATTGGCTAAGTATTTGTCTGATTTTGCCTAGATCAGTGTGAGACAGTTGTCAGAGTGCATGATTTCTATTGAGAGAAAAAACATTGTATTGTTTCATGATCCTTGACTTTATACAATATACAGATAGCGGGGTTTTAGGTAGCATGCTTTCCCCATATACATCTTGTGTTGTGTGATTGATTGCTTCTTTCCCTTGTTTATGTGATTGTGCAATCGTGGTTTGTTTCTGCAAATTGTAGAAGGATTTAGTATCTTGTTTTAGTACATTATAAGATCATATTGAATCCCGTTGTTATATTTCTACATCCTACACCCATCATAATATTTCTTCCTATGCAACTTCTCACCGTTGGGTTTCTTCGAGAAAAACTCGGCATGCCAAGGCATCCAAACTTCCCATGCATATTCATCAAAAAGTATTTTAAATTTAAAAAATTATGTATATAGGGTAATAACACCAATTTATATGAGCACATTCATATAAGTTAAATGAGTAATAAATGTTGATAGAAACAAAAATACTTATTATTATTTGGAAAGCTAAGAATTGGAAATCTTAAAATTTGTAATGTCAGGATGAGAGTATGATCCAAGAGGAGCTAGAAACAGAAGTAGCCTTCAATATAGCTCAGAAATCAAATCATCAATTGGAAGTGAAACTAGGACTAGATCATAGTGCTCGTCACCTTGATTCCAACGGTGTGAGTGTCACTCAAATCTGAGTTCGTATGCTCAAGTTATAACTGGTCAAAGTTCTAGTTAAACTTGGCCAAGTAGCATTCTTAACAAGGCAATAAATTATCAGAATATTGGCGCACATAATCTATCCACCGGACCGGGAGAATTTGTTGCCTACTTAATTTTTCCATTCGAATGGAAAATTTGAACTACATAGATAATAAAATATAAAAAGTATATAAAAAAATAGGGGTGGCATGCCTCCACCCCTCAACGGTGTTGTATTATGTATATTACATGGGGTGGGTGGGAAACCCCAATGGACCTATTCAACCCTCGACCAAATTAAATTATATATAATATATATGGGGTGGGTGGACCACCCTTGGCAGACCCGCCCAACCCCCACTGGAACCTCCACATATATTAAAAAACAAACTATTTGCCATATGTAACCGTTGTGGTTCAAACGCTTACCGTCATTCAAACGGTTACCATCGTTCCAAAAATGTTACAACAAATGTTGTGTTAAAAACAAGTTGTGCCAAGTTTTGAGCATGCATGCTTTGAACTCGACCCACCTCCATGATAATTGCCAACTCCACCACTAGGCCAATGACCTATACATTGGAAGAATACACCCACTTTGTTATATAAGAAATGAACTCATTTTCCCAATAGACCGGCAGTGGAGAGCACAGCAGAACCAAGATTGGTTAGGGGTGGTCGAACCCTGAGCGAGGGCATCTACAAGATGATGAAATGATTCCCTTAGAGGGCCAGAGGTGCCAATATTGGAATTTGACAAATTTATAGTGGATAATGCACATTTTCATTCCAAGAATCCAACCACGTAGTCTGTTTCTCCATATGAGGTCTCTATTTTCAGACCATCATCTGAATTGGAGGTATAAGGGTCATTTTGTAAAATTTTCTTGTAACTGATTTCTTTGATGCCACTTAATGAAAGAAGGCCTCACTGCTTTTGAGCAGGGCCTAGAGACATAGCCCACAATGGGTGAAATTCATAATCAAATCATTGTGTCTTTGATGTCATGTTTTTGTATGATTTCCACTTCTTTTCATGTGGTTTAATTTACTTGGTTAATATACTCTTTTATACGCAATTTTGAAGGCATCCTTGAAGTTAAAATATCTAGATCAAGTTTGTTATTAGAGCAGATCTTCTTGATGTGAGTTGCATGAGTGAATGCTAATGAGGAACAAGCTCTAGAAAGGTGAAGGAAAACCAAAATCCTTTGATCCTGAAGTAGGGCATGCACCACGAAGAAAGAACATGGCAGATGAGGATTCACACGAAGAAGAAGAGTGAAATTATCGCAAGATATTCTTCAAAATGGCAGACAAAGTTGACAAGTTGTTTGTAGAATATGAGAATACAATAAAGCATGAGAAGAAAGTGGCTCGAGGATCATGCATCAGTACACCATGAAGGTGGAGGAGGAGAACCTCCTCCCTCTCCATCCACTAGTGAAATTTATTCTTCTTCCTCTTCTCATAATTATAACAGGCATCATAAAAATACATCTAAGAAGTCATTTTTTAAGCTAGATGTAAAGTTTAATTTTCCCACATATAGTGGAGAATGCAATGCAGAGAAACTTAATAATTGGATTAGACAGATCAAGGTTTATTTCTGGATTCATCTGATCAAGGAGGATGAGTCATAGATCCAGTTATCATCCTTTTGTCTAAGTGGCACCACTCTTGTTTGGTGGGAGAGAAAGTTGCACAAAGGAAGAAAAAACTTGGGTAATCTCCTTTCTTCTTGGTCTAATTTTGTTTCTTCTTTAAAAGATCAGTTTTATCCTTTCGATTATTAACAAAAGGAGTTAATGGAATGACAATATTTAAGGCAAGGAAAGGGTCAAAATGTATAAAGCTTCACAAAAGAGTTTAGAAAACAAGCATTGAATTTGGGCATTTCACTTGATTCTCTTGAAACTATAACAAAATATATTGCTTCTTTACATAGTTACATCAATCATTCTTTGTTATTATTTGAGCCTACTATTATTGATGTCGTCAGTGTGAAGGCCATTCACCTTGAAAGAAGGAGAAAGAATGACAAAAATGTTCATTCAAAGAAATCATCTTTCAAACCTCATAATGGCAAGTTCAAAGTAAAAGGCAAGGGAATGGACAAGAAGGAAACTACAACCAAGAAGGAGGAAGGAAAAAAACCATCTTGCACACATTGCAAGAAGGAAGGCCATGATTATGAACACTATTGGAATTTGCATCTAGAGTTGAAGCGAAAGAGATTTGGTGGGAAGAGCAAGCAAAAGATGATGGCAACTACGTAGCAAGACCTTGGATTTGATTTCGACGATGAGACATTGATCACAATAGTGGGAAAACAAGGTACTCTTTCTCTTCTTGCTAAAGAAAATTTTGAATCAAATGCAGGTAAAATTTTTTCAAATGAGCCTCATGTTAATGAATGAAAGAGAATTCAATTGTTCCACATTAGATTCATAATGAAACATGCCAAAATGGAAACCTTGTTTGATCTATGATCACAAGTAAATTTGATTTCAAAATCCTTTGTTAAGAAAATGGGATTAGAAACTAAGCCTCATTTGAAACCTTAACCTCTTGGTTGGGTGCGTGATAAAGCCAAATTACATGCAACCAAATAGTGTAAGGCTAGATTTGTGATTGCGTCCAAACTAGTAGATGAGGTTGATCTTGATGTGGTACTTTTGGATATCTGTGGCATGGTATTGGTGAGGTCCTATTTGTATTACAGAAAAGAAATTTTATTTTGCCATTAGAACAAGTATCATCTCATGAAAGATGAGGTGGAATACATTGTTAGAACTCATCATGCTGAAGTCAGTTTCAGTCTTGTAAGTGTAGGTCAGATGAAGAGGTTGGTGAATTCTAGGAATGGGTGCATGCTCATGTTTGTGAGAGAAAAATATGTGGAGAAATTTGATGATTTCAAAGGGTATGATCCCACTCATAAAAAGGAATTGTGTGAAATTGTTTCTAACTATGATGGGATTTTTTAGGAACCAAGTGGGTTACCTCCAAAGTAGGATATCCAACATGAGATTCATTTGCAGCATGATGATCCTTTACCCAACATTGGTATGTACAATCTATCAACCATTGAGATGGAGGAGATAAAGAAAAAGGTGCAGGAATTGTTAAACAAATGGGTCATAAGACCAAGTTCTTCTCCATGCGGTTCAACTATCATGTTGGTGCTGAAAAATGATAGCACATGGAGGATGTGCCTAGACTACACGGCACTCAACAAAATAACATTGAAGAATCGGTACCCTCTCCCTCCCATTGATGATTTATTAGATCAATTGAAAAATGTTGCCTATTTCACAAAATTGGACTTGTGTATTGGCTATCATCAAGTCAAGATTGTAGAACAAGATGTATGGAAGATTGCATTCAAGATAAAACATGGGTTTTTTGAATGTTTGGTGATTCCATTCAAACTATGCAATGCTCGGGCCACATTCATGAGGGTGATGAATGATATTTTAAGGCCTTTTATTGATGATTTTGTACATGTGTATCTTTATGAAATTCTTGTTTATAGTAGGACATGGGATGATCATGTGAGTCATGTTAAAAAAGTTCTTGATGTTTTGAAAAATGAAAAATTGTATGTCAAAATGTCGAAGTGTGAATTCGGTAAGACCTCTTTTTTACTTGGGTCACATTTTCGGTGGACAATTCAGAATAGATACTTCTAAAGTTGATGTGATTGTAAAGTGGCCTAAACCCACCAATGTTATAGAGGTTTGTAGCATTTTGGGTGTAGTACAATACTGGAGAAGGTTCATTTCCAACTTCTCCATCATTGCATCCCCTTTACATGCATTGATGAGTGTGAAGAAAACCTTTGAGTGGGGAGGAAAGTAGCAGAGAGTATTTGATAAACTGAAATAGAAGATCAACACTACACCAATTTTGGCCTTACCAGACCTCCCACAACCTTTTGAGATCGAGACACGTGCTAGTATATACACCATGGGAGCAGTATTGATGCAACAAAGGAAACTTGTATCTTACCATTAAGAGACATTCTCCTAAGTTGTTCTGAACTACCCCGCATATGACAAGGAGTTGTATGCCTTGGCTTAAAGCATGAAGAAGTGGAAACACGATTTGATCAGAAAGGAGACCATCATTCACACAAATACAAACCCTTGTAGTACCTTTAGTCGCAGACCAAGCTTCAAAAAGCATGTCATTTAAGATGGATGGGATTCCTTCAGCGGTTTTAGTTAATAATAAAATACAAGAAGGGCACCAGAAACAAAGTGGCAACTACGCTTTCTCGCCCTCATATTTATGCATATATAGTTTTGTAAAATGCATCTTTATCTTTTGAAAGTTATGCTGAACAATATGTTGATGATGTTGATTTTAAGTAGATTTATGCAAAATTGACACATGGATCGCAGGTGGATAGTTATCACTTGTAGGGAAATTTTTTGTACCATCTTGGAAAACTTTGTATTCCCACCAAGGAAAGGATACATGTAATCAGAGAGGCACATACCTCTATTGTGTTAGGTCATTTTGGTGTAGAAAAGACTTTGTGTCATTTACAGAGATTTTTTTTTGAACTCACATGAAAAATATTTTGACTCGATATGTAAAAGGATGTGTATTGTGTTCATTTTGCAAGCCTGCTTATAGAAAATTAGGGTTCTACACACCACTCCCTCTTTTAAATCATCCATGGGAAAGTGTGTCAATGGATTTTGTAGGTGCTTTGCCTTTGTCTAGGAGAGGCCATTACTATTTGTATGTCATGGATCGATTTAGAAAAATGTGTGTATTAATTCCTTGTAAGAAGTAGGTCACTACATAGCAGATTGCTCATCTCTTCTTCGAATTCGTATGGGTCCATTTTGGTTTGTCCACATCTATTGTTTCTAATCAAGACTCTCGATTTCTTGGAGAGTTTTGGACAAGTTGGTGGAGAATGATGGACACCCAGTTAAAGAGGAGCATGACATTTCATTCGTAGACCGATGAACAACCAGAGGTTGTCAACCACACAATGATACACTTAATTTTAGGCTATTTTGACAAACATCCCAAGTTTTGGGATGAGAAAATTATTTATGTACATCACGCATACAACTGAGCAATGCATTCATCCACTCAGAGGGGACCATTTGAGATGTGCTTAGGCTATCTTCCAAAAGATCCCTTAGACATGGTATTTGGGATAGATGAAGATTCAAGTGGGTGAGATGAAAGGGACAAAGCACAAAATTTCATTCAGTAGATTCAGATGATTCACCATGCAGTGAAAGAGAAATTGGAGAAAAGTCAAGCTTGATACAAAACTCAACATGAAAAGCACCGAGTTGATCACCAATTCCAGGTTGGAGACAAAGTGTGGCTCCACATCAGCAAGAACAAAATGAAAGGGGAAGGAAACAAGTTGTGACCAATTCGATATGGCCCATTCACCATACTAGAGAAGATTGGAGACAATGAATTTCATCTCTATTTTCCATCATACATGCAAATGTATTCAATGGTGAGAATTAACAACTTGAATATTTATGAGCCTCCTTTGATCATGGACACCAAAGAGGTTGGATATGTTCTTACAATGGACAATTTTACACATGAATAATTGGACAAGATACTGAAGGACATCATTCTTGACATGAAGACCATGACTTCACGATGAGGAGACATGGAGTATCTTCATATTAGCTTCAAAGGAATGTATCCAAGTAGGGCTCGATGGATGGAAAAGGAGAAAGTGAGGGAGAAATTCCTTCACTTGCTAATTAATTGATAAATATTTTGGTAGTCCAAAAGCTCCTTAGTGGGGAGGAATGATCCAGGATGATCCATAAATAGAAGTGACCTTGAAAATAGATCAAAAATAAAAGTCATCAAATGGAAATAAATGAGGAATAGATCGTAGTACTCTTCGCCCTGATTCCAATAGTGCAAATGATAATCAAATCCGAGGTTATATGCTCAAGTTATAGTTGGTCAAAGTTCTGGTCAAAATTGGCCAAGTGACAGTCTTAACGAGGAGACAAATCTGCAGAATCTTAGCACAAAGAATTCGGCCACTAGAATGGGAAAAATTGTCACCCTTATTTTTCGTCGGGAAAATTTGAACTACATAGTTCTAAAATTATATATATAGGGGTGGAGAGCCCCCAAACCTCAATTGTATTGTATTATGTATACTAAATGGGGTGGGCAGGCCACCCCCAACAGACCTACCCAACCCTCGACCGAATTACATTATATATAATATATACAGGGTGGGAGGGCTACCCCTAGTAGACGCGCCCAACCCCCTATGAAACCCCCACATATATTAAAACAAAAACTATTTTCCATATGTAACCATTACCATTCAAACGATTACCATTGTTCCAAAAATGTTATAACAAATGTCACGTTAAAAACAAGTTGTGCCAAGTTTGGAGCGAGTAGGTTTTGAACCCAACCTGCCTCCACAATAATTGTTGAATCCACCATTGGGCCAAAAACCCATACGTTGGAGAATCCTCCTACTTTGTTATATAAGAAATTGATTCATTTTCCGAGCAAACCGATGGTGGAGAGCGTAGCAGAACCAGGAGAAGCTAGGGGTGGTGGAACCCTAAGTGGGGAATCCACAAGATGTTGAAAATATTCCTTTAGAGGGCTAGAGGTGCCAGTGTCAAAATTTGACAAATTTATAGTCGATTTTTCACGTTTTCATGTCAGGAATCTAACCGCACATTCTGTTTCTCGAGTTGAAGTCTCTATTTTCAAGCCATCCTTTGAATTGGAGGTATAAGGTTCATTTTGTAAATGTTGCCTTTAGCTGATTTCTTTGATGCCACTTAATGAAATAAGGCCTTCCCACTTTTGAGCTGGGCGCGGAAAAGTAGCCCACATTGGGTGAATTTCATAATTAAATCATTGTCTTTGATCTCATGTTTGCTTATGATTTCCGCTTCTTTTCATGTGGTTTAAGTTACTTGGTTAATATGTTCTTTTATATGCAATTCTGAATGCATCCTTGACGTTAAAAGATCTGGATCAGAGTAGAGGCCAGAAAGTTTGGAAACCCTTGATTTCATCTACTCAATTCTTATTTGTCATTTGTAAAGTTGAGGACTCGCAATGCTAACATAGCAGTGGAGGTTGAAATGTTTGGAAACATTGATTTCATATGTTCAATTGATTTCTATTAATTTATCCATTAAATTTTGTATTAGACTATTTTTTATTTATTTATTTATTAAAACCCTATTCCCAAATAAACCGCACTTATCAAAATAATTATTAATCTTATTTTTTAATTTATTTATTTTCTATATTTATCAATATTATCCACCTAATTGATTTCTATTAATTTACCCATTAAATTGTGTATTTAGACTAAAAAAAAATCTTAAAACCCTATTCCTAATTAAAACACACTTATCAAAATAATTATTAATTTATTTTTTTAATTTATTAATTTTATATATTTCTCAATATTCTTTTTTTTGGAAAATATCTAGAGAAATCCACATAAAAGGATTACTTCCCACCCACTTATCAGCACAGCACAGCCTAACCCTGAGGGTTACCATGCAACCTTCCATTAGAAGGGTGTTTTTAGAAAAAACTCCACCAATTAAACTCACGATAGAGACTATAAAACACTATTAATTTTTTTTTTCTAAAACATTAATATTTAAACCTAACTTATATTAAGCTGAAATTATTGCAAAGTAAAAAGATTGAATATTTAAGTATTCAATATAGAGACTCCACCAATATTAATATATTTTCATCTTATTTACCTCATGAAGAGTTTCTTCCTTTCTCCAGTTAACAACCAACATTCTGAGAGGAATGTTTTTTGATCTGAAACTTGCCTTGCCAAATTTAACACTGAATGTCAGTCTTACATGTTGGGTGCACATGGAAATATTAGGATGATGTCAATTTTCTGATTAGTGTGGTTCTGAAGAAGTATACTAAAATTTTATTATAATATCATAGATATAAAAGTCTTTTAGGCGTAGAAGGGTGCCAATTAAGATTTTGTATATGTTGAAGTCACACGGATTCTGAATTTGATCTAGTTAATATAAATTATAACAATATAAATTCATAATGAGAAATAATGTTTTTAATGAAAAAAAATTTAAAATTCTAATTTCATGAAACATAATGCTTGGTTATCAAGTGACTGCCAATTGATATTCTTCCTGAGAAAACTAGCAATGGCTTCATTGTGAGCAAACTATAAAGTACCGTTAATTTTTTTTTAATTTTTTAATAAATGATATGAATGGAGAACAAAAAGATCAACTTAATTCAAATCACAAAAGTTTCATTTTGAAAAACTTTAAAATTTACTTGAAATTCATAAATGATTAAGAAACTTAGCATTGGAATCCATTTTAATTATTGTATTTTTTCTTTAATGTGATACATTTTAAAACAAAAATAAACTCAATTCAAATTACAAAAATCTCAATTCTGAAAAACTTTAAAACTGGTCTAAAATTCCCTAACCCTTGGGCACTGCAAGCAAACCTGAGGAGATTGCTCAAGATAAACAATAGCACCATAGGCCAATAATCAGCGAAGGCCCTGATTCGAAATAACTCGTTCCTCATCTTGAATCGTCTCATAGTCCTTATTTATGATAAATCATCTCAATACTTGGAACAAAACACTATCTTCCATTGCAGACCCTATTCGGGGCTGAAATCTGAGGATATTTGTAATGTATTTCTAAATAAAAATTATGTCATGAATATGAATTATATGTTTTTCTCCTGAAGAAGTTGATTGGTAAACTTCATCATTCTGCCTGGTTTTTCATGAATGTGCGTTTATAATAGCATATATGGTTTTTTTTTTTCAAATTCTCATGGAGAGATGTTTATGGGTTATAATTATTATTTTAAAGATCATTAACAAATTAAACAATTATACAAATCAAGATTTGATTGAGAATTAAAACAGTAATATTTAAAGATGGAAGAACTCTCAATTATCTAGCAATAAATCAGATGGTGCACAAAAGGTCAAAAATGAAAATTGAAATTCATCTCAAAGAAAAACTCCTTAAAATGTAATTACCATAGTAATTATCAATACATTATAACTAATCTGATCATAATAGGGTTTTGAATCTACTTAATAAAATTAAAAAGCATTCCCACAAAGATAACACTAATTAACTGCATATATATTTTATATAATATATTATTTATTATTTTGTTATAAAATACATATATTATAATTTACTTTAAATGTTTGAACTACTTTTAATTATTTTTTCTAAAATAAATTAAAAATTATTTATATAACAAATTTATTTATATATTCAAATATACATTTAAAAAATAAAAAATCACACTCTTGAAATTATATCCTCAATTCCAATGAAAAAAATTATTTCCGATCTTACTTAGTATGTATATTAAATTTTAAAATATTTATACATTTTAAATAATTAAATATTTATATTCGCTGGTTTCATTCTTAGATTCAAAGCTCCTGCTACATTGCTACATGTTTGTTGGTAAGCTTGATTATTTGGATGTTTTGGTTGTGACGTGTTTGTGAGTAAGTGTGATCAGAAATTTTTGGTGAGTTAGTGCAGAGATTAGTATAATAAACTTCAAATTAGTACTTTTAACAAATCAAGGGTTTATAGAAATGAAAATAAAGTAGTAGTATAATCAGACTTCTTTTTTTGCTCTGAAAATTATAGAAATTCTGTCAAGATTTTAATAAAATCTTGTAGGGATTTTGTAAATCCAACTTATAACTATCAAACTTCAAGATTTTGGGTGCTCTAGAGGATTTTGATGATGCTGAATCCATGTCCACCATCAAAAACATGATTCAAACACTGCTACTACAACAATTCCTCAATTACTCCTCCTTAATAGACAACTCCGAAAACAAAAGTCTAAGAATGAGTGTAACCAAGGAGAGGGGAGGAGCAGGTTTTAAAGACAAAGTTGTAGGATAGTTAATGTTTGAGCACATTACGAAAGTAAGCAATTACAAAAGTAACATATGGGTGTACATCTTTTAAGTGTTTGCTAAGAAAAAAGAAAGTTGGTAATGTCAATTTCAGGTTTAAATAGTTTAAATCAAAATAAAACAAATGTAATATGTAGCATTGTTGTGAATTTGTCTTTAAAAAAATAGTAGATAATTGTAAATAAGAATAGTAATATTTATAAAACTAAAAAATATGGTTTTTGGGCCAGTGGTATTAATAAGTATGTACTAGCTCAAAAAGTATGGTAACGTTAAATTAAAATAAAATATTTATAAATTTTTTTGATTTTGAAATCAATTATGGCTTTTAGGCACGTGGTATTAATAAACCATGATATTGATCTTTAGTATTGTAACAAAGTATAAATTATTATGATACATTACTAATATAAATTTTTAAAGACGTTTTTACTCTTTATCAATATGAATTCTTAACCAAAATTCACATATAACTAGTAAAAATCCAACTCATAAACTTTATATATAAAATTATAAAAACACATAAATATCATATAAAATTAAACTCAATTTCTACAAAATATTTTTAATATAAATTCTTAATTTAAACATTTAAAAAATTATCACATTATTAAAAAAATTCAATCCATGGCACTCTATATAGAATTATAATTATAATAACACAAAAAAATAATCTAAAAATAATTAAGTAAAAATAAACATTAAATACAAATACTTCCATAGTTTAAAAAACATTAAGTTGTAAATGTTTGAGCTTCTCCAGTTCTAAAATTATATATTTCACCATATATTATTTTCAATAACTTATTGTTGGATGTTTAATATATTATACACTCTTCATTATTTTATAGTTTAAGATATAAAATTTGTTTTAAATAAATCTATTAATTTTAGAAGTTTTAAGTTGCTGGATTGTAAGTTTTTGGAATCAAAATTGATTAACAATTTAGTGAAAAATATGATTAATAATAATTGTAAAAAATATTAAAATATTAAAAGATATTTTTCATTAAAGTTATTTAAAAGATATCTTAAAGTATGATGACATAGAAATAAAGAAAGTGTTACCTCCTCATTACCTAATTTAGGTAAAATTGAAATGGCAGCACTGCTCACAATGCTATCATTTGTAACATTGTTGATTTATTTAAAATCACTGACATTAAAAGCCTGAGAATATAATAAATCCCGGTCAATCCACCGAAGCTTTCGGATGTTCGCCGTAAGGACTTTCCAGCCAAGTGAAGATGGAGGCTTCACGCCACCACTAATAATTTTTATTTCTTTTAATTTGGCTTCATTTATGTCTACGTGTATAGCAATCTCACCGCTAGATAACGAGGCGATGCGATAGGTGGCTAAAGAGGAAAGACGAAAGACAGTAGTGAAATCTGTGCAGGCATCACATTAGTTTGAGTAATTAATTTTGTGCACTGGTTTGGATGGTTAAAATTGGCTGAAATTTGGTTAAAAAAAAATTAATTTTTTTTACAGTAACAGTGTTTGAATCATGATTTTGATGGTGTAAATGGATTCAGCACCATCAAAAACCTTTAAGACACCCAAAATATTAAAGTTTGATAATTATAACGTAATTTTTCTTAAAATCTTACCGGAATTTTCAGGATTTTAGGGTGAAAAAGCAGTCTAGTTAGACTAAGTCTTAAGGGAAATGTCTAATGTGGATGGTAAATATGCCTCCAGTATGTAAGAAAGGATGAAAACTAAACTAAAAAGAAGATAACAAAATATGTATTTTATGTTAAACATGATTGAGTTTTTTTTTTTTTTTTTTTTTTTCCATTACCCTTAGTGTTGGTTGTGTTGACTTTATTTTATTTTACTTATCTCCATTTCAAAATCAAACAAAACCAAAAGATTTAGAAATAATAGTTATATAATTATATAAAATTATAAGTTTGATCAAGAAATAATAGTGATATAATTATATAAAATTATAAGTTTGATCTAGAAATAATAGTTATATAATTAATTTCTAATAGTTATATAATTATAGGTTTTTTTTTCCTTCTTATCTTTCATATATATATATATAAACAATTATTATATTAAACATAATTTTATTTAAAAAATAAAGCATTTGACGTCATCTTTGTTGATGAAAAAATAATGATTATATTGTATATTGAATAAATAATGAATTGAGTATTATAATTTGACTAAACAATTATTATATTAAACATACTTTTATTTTAAAAATAAAGCATTTGAGGCCATCTTTGTTGATGAAAAAATAATGATTCTATTGTATATTGAATAAATAATGAATTGAGTATTATAATTTGATTAATATATTGAATGTTGAAATCGAAAAGAAAATGAAATGGATAATTTAAATTATTATTCATGAATGATTAATAATTGTATTAATAAATAGTTAGTTATAATATATAGTTTTAATGTGTGTTGTGGAGGAGTTTAGTGTTTAATAAATAGTCAAATTTTATATGATTAAATTATTTTATTTAACGATAATTAATTATTCATAATTATTATAATTAACTAACTAATTTATTTTAAAAGCAAAAGGAAATTTAGATTATTTAATAAATAAGTTAATGCGAATATTTATCAATTGTAGTATTATTTTAGTACCTAAATCTATTCACAAGATTTCATAAATATTAGCTAATAATATTGTGCAATTAGCACGAGGTAATGTATTATATGTATATATACATATTAATATATATAATGTTGTTAACAAATTTCTAAAGAGAGAATTAGCTTTAGGGAATAGACAATTATTTTTTTTTTTTTTTCTATTTCAATTTTTTGTTTTTATTTTCTTGAAGTCTTTTTCTTTGTCTTTTATGGTTTCTAATTCAATAACCACTAATACTTCAATTATATATATATATATATACACACACACACACACACACACATTAGCAAATTGGTAAATATTTACAAGTATAACAAATGTGAAGCTAATGATCAAATTGATTGCGATAGTCTATGGTTCTCGTCATTCAGAGTCACTAAAGATAAGGATGATGATAGAAATAATAGACAAGACATATATTCCCTTTCATGACACATATATGGCTATTATAGGAGACCCATTACCTTCAATTGGGGATTTTTGATGTTTAAAATAGGTCTCCTAAGGAAAATAATAAACTAAGAGTTATGAAATTTTGAAGGAAAAAAATATAAAACTATTTTTTTTTTTTTTTAAATTGTGTTTTCGACTTATCTTCTTACAGGTTTAGTTGAATGTCAAGTGTATCCTAGGAATGCTCACTTTTCATATTTTTAAGTAAAAACTCACAAAACAAATTGAGAATTCACAGAAAAAATGTGTTTTGAGGTTTATTTTTTACCTCAAAAAACTCCTAATGCTTCTTCAAACATCCATAGTCATTATAGGGACATGTTATCTTATTCTTAAGTTTCTATAGCCATCACAAAGGTTCATCATTATATTTTGATGAAGGGAGAGCATAGAGACGAGGTGACCAAACTTTTCTCAAGGATGGGATTCATGTCATAGGATATCCATTTGAAGGGTTAATTGACCCTTCCTCAAGCATAGTATTTCCAATACGATGATGCATGAGGATATGTTAGCTAATAACCCTTTGTCATGCATGATATTCCCATCTAAGGGATCATATGGAAATATTTTCTAGGGGGTGATATTATTTCTAACAAACATCCTAGGTCCTTGACCAGAGTAATTTCATTATGTAGGAGCACTAAGAGTATTCAATTAATTCTTCCTCATGTATAGTATTTTCATTAAGGAAGACCCATGCAAGGATTCAATTGAACCTTAACTGTAATATTGATGTCATAGAATATTATATGGAATGGTTGTCAAACCCTTTTTTATGAATAATATTCACACTAATGGGGAACTCAAGGAAGGATTGAGCAACATTTTATTGATTCTAGTATTTTCATCATGAGGGAGCATGAGAAAGGGTCTACCAACCCTTTTTAAAGAATTAGTCATTTCATTGGTGGAGAGTTTAAGGAAGGGTCAACCAACCCTTACTCATGCATGGTATTGTATCATAGAGGATCCCATGGAAGTGTTAGAAAACCCTATTTGAGGAATAATATTCATTGTTGAGGAGCACGGGGAAGAATTGATTTAACTTTCCATGATCATACTAGTATATTCCTTGTGAGGAAGTAGTGAGAAGACTCTATTGATCCATCCTCAAGAATAGTTTTCTCATTAAGGGAATCCAAAGGGAAGGATTAATATATTAATCTCATAATCCTAAATTTCTAGAAGTCTAAATTAATTGTTTTAGGATTTAGTTTAATTTGACATTTTTCACTTTGTTGAGAGGATGTATAACTTAATATATAAAGGACACTCATCACACTCATTAGATTATATGATTGGTTGTCCTCCTATAATTTATCTTACAGTTGGGCTATGTAAACTAGCTCTATTTTCATGTAAGGTTCATAGGATTTTAGCTTTTTATTCTCTCTGCAACCATTTTTTCTTTATTTAATAAAATTCTATGTTAGGAAAAATTTTAAACATGGTATCAAAGCCATGTTGAATAATGCTGGAAGAACTGGTGATGTATTGAGGAAGCAAGGAAATCTCCACAACGTCACCCTACATGTCTCCAAATTCAAGGGTAGTAGTATTGAGGTAATCTTATTGTCAATTCAATAAGGAAAATGTTATTTTGATTGCAACATTTTTTTTCCAATTTTTTAGTAGAGAAAGATCATAATTTTCAATAGTTAAAAGTATTGTATTAGTGTTACACGTCATTTTGTCACCATGACACTTGACGATCAAAATAGATCTATCACCATTGATACTCATACTCCCTTGCAAGTAAAAAATTCATATTCCTTGACCAAATCATGAGTTTTGGGGAAAATGGCTCTTTAAACTCTTAAATATGACTTGCGTACTTTTTACAGTTAATATTTGTGGATGCATTGTTACTGTGAGGAATCCCTGTATAGTTCTACACTCTGTTTTCCACTAAAAACTGCGCAACTCACTCAAAGTAAAGTAAAATATATAAGTAAGTTATAGAAGCATAGCTGGGCACATATATCCCAACTAGAACCCTCTGAGTCACATCATTTTGAGCCAAAACCCTCCAAACATGGAGCTAATTCCATTGGATCATGGAACCCTAATCACCTCATTTATGGATCTCACCCATCTTTGGTGGATGTGGAACCTCCTCAGTTTCTCCTATAAACTGAGCTGAGACTTCTAGGTTAGTGGAGCTCACTTATAGTAGTCTCATGCTGGTAATTTGGATTGGAGAGTTTGTTAATCATGGAGGAATATTGGAGGCATTCAGGAGGAACCTATACGACATCAAGTCTTGGTTGTAAGATTTAACTTTTATCTGTGAATAATACATTTGGATACTTTTTCTCAATGTATTGTCTTCTTGGAATTTTGAATGGTTTATGCTCATATATTCATTAAAAAAATTCCATTTCCTAATCTCCTTGATCATTAGGTTAAGTTGGTTTTTAGATTATTATTATGTTGTAGTTGCCTTTGATCCTTTGTATGTTTGTGTTTGTAGGTTTCTTCTAGGCATTGAGGAACTTCATCAGGACAAAGTGTGGGGTCTTCATTGGACATTTCATTGAAAAGGTAAGAGCATCATCATCTTCTTCTAGTTTTAATGATCTCAACACTGTTAGCTTAGAGAAAGAGAAAATCTCATTTCTGTTTTGTTTCTAGTTTTCTGTTAGGATTCTAGGAAGATTGCTCTTGTTCGCAAGAGGGATTTATCCAGGTAACAATTAGATATTATTTTCATCTTGTTCTCTTCTTGAATCTTGATAAATAGTTTTTCTAATCAGATTTGCCTTGTTTGACAAGTAGATAAATTGTAATCTAATTTTTATTTGTAAAATCTATGATTTTTCATATTGTAGATTTCATTAAAAGCATCTATTGCAATTTTAATTCTATGATTTTTAAGTATCGAACTGATATTTTGGATAGATCGCATAAAATTAACTAATTTTCAAATTTATTAGAGGGCTCACATTGTATAAATTGCTTCAAATATACTTATAAAATTTTACATTTAAAATGATATTGAAGATTTTGAATTTTTCTTTAAGCTTCATCTATCATTTTTTATTAAAAATTTGTAAAGTAGTGAAATTGCAAAGGCTAAACTCCCATGATCACCTTCATGCATGTCTAATGTCCACGCCATTTGAGTTTATATTTGGTTTGAGATAATACTTGAGCAGTTCTTGTTGACATTGATATGCACTAGATCATCCATCCATAAGGGAAAAGTTACAACATTTTGCAAGATAAGAATTTGAAGTTGCTTCCCTTTAAGGGTATTAAATTGCACATTTTTATCTATTCTTATATTTGTCTTTTGTTGTTACAATATGATCACTTTAAATGATTTTCTCCAAGTGTTAGGGTAAAGTTGACTCGGTGATATAGTCAAAGTTGTTATGTCCACAACGGTGGTTCTAATCACATTGTTTTGGTGGCTCGTCGTATTAGAGCCCATGTATTACATGTGATGAAGTTTTTAGAAGGTTTTTGGATTCCACATTCTAATGTGCTTGAGTTGAGTGGAGGACTCACTTAACTGGGCCAAGATGTTGGTTGGCTTGGATACTTTTAAGTAAAGGAATCTATGCTTTTAAGCCATAAGATAATAATAGATATATTTTTGGTTGGGTTTTCTACAATTGCAGTTTTCCATGAAAAAGCATTATGTGCATGGTTTATTTTGTATTGTTGTTATGTATAATTTTTATCATTATTTTTCTAATATTTTTTTTTTATCTTTAACACCAAGCCATTGAGAAACACCATGAAATCAACAATGTGTCTCATTGAAAATCTAGTAAGTTGTAGCATGAGCTAAAGTATTCGTTAATTCATAGTGAATACCATGACTTACTAATAATGCATGTCCAAAAAACCATAACTCATGTTCATCTATTATTTTTATTCTAATCGCTTAATTTATTTAAAAAGGAAGAAAGTGTATAACTACTTTTGAGACCATCCATCTAATAACTATTGATAATTAAATTAAAATTCTAGAATCCCTATTCGAAACTAGACACTATATTAGTGTAATTACAACCATTAAAATATTATCATTATAATATTATTATACTATTAAAATACTATTATGATATCATTAAAAATTATACCATTACACATTAATTACATTATTTAACTATACTTTTTATAGGTTGTAATACTATTATTACTTTATAATATTTTTTTTTTCTAAATCGGTCTAATTCTATATTGATACAAAAATAAAATTACAGAGAGGCAGTGGCCTCAAGAAAACGAGCCCAAGGATGCGGCATTCGCACATTACATTGCTGCACGTTGACAGACAAAACAAGTTGGATACTGACCAATAGTTCTTTGTAAACCATGACCTTGTCTGACTCATGAACACCTGTAACAAGACTTTGAACTTTCCAGAGGGAAGAAATGGACACAAGATTGTTGACAAGGCACATACAGACGCTGCCCATTACAAAACCAAAAACAGACCCATTGTCATACTGAAGCATTCACCTAATATCATAGACAAAAAGAGTAGTATGCCGCCCACGCAGGGGAAACCGACAGTTAGACGAAAGAGAAAGCATCTGAGCCGGAGAATGATAACACATCAGTTGAATGTTTAAAAGAATGGAAATGAACACCTCCTTGCTACCAGTAATAAAAAACTAGAGGGCGCAAACCTGATTAGACATCATTAGAAGGTGAAGGCATTTCCTCGACGATGAGGCACGCATACTGATATAGATCAGCATCATCTGGAGGAGGGCCATCTTTGCTTGAAGAGCCACCACCAGGAGGGGCGCTGGGACCTGCTTGCGGGCTCGCTTGCTGGGTGACTTAGCCACCATTTTCACTCTGCCTTAAGTCAATCTGAGGGGAACCAGACATAACATCCTCCCTTGGCTCAAGAGCCACGCCAGGAGTAGCCATAACAAGACCGTTGGAAACTTCACGAAACTTTATAGTGACAGAGGCAAGGAAAGTGTGATTATTGAAGGTGCAGGGGTAATGAAGACGGGCAGTATGAGTTTGGGCCCTGGAGGAAAGGCGGAAGAACGCTGGAGGATTGGGGTGACCTCGTCCCCGTCCACAACCCCTCCTAGAAGCAGGAGAGCGAACATGGCCGAAGTCAGAAGTATCGGACGAGGAAGCAGAAGAGGAGGGAGAGGGCTGGCGATTCACGTGCCCATGAGAGGAGCCTCTTCTACAACACATTCTTTGGCGCAGGGGTGGCATGTTTTGAAGAGCAGAGAGGGTGAAGTTATCAACAAAATGGAGCCTGGTGTCAGCTTGCTAAGGAATCTGAATGAAAGCAGAGGACAAGCGACTGTAGTTGCAGTAGGGACTGTGGGTGATGTGAATTCTGGGCATGAGATCAACACAACAGTTCAAAGCACAACGTTTCCCTGAGTTGGTGCGAGAGAAAGGCTTAGCATCAGCCAAGGAGCAGCAAGTGCGCAGGGGAGGAGCGCAATGGAAGTTCCGAATGGGTGCCATAGTAGCAGAATGATTGAGATAGCTTGGAGAAGCGGGCAGCATTAACACTGCAATTAAGTTATGAGCTGGTGAAATAAAAGCCCACATCAAGCGAGGAGGAATGGCGGTGGAGATAAACCACGTGCCTGTCCTCCAGATCGCCAAATTACCAAACGCCTCGATACTCACACACATCCGGGATATTACTTTATAATATTATTCTTATTAATTGTGATATTTTTCTTTTCTTTCTAGGATTTTTTTGGAGTGCCTTTTAGGTTTTCTACATCTCTCATTCTAGGTCTCTCCTCCACTATTATTTTGTTTTTGTTTACTTTCTATAATTTCATGTCCTATGATGGAATCAACTTTGAGCTTTGAAACATTGACAATCATTCCTCAAATTGTGCATATTTTAACCTTGAATAAAAATGAACACCACAAAAGTCTTATTTCAAGGAATTTTTTAATAAAAAAAAATTATGACTAGGGAGCCATATTCAAAGATATCTAGGGAGAAACTTCCGAAAATTGGGGAGAAACAAAGCTATCTCATAGGAGATCCTAAGATATATTTTATTTGAAAAACCCACAACCCTACGAGATGTCTTGTCATCTTCCAAGTGTAGTATCCACATTAATTGGTGCAGACAAAGCCTCATCATTAATCGAAGAGGGGATAATAATCTATCCAATGTTGAATCTATGGTCCTCCAAATCAGTGGATTAGGAAGTTTCTATATGCAAGTTTATAATTTGATGTTCAATGTAATATTTTTTGGATTTGACTATCAAATATTTTTTTGAAACATCAAATGTGATAGGGAAAGAAATTGAAACTGTAAAATTTATATCTAAGTTTCCCATCATAACTTTTAATGAGTGGCTTATAGATAGAGGTTGATTTAATCTATATTTTTCTTAGTTTTAGCACCCACTTTTTATCACCATTCCTTGATCAATTTGTTAGAAATGAGTTTTGTACATACACTAGAGAGGATAAAGAAAAAGATTGAAGTAATTCCATTCTCTAGTTAACATTGCTTGCACGCATTTTGTAAATCACTCACTTTGTTTTCAATAGTTATATAGTCTTGAAATGCTCCTTATTCTTCTTTATCAAAAATAGGAGTTCATTTTGTATTTGTAAATTCGGTAACAATAGTTGATACCCTTCCATCCATCATCTCCCTAATGTTGCATTACAAAAAACCCTCTATTACTGGCCCTTTTCAGCAACGATCTGCTGCACAGACTATTGTCTCACCTGAGGCAATATTAGGGGATGCTAGAACTAGGTTTTTTCATCCAAAGGGACCATGGAGTGTGGCTTTTAGGGCTTATCTCTACTTAGGGCCAATCCAAGCTTCGCGGAATCTTTAACTTTCTATGGAAATGCTATTCAAATACTCAATTAATTATATTGCGCATTGCGCCTTTCTACTCTAACATGCAATATTCATAATATAACACATTATTCAGTCCTTCGCGGTGAAATCACAAAGTAAATATATAGAAAACCCTAATCCAGTGCAGATGATTCATAAACATAGATAACTTAAAAATACATAAGAAATATAGAAAGTTGTCTTCAAATCATCCTTTATTTAAGCAAGACACTTTAGTTACAACCCTTATCACCTTGCACACATAGCTGGAGGTCTGTGCACATAACTGCAGACTTCCTAATGCCTCTGTTGTGTAACCAGCTCCAAAAAGAGAAGAAAAGAGATATCAACGCCTTAGAAATGAGCCACTTCGACGGGGCAACCTCCAATACATTACATAAATGAACAATTCTTGGATGATACAATTTACAAAACCTCCTTTCTATATATAGGAGTCCATGGGGCCATAATGTAATCCTAGTGGCCACAATGTAATCCTAGCCGACCTAACAATAATAATTTAAGGGCACAATAATAACAAAATGTGGGTTACAAGGGTACAATAATAACAATAAGGGGGTTACACTAACAACAATAAGGGACTATACTAGTAATATAGGGACCTAACATGCCCCTCTCCTTCAAAAAAAGTGTTGCCCTCAATGCTTGAGTAGCTCTGGGTGCTTTTGTATAAAATTCTCATCCTCCCATGTAGAATCTTCAGTGGGTAAGTTCTTCCACTTGATGAGATACTCTGAAATTGATCGATTCCGTAGTTGTCGAGTTCTTGTTTCCGTGACCGCTTCCGGTTCCAATATGATTTTTCCTTCCTCTTCAAGTTCTGGCAATATTGTTTGAACTGGAAGATTTTCACCTATAACCTTCTTTAAGCATGAAACATGGAAAAATGGATGCACTCGTGAAGAAGCAGGAAGCTCCAATTTGTATGTCATAGTACCAATATTTTGCAACACCTTGTAAGGACCATAGTACTTTGGTGATAATTTATTATCCTTCTTAGCTTGCTTGAGGGACATTTTTTTGTATGGTTGTAGCCGTAAAAATACCCAATCTCCTACATCAAAACTTCTCTCGCTGCGATGTTGATCTGCCTGTTGCTTCATTCGATTTTGTGCCAAATTCAGGTTATCCTTTAAGAGTTGGAGAACTTCTTGCTGATGCTCGATGTGATCTTCCACTGCTTGAACCTTCGAATTTTCCCTTAAAGATGATGTGATTGATGGTCGATGATATCCATAAAGTGCCATAAATGGGGTCATTTTTGCTGCCGTATGGAAGGAAGTGTTATACCACCATTCCGCGAGAGGTAACCACTTGACCCATTGTGTTTGTTTTTCAGATACAAAACAACAAAGATATCCTTCCAAACATTTATTTACTATCTCAGTTTGACCATCAGATTGAGGATGATAAGATGAGCTATGAGCTAATTGAGTACCCAAACAAGAAAATAACTCCGTCCAAAAATTTCCCGTAAAAATGGGATCTCTATCGCTCACAATAACCCTTGGGCATCCATGTAGCTTTTGAATTCTATCCACAAATGTAGTAGCAACTGTACTTGCTTTAAATGGATGAGATAATGCACAAAAGTGTGCATACTTGGTAAGTCTATCAACTACCACCATGATGACATTATTTCCTTCGGACATAGGTAAACCTATGATAAAATCCATTGAAATCTCCTCCCAACGTTGACTTGGAATGGATAAAGGTTGTAGAAGTCACGGGGTCTTAATTGTCTCCACTTTATTCTGCTGGCAAACCAAACATTCCGCCACAAACTTTTGAATATCAGATTTAAGGCCATCCCAAAAAAATTCTTTCTTCAACCTGTGGTAAGTTTTTAAAAATCCTGAGTGTCCTCCTAAAGGAGAAGTGTGCAATTCCAGAAGAATATTTTGTTTTAGTTGGGAATTCTTACAAAGATACAAGTGATCTTTGTACCATAAGGAATCATTTTTCCAACTAAATGTATCAGATGTACTAGGCTCTTGTTGCAACTTTTGAATGAGTGTCCATACATCTTTGTCCTTCTTCCATTAATCTCTTGCTTCAGTTATCCAATCTGGTTGGATAATAGAAATGGCACAAAGAAATGCTTCCACCTCTTCATTCTTTGTTGAGAGTGCATCTGCAACAACATTAAGCTTTCCTTTTTTGTAGATTATTTCAAAATCATAACCCAACATCTTTGTGAC
The DNA here is from genome assembly GCA_034641835.2 of Pinus albicaulis. NCBI lineage: Eukaryota > Viridiplantae > Streptophyta > Pinopsida > Pinales > Pinaceae > Pinus > Pinus albicaulis. The sequence goes on along the minus strand of CM076575.1, from coordinate 1,853,465,781 downwards.
CCATTTTTGCTGCTCTTCTGAAGATAGTCTTTGTTCCAAAAAGTGTTTAAGACTATCATGATCAGTTTTTACCTTGAAGTGTCTTCCCATTAGGTAAGTTCGACATTTCTTTAGTGCATGCAGTATTGCTAACATTTCCTTCTCATAAATAGGTTTTTGTAAATACTTTCCTTTGATTGGACGACTTTCAAAAGCAATGGGTCTTCCTTCCTACATTAAAACTACACCAATTCCATTTCTTGAGGCATCACATTCCACAATAAAGGTTTTTGTGAAGTCTGGTGTAGCTAAGACCGGTGCTAGGCACATTGCCTCTTTAAGATGTTCAAAGGCCTTAGTTGCTTCAGGAGTCCATGAAATGCATCTTTCTTCAATAATGTTGTTAGAGGTGCTGCTATTCTCCCATAATTCTTAACAAACTTGCGATAATACCCTGTTAACCCGAGAAATCCTCGCAACTTCTTTATGGTTGTGGGGAGTTTCCATTCCTTAATGGCTTTAATTTTGTTAGGGTCTACTTTAACACCCTCGTGAGATAAAATATGACCCAGATATTCCACCTCTTGTACTCCAAAGAAACATTTGGATTTTTTTGCATATAATTGTTTCTCCTGCAATAGTTTGAGCACCCTGTCAACATGTTCAGCATGATCCTTCCAAGACCTGCTGTAGATTAGTATATCATCAAAAAATACTAGCACAAATTTTCTAAGGAAGGGTTTGAAAATGGAATTCATCAACCCTTGAAATTTAGAAGGTGCATTGGTAAGGCCAAAAGGCATGACCAAAAATTCATAATGACCCTCATGTGTTCGAAATGCTGTTTTTGGAATATCTTTAGTATTCATTCTAATTTGATGATATCCTGAACAAAGATCCAACTTGGTAAAATAAATTGCTCCATGTAGTTCATCCAATAATTCATCAATCACAGGAATGGGAAATTTATCTTTAATGGTGAGCTTATTGAGCTCCCTATAATCCGGACACATTCGCCATGATCCATCCTTCTTGTGTACCAATACTACGGGAGCAGAGAAAGAACTTTGACTAGGTTGAATTATACTCGCCTCTAACATTTCTGCAATCATACGTTCAATTTCGCTCTTTTGGAAGTAAGGATATCTATAAGGCCTGATGTTTGGAGGAACACTTCCTGTAATCAAATGAATAACATGATCATGATCACGAATAGGTGGGAGACCTTTGGGAGTTTCAAACACCTTGGAATGATTGTCCAAGACTTGTTGGAGATCTGCAGAAATAGATGATTTTGATGTCGGAACTTCTAGTGAGCATAATTGTGCAATTAATCCTCGTTGTTCTTTCTTTAGAAGCTTTTTCATGACATTAGAGCTTATTATCCTTCTCGGCTTCCCTTCAATACCCCGTAATTCGAATTCCTTTCCTTCTGAAAAAAATTTCAAGAAAAGTTCTTGAAAATTAAAAGCTACTGTCCCCAAAGATTGTAACCATTGTACTCCTAGTACAACATCAGCACCTCCCATAGGAATGGCAAGCATTGGACTAGTCAATACATATTCCCCCATGGTTAGCTTGATATTATGGCATTTTCTGGAGCAATTTATAGTTCCTCCATTTGCAACCATCACTTGACATTCTGGTGCTGGGTATAGGAAACAATTTAATTCCTTGGCTACCTTACAATGAATAAAATTATGGGTGCTACTGAATCAATCAACACTATTACCTTTTTCTTCTTGATATGTCCTTCTATCTTGAGAGTTTGAGGAGTGGTAATTCCTGCCAGTGCATTACATGATATGGTCAGATTCATTTCTTCCTCTTCTAAGGCTGGTTCCTAGTGTATATCCTCTTCTTGTTCATTTTCTTCTTCTTCTTCACAATCTATGTAAAATAATTTCTTCTCAGCACACTTATGACCTTTAGTGTATTTGCTATCACAACTATAGCAAAGCCCTTTTTCTCTTTTTTTCTTCCAATTGTTGTGGTGTCAACCTTGTAGGTTGTGGAAATCTAGGCATAGCAACACTTCCTTCTTTATAGAATTGAGTGGTAGGCTTCCTTGTTGCCATAATTTTACATTCAACTTTTCTTGCCAACTTGAATGCCTTCTCCAATGAATCAGGTTCCAGAACGCGAACTTCATGTTGAATGTTATCCTTTAAAGTGCCTATGAAGAGATCAATCCTGTGTTCCTCTGGAATATCAGTTACCCTTATATTCAATTCTTGGAAGTCCTCAATGTGCTGCCCCACTAAACCCTTTTGTTTGAGATTTATCAATTGGCTAAAGAAGGTGTTGCTCTTTGTATCCTCATAATGTGCTATCATTTCCTCGTAAAAATTGACCAAGTGACAATTTTTTTACGGGAGCAAAGCCATCGATACCATACAAATGTATTTTGTTCTAAATGTAAAGTTGCAATGCGTACCTTTTGTGTGTTTTGCACATTATGTAGATCAAAATATTGCTCCATCTGTAGTATCCATGTTACAGGATCCTTTCCATCAAACTTTCTCATATCCATTTTTGGAATATGGTGGTTCTTCCCGCCAACATTAGAGTTTATGAAATCACGATTAACATTTATTTTGTTCTCATCATGAGGTTCTTCTACTATCTTTTCACCATTAGGAAACATTTCTTGTATCAACTTTGTCAAATCTTCAATGTTTGATTTTAGATCATCCATCTTAGCTTCCATGCCAGCTTCCATGCCATCCATCTTAGCTTCCACGCCATCCATCTTAGCTTCCACGCCTTTCTTCAAACCGTCCATCTTCACTTCCACGCCATCCATCTTAGCTTCCATGCCTTTCTTCAAACTGTCCATCTTCACTTCCATGCCTTTCTTCAAAACTTCCATTTCATTTTTTGTTGCTCTTTGCGAGAGTGAAATTTGTTGCACTTGCTCTTGTAATTTTGATAGATCATATTGCAATTCTTCATCTTCATGAGTCATAGTAGAGCCTTCTGAAGGCTTAATGGGTGTTGAATTATTTTTACGGGGCATCTTTTAGAACCCAATACTGATATCTATTCTACAATATGCCCTTGGAATCAATTCAAATTGATTCTTCAAACAAGACTTATGCAATTTGGAAAAAAAAATACACACCTTTTACTTGCTTTTGAGGTGCTCGATATTGAAATTGGATTATCTCTGTGACTGAAGCACTTCAATATTTGAATTTTGGTATCAATGTAGCTCTCTAAATTATCTTTTGAAGGCCGTCGGTTTGACCTGATTTGGATTCTCCAAGACTAAGTTGTGTCCAATCTCCCACAATGACCTAATTATGGACTGGTTCAGTAGAGCGAACTTGTACGACTTGCCACGTGTCACTGTTTCGTCCTTCGTCTTTGAAATTGATAGCCAAGAAACTACAGTCTGTGTGATTGCAACCAATTTTTACAGCACTCCAATCCGATGCCCAGAGAGAGATTTATTGAACTTTTCCCATGATCACCTCTTTGAGATGAAATTTAGCTTCCTGAAAAAGCACTACATTCCACAGATCATATCTCCCAAAATATTGCGAACCCAGCTCTAGATTTTTTTGATGAATTTCCTCAAGATTTCAGCTTCACACCATACGAATTTCAGATTCTGAACCTTTGTAGAAAAATTTTTATAGCGCAAATTCCACGATGACCTGTTTAGGAGCCTGAAAAAAGACCTAACTTCCACAGATCATATCTCCAAAAATATTGTGAACCAAGCTCTGAAATTTTTTAGACGATCTTCCTCAGGATTTCAGCTTCGCACCATAAAAATTTCAGCTTCTGAAACTTCGTAGAAAAAACGTTATAGCGAAAATTCCACTATGACCTGTTTGGAGCAGCGAAAACCCTAGAATCCAAACCTCTGATACCAAATGTTGTGTAACCAGCTCCAAAAATAGAAGAAAAGAGATATCAACGCCTTAGAAATAAGCCACTTCGAGGGGAAACCTCCAATACATTACATAAATGAACAATTCTTGGATGATACAATTTACAAAACCTCCTTTCTATATATAGGAGTCCATGGGGCCATAATGTAATCCTAGTGGGCCACAATGTAATTCTAGCCGACCTAACAATAATAATTTAAGGGCACAATAATAACAAAATGGGGGTTACAAGGGTACAATAATAACAATAATGGGGTTACACTAACAACAATAAGGGACTATACTAGTAATATAGGGACCTAACAGCCTCCATGCATACAGCTGCAGAGCCTTCATTTAGACACAAAAAAAAAAGATAGAAAGAATTATAGACTTATATCATTCTCAACTCAACGAAAAATATCATTATTATCCCTTGACTCACTAAGACATCTCCTTATATAGCTTTCTTTCTTACAATACCATGGTCCGAAAACCATGGGCGGAGTTAGAAATATTTAAAAAAATCCAATCCATTTATAAAAAGAGGGGATTTGACCCGCCCCAAATCCCCTAAGTCTCCCAAAATGTCACATGAAGCCTTTAAACGCTACGAAGTTGTCTTCTTTACACTTGATCGTGCACTCCATTTCCTCACAATATGGAGTCTTTGAATCAAAACTGAACCATGTTAGGCCTTGCCCAACAGGCCCCTGACACTCACATGTGACTTGTCCCGAGTCACTTAGCTGGTGTGCCCTGATTCATTTATTTTATGCTTATGTAGGAATCCTTCAACAACTGTATCATTGCTGCAAATTGTGTCTACTTCTGGTGCACCTCTTCCAACATATTTTCTGTAGTTGGTCATGTGGTCTGTTGAAGTACATCTTTCTGCTTCTTCCTCACCTCCTTAAACTTAGCATCTATAGTCTGTGATAACTACATTGCTTCATCCTACCAAGGCTATGTTCACGTTGTGATGATCTGTTCTTTTCAGCTCAGCTCCTCAATCCGACTCTGTAGAAACTTTCCTTCATGTATGTAGGAAAATTTTTGTGCAGATGCTAGGGTCCTCACCATTTCTTTGATCTCATCAAACTATTTCTTCTTCGCTAGAATCTCATCTTCAATTTGCTGCACATTGGGATCCTCCTACAATGAGGTCCAAATATCCATAGTGTCTTTGAACATCTTGGCATAGTCCTTGACTGTGGTTTTTATTTCTTCTAATGTAGCGTTCATATACGTCTCCCATTGTTCCCACACCTCGGGTAGTTTTGTTGGTTGCAGCCTGATCTACAACTCATTGATATAAATCAACATTTCTAATTTTACCTTGTCCATTTCATTCTTGGAATCTTTGATTTTTGTGGTCAGCTTTGCAATATTTTCCTTTGGGGCTGCCTCGGCTTGGATCTGGAGATCAGGTAGCTCACTGCACGTCTTAGTGATAATCTCCTCTAAATTTTTCCTTTTCTAAGTGGACTCCTCACGGTCCTTGAGCACCTTATTCATGTCATTGAACATTTTTTGTTGTCCTTATTGACTTCCTTAATAACCATTAAAGCACGTTGGTCGCACACCTTCAACTCATTCATGACCCCCTAATGAATATCATGCAACATCTGGATGGGCAGCACAACAAGATTCAAATTAAGAATGTTACATTTCTTCGCATGTGCACAATCTTTTGCATCTTCAAAATTCAATTCCCCGCGGTTATCTGCAAAATAAAAACGTTAGAAGTTACTGCTACCTAGTGCACTTGTTTCCTTTCTTGGACCAAGATTTCTTAAGTCACGCTCGCTTGATTCATGCTCTCTTGTACTTTTAATTCGATGATTCCATGTTGTACCTATGACAATACAACCTTGTATTGATCTTCATTGTCGCTCCATAAGTCCTTAGTGAAATGCAACACTTTGTCACCAATATCATCAAGGTCCCCCTCAGTAAGGGCCATTAGCTCCTCTCTTGTTGTTCTACCAGATTTTTTCTTCTTGCATGCACCTCCTGTAGTAGGTATTTTTCACCTATTTATAATAAATTGGGGGTCTATTATCATTGTATCATCTAAGAGATCTTGGCCAATTGTTTTCCCTCAGTTTCTTCTCCAGTATGTTTAGGTTCCTCCCCAGTCTCTTTGCTAGTATCCTTCACATCGTATTTTTCTGTCGCTTTCTCTATTTTTTTCGCTATGTCCTTTTCTTTCCATATAACTTTGTTGGTTTTCTTTTGCGTGCCTTTCCCAGTGTTTTTTCCAGTGGGATTCCATGTGTTGCACTTCTTTAATGTATTGTATTTCCCACTAGTCCCTGTTTTCTCTGTCTCTGATCCTTACGTGTCGGGAATCAACCAATCACTCAGCCATTGGATTATAACTTGTGAAATATCATCCTCTATGACCAAGTAAGGTATCTCATACCAGTGCTTGTCAATATCCTTTCACATGCTGATATAGACATGATGAAAATCCACCTTAAAGTTCTATATTATTCAAAAAACACCGATGAGTGTCTAGGCCACTGACTCACCACAGTCCATAAATCCATCTCCAACAAAACCCAAAACGTGGCCCTTAGAAAACCATAGCGAGGCGTACCTTGCAGATTCGCATATGTCAGGATCCATAGTGGTGAACTGTGAGTCTTCAGGATCTTTCCATGCCATCATTGCGATCAAGAGAAATATCCACACATAGTGGAATTTATTTCCATGCTCCTGCACATCTCGGCAGTCATCCAAAGATTCCTTGCATAAATATCTAGCCTAGTTAAACTGGACTCCTTTGCTGCACTACATAACCAAAGAAACTATTGTTTTCAATACTCATTTTCCTGACACTTCCTCATGATTTTTCTTGCTAATATATGTGTGGTGAAGTGCACAACTTGATCATTAGTGGAGCTAATGTTGTATACCTATGCCTTCTTCACAATACAATATTTCTCCTTCCTCGCATCTGCAATAGCCTTATCCTAATATTTCCCTACAAATTTGTTTGTGGGGTTCTGTCCTAGGCATGCTAGCGCAATTATTCTTCTGATGAGCATATCATCGATAGGGATTTTCTCACCCAACCAAATACACCCGTCATGCATTAATGCTAGAAGCTGGTGCACATATATTGTGTTGATGATGTTGTGCTCATAATGTGGGACATAAATCATATTCAAAAACCCATTCTGTTGGATCTCTACAACCCATCTAAGTGGCTCTAATCTGGTAACGTAGTTTTCTTTGTAATACACCATGCAAAATAATTGGTCAAGCTCGAACTATGGATACTTTCTTCAGTCGCTGAAATCCAATCCTCCATTCGTAATTGTGGTACCTTCACCAATAGCTCTCCCTCAAATGATACTTCATTTAGAAACAAAGGTGTAAACACTATGAATATATTGCTATCTAGATCCTTTGTCACTTTTTCAGCCATCTTTCTCGGCAGGATATACGACGGAAATCTAGAAATTGGCTCAATTTCCTCTGCCAAGATCTCATCAGAGATATCTTTTGAAATTTCATCTTCATCACTTTATTGGAACTGCACAGGCTTATTCCTCTTATCAAGCCTCCCCTTAGTGCTTTTCTCCTTGCTAATCTTATTTCTGGGTGACTTTCTGACAACGGGCTTCTTTTTCTTCTTCGTCTGTGCTTCTCCTGCAACTTACTACTTCCTGGGTGATCTCGGCCCTATCACATGCATCAGTGTTGTAGCAGTCATGATGTATCCTATCCCCTTCCTAAGAAATTTGCTTTCAATCTCTTTGAAACTCTTTCTAGACATGCAGCAGAATGCTCGGCTCACACTTAGGGGAAAAATCACAATTCTAACTCTCAGTTAGCAAAGTTTCCAAATGTGAAGCGGGATGAAATATTTATAGAAATTTTTAATTTCATACCCCATGATCCTCTTAAGATTCATCTCGTTACTTCAAATTTGGCAGCATATATTCTTAGCTGTGCTCATTAAATGTGCTTTCCCCACTCCTTGTAACGAAAATTTTCCTGTCAAATCAATTGTGTCACATCCGACAGTTATATTGTTGGTGGACTTCAACAGAGCCTCGCTTGTAGCATAGTCATTCCTTATTCAATGTATTTTATTTGAACTCTGACATATTCCTAAACATTGTGCAATACCTCCTCTTCGGTGAAGTCTTTAATTGGCAGAGTAGTTTATAGTCTCGCGCCCCCTTTCAACTACAGGTGGAAATAAGACTGTTAGCCATCCATATAGTCAATGTGAAGTTCCAGGGATAGAATCGTCCATGTATATCTTCAACCTACTACCATCTATTCGTCTAAGAAAAAATTTATCTTCACGAGATGATCTGCACCATCATATGATATAGCCTTAACAATATATGGCCCCAACCGATGTGTCTTGAACTTTCCTTGGAACTTCACAAACTTGATATCATACATCAGCACCAAGTCTCCTTCCTTAAATGTGTTTTTCTTGATATGTCTGTCCTCCTCAAGAGAAAGAAACTATTCAAAACTTTCTTCCATAATATCACTATCTTCCATGTCTGTTATTGTTTTAATTCTTGGACTAGGCACAATATATTCCACAGGCATAATTGCTTCCTGTCCATAAACTAGTCTTGTTATACCATTTTTTGGTCATCTAACCTATTATTATTGGATGAACCCAAGTACACCATGTAAGACCAATTTTACCTAAAGTAAAATTGCTTTCACCACATTTGTTTATATTGCATGGTCATATTTAACCCAAAACAAGGATATCAATTAAACAAATCATTGTTTATTTAATTATTTCCTAAGAATAAGTTATTTAAATCACTATTTAAATCATATTCTTAGTTAAATTTGACTAAATCATATATAAATAATTAAATAAACCATTATTTATTTAATTATATTCCCCTCATTTCCCTTAAATAATAAATAAATCATGTATTTATTTGTTATTTATAAATAAAGGAATTGATCCAAGTCAAAAACCCTTTTCCCTCCAACAAATATAATAAAATATTCCTAAAGGGTGATTCTAGAATATGATTAATAATATTTTATTCATGCACCGAGTTCTAGAAAACCCCAATATTTTGTTATAAATAGAAGGGTTTTTCCCATTCATTATTCACCTACATTGCATTAGATCTCACTAGATCTACTCTTGGTCACCATTTTCATTTGTTTGCATTTTGAACTCCCATTGAGTTCCATATTTGTCTAGGTTTTCCATATCAATAGAAGAGAGGAATTTTAGATCTGAAACACTAAGGACTTCCAAGAACCCATCCCACTGAGGAGAACTGGAAACACCTTTCTTGTTTTCCTCTCAGGTGCCCCATTCTTTAATGTAATATAAAATTCTTTCAAATATATTGTTCTTGTCTTGTCCATTGGATGCATGGAGCCATTTTACATTTTATCTACTTAATGTCTTTTGTGCTTAGATCTAACTTTATGCAGCAAACTTAAAGATATTTTGCAGCCATTATTGATGTTGGGGCTACTTGGTATGCGTAGCTAAAGTGATATTTTATGGCGAAAGATTCATACTAACAATTGGCGACTCCACACGGGTTTTCTTTTGCGACCACTGTCGTTTCATCTATTCCTGCATATCCAGCTGTTTTAGACCCTAGGGTTTCTCTTTAGTTTTTTTTTTTCCTATTTTTATGGTGCTTTTCACCTCTAAAACCCTCAAACATTCAAATTTTTAACTTCCGTGTGTTTCTGGCCCTATTGCGCAGGTGACCGACATCAGCCGCAGCTAAGACGATAATTTTTTCTGAAATCTGCCGCCGAGAGTGCCGGAAGTGCAGGTCGCACTTTTTGGCCCAAAAAGTGCATTCTGGGTCATGGAAAACAACCCAAAAAGTGCGACCTGAGCGAAAAATAGGTCAAAAACTGCGACCTGGACTTTTTTCTGGAATTTTTCTGAAATTTTTCTGGGTTTGGTCTGAACCTCTTTCAGGGTTGTCTGACCTCCATTTTCGCCTGTTTAGACCCATTATTGCTCTGTTTTACTCAAATAAGTGGGAATCTAGCCCCCCTAGGGCTTCAGTACCCTCCATTTTTTGTGGAAGAATTTTAGCTGCTGTAAGTGTTTAAATTTCCAGAGTTTCAGCCTTATTTCTCTCAGTTCTGATACCTCCTTTTCAGATCCCTTTACGATCAGCACTTATCCCTCTCAAATCACCTCATATCGTTTTGTTTGGGTTCCTTTCTAAGGCCACCGCCTTGTCTCTTCTATTTTTAGCTGATCTCCTCCTTTTTAGTAGCAACCTTGCCTCTGCCTCTTTGCTATTCTCTACACCATTTTTCAGTAGATTTAACCTTTAGATCCCATTCCCTCCAGACCTTAGATCTATTGGTATCTTTTTAGCATGCTTTGCCTATTTTTTTCCCTCTTATAAACTAGTTTTGAGAGACCCGCTTTCTTGGGTTCGATAGCTGCATTTTTAGTTGTTAATTTTCTGTTCTTTCAGTCTTATTTACTGCAGATTTCTTTTCCATTACGTAGCACACTTTTTCTTTTACTCTCAAAACATCTGGGTTTAATCAATTAAAATTAACACACACCACACACTGACCCTAAGTGAAGAAGAGCCCGGTTAACAATGCCTGGCAAAGACTTTAAAATTAATTAACACTGCACCTCTCTGCCCCTGTCACGTCTTGCCGTTACACCTTGCTGCCCTTGTCGGTCTTCCTTCTTCCCGTCGTCGTCAATTTAGTTCTCCCCCGAGTCCGCACTCTGACTCATCTTCTGATTCTTTGCTTCCTACCCCTACTTTTGGTTCTCCCTATTACCTTCACCATGGCTGGTCCAGGGCCTAATGCTAGTGGCGACCCCGGCCCTAATGCTGGGACTATTACTAGCGAAACCACCACAGGCACTCCCTCAACTACTCCCTTGCTCCCCTTCATGGTAGGCCTCAGTCTTCCCGATTTCAATTATTTAATCAATGATCCTATCTGCCACGATGTTAGTTGGCCTGCTATGCCAACCAAGCTCCCCTCTGACTTTCCCAAGTTCGAAGGCCTTGCTGGAGAGGATCCCTCCAACCATATCCGATATTTCCACATGTGGTGTTCCTCCCATTCCATTACTGATGATTCCATCCATCTTAGATTGTTCCAATGCACACTTATAGGCGACGCTTCTAAGTGGTATGTTGATCAACCCACTTCCTCTCATACCACCTTTGCGGCTCTTGCCCAGGCTTTTTTATCTTACTTCCAGCTTCCCCTTTGTTATGACACTGGTATCGAAATTTTGACTTCTTTCCATCAATCATCTGCGACCCACCTATCTGATCATGTCCAGGAATGGTGGAGAAGAAAGATCCTATTTCAATATCCTACCTTCGAAGACCATGTCTACATGGACTGGTTCCTTAGATCTCTCTTGCCACCTATCTGGAAAGATGTCGCATCGCATTTTCCTCAAACCGAAGAAGCCGCCCTCCAAATAGCGTTAAAATATGACCTGATCTACGCTCAGACAGGTTATGTTTATACTATTCTACCTGATCTCCCTAGACCCGGTAATGCCCATGCACCAAGGGCACCTCCTACCGTCGACAGTATCGTTGGCGCTATCTCTCATCCATCTGCTCAACCTTCCCTGAGCTATGTTTTTTTTGGGGGAGGGGGCACCACTTCCCACACTTCTCCCCCTCTTGGTAGTACGCATCTAGGATCCGACATGCCTCCTCTTTCTGCCCAACCCCCTGTTTACCACACTGTTACCCAACGTCATTCTCATCCACATCCGCAACATAGTGCTCCAACTCCTCCAGCATTAGCACCCCCACCTCCTTTGTCTTCTCAACCCCCGCACCAGCAGCCACCACCCCCTCAGGGACAGGTGTATGCTCAGCAGAGCACGACCAATCCTTTCCCGCAGCACAGCTTTGTGGTTACCCACTCACCTCACGGACCCATAATCACTCAACCTCCCCCATTTGGTCCCTCAGGCTACCAGATCCTCATGATGAACTCTGACCAACCTATAACTATCGACCTTAACAATCACACTCAGTCCCGTCCATACCCCCAGCCCCCTGCTCCATCTGTCCCTGAGTCACCTTCTTTAGGTTCTATAGAGCCTCTTTCGAAAACTAATGGTCCTTTGCATATCCCTTGCCCAATGCCTAAGCTCATACTAAGATTCCTAAGGGACCATTACACCGAAATGCTGCATATGACCGAGCTGCCCATTAGTTTAGCATAGTAGTTGAGCTAGCCCAATCTCCTGTTGCCATTTCAACGCTGGAACTCCTCCAGTTGTGCCCCTCCCAAAGAAAAGCTCTACTATCCCCCCTGGGAGCTGTAGATCCAGCAGATAACCAATTGATTGTTTTTGATGCCCATCAGTCAGAGTCTCCTCCTCTTCCTGCTTCCGTAGCTTTCCAAATCTCAGTCAAAATCTGGAATGCTAACATTTCTCGGTGCATCATTGATGAGGGGGCATCCACCTGTGTAATGTCCGCTTCGGTTTGGAAACAACTCAGATCTCCTAAGCTGGCCCCTTCCACAATCACCCTTCGTGCATGGGACGACCATGCCTCCCAACCCATTGGCCTCTTCCGTAACTGTCATATCACCCTTGCGGGCAAGACTGTTTGTGTCGACATTGAAGTTATCGATGTCCCTCTTGACTACAACATTCTTTTGGGGCATAGTTACACCTATGCCATGTCTACCGTCCCCTCCGCAGTCCACCGCAAGATTTTTTTCCCCCATAACGAAAAAATTGTCACCATCGACCAGTTAACTCATCATGAACCAAAATCTCAGTCTTCCCCTAAGTCCACTATTTCTGCTGTCACTAACAAGCCAACCATTGATTCTTGGCCCAATGTTTCCCCCGGCGTCTATAAAGAATCCCCCTTGCTTGGAACCTTTTTGGACCCTCCTCCCGTATCTGATCCTAGCCTGGTAAATGTTTGCATGATGCAATCATCTTGGACTAACCTTACACAGCCCACTATGGCTAGTAAGCAACCTCAACCCCACCTACCCCCACCAGCTCCTAGCCCCTCGCCCCCGCTAGTTAACTCTCTTCCTTCGGAATCTCCTTCCCCAACTAATCTGTAGAAATTTGCTGAATAAATCACTTATTCAATCGAGATTAACCTGATCACACATCAATTTCGAATTGCATGCATAACACATAACCTCTTCTACAATTAATTGTCCCATGCGAAAAGAATAGAAGCGATAGCACATCAAATCATCACACACATTAACACAGTATGTATGGGGAAAGCTTATAGCTGAAATCCCCTCAGCTATTCTGTATATTATATGGAGAGAACATGCAACAAATACATAGTACAAAATCCTCACAAGTACTCAGTACTATCTCCCAAAGCTACACAAAAACTAGCTTGGTTTTGAACAAGTCACAGGTTCAAAACACACCCACTACTTCTCTACCTCTATTGCGTAATCAAGGCTGGTATAAATAGAGATCCAAGTTCGAATCTCACTGGCTCCAACTGCGCAATTTTCATTGGTAATTTCCTCCAAGTGTGGTGCAAATCTCATGCACAACTGATGTCGCAACTGATAGCTAACTCAACGCTTTCATCTACCTCTATCACTTGTCGCCACTGAACTGTCCATGCACTGAGTTAAACTAATGTGTTATTTAGTTGAATAATGAGTTAATAATTAGTGAATTAAATAATATTTAATTCACACAACTCATATCTAGTGTATTAGCCAGTTAAACTAAATACAACTAGTTCAACTAGTTAACCAGAACACCACCTCCATTAACTGTCGCATCAACTCCACCGAACTCCGCCACTTGAGCTCTAACTGAAGTCAACCATGCATTAGCTCACCTAACTCATAGGAAAAGCGTAAATCCTTCTGGAAGCTGCATGCACCACCTCTGGGGGTCAAACTGAAGTGCTCCAAGAGAGTAAACTGAAGTTTAGAGTCCAAATATTATTAAGGGTAAATAATATTTGACTGTTCTATTTTTAGTCCGCTAGTCTAAAAATAGACTTCGACCTAATTGCTAAAAATAGAGGTCCATCTATTTTTACCAACTCAACCAATCATCCAAGAATAGCATACTGCAGCTCCCGGTCCATGATCCATATGTCTAAAAATAGACATAGTCTAAAAATAGATTTTTCGACAAAAATCACATGTGTGGTCCCCACCTAGTTTAGGTGATCACTTTCCAACTAGGATCAGGAAAGATGTTTCAAGAGGCCTCCTTCACTGTTTCTTGTTGCCATTTTAAACACTCCCTCTCAAAAAGAAAGGACAATCTTTGCATGCGACATGCAACTCCATGCACTTGCCCTGCAACCTCCACAAGCGCCATGCAACTCCATGCATTTGCTCTGCAACTCCTCTGAAACTGAATAGGCTCCAACCAACTCAATCAGTCTGATGCATCTATCATATATCATCAAAGTATTTGACTTCTTCTTGGCCAACTGCACATGTCATCAGGAACCATTGCGCTGTTGAACTCTTGCACCCATGCACTCTTGCACTTGTTGTCAACTCTGATTCGCGCTCCAGTATCCGACACTGTCACTCTGATCTGCCTGCATCACTCCAACTGATCTTGCTACTGCTGCGCTGTGGGCACCTCGTAGCTAGGTTCAATCCATGAGATCCACACCATCTCATGAATCTGCCCATAAATCTCCTCTTGGGATCAATCATGCATGCCGCCCCACCTCACACCTGGTGGTATAGCTGCATGCACTCCCTCTGCCCGTCTGGCACGAAATTTTTCTGCATGAGTGGTTTCTCCCACTCCATGATCCTCTTATGGCTGCTCCACACCCCGAGGTTCACTATCACCTGCATGCAAAACTTGCTCCCTCTCAAGCTTTAGTTGCATGTCTTTCTCGCCTGCATGCAACACTTGCTCCCTCTCAAGCTTCAGTTGCATGTATTCCTTCCGCTTCCCATCAGTAGGAAGCTCCGTAGACATCCCTTCTACTTCAAGTCTGTAGAGATTCTTTGCTTGAATCCCAACCTTCTTGACTTGTCCCATTGCCTTGTGCCGAAGGAAAAATTTTCCTTCTCTAAAGACAACTTCATACCCTTTATCCTCTAACATTGCGACTGAGATCAAATTCTTTGTTAGACCTGGTACATGCAATACATCTTGTAAAATAATGAGTTTACTTGACTCCCTCTGAAAGGTTATGGTACCAATGCCTGTCGCATTGTATCGTCCACTGTCGCCCAACTCAACATGCATCTGGATACCTTTCTCCACCAAGTCACTGAAAAGATTTGCATCTCCCGTCATGTGAAAGGAAGCGCCACTATCAATATACCACCCCGATCCCAATGCACTAGAAAACATGCATGCGATCAATGAGAAGTCCAGCTCAAATTGCGAGGCAAGAGCCTCACCAGCTACAGATCCAGCAGCCTGCTTGTTCTTCTTCTTCTTTGGGCAATTCGTGGCGTAATGTCCATGATCGTGACAGTGAAAACACTTTACTTTGGACATGTCACGCTCTTTACCATCCACACCGGATTGAGAAGCCTTCTCCTTGCCCTTCCCCTTCCTTGCTTTGGCAGCCAAAGCGCAGTATTCTTCATCAGCTCCCTTTGATGAAGATCCATCTCTGGTATTCCGCCTGATCTCCTCCTGCATGAGATCTGACCACAGTCGCTCCCATCCCAGCAACTTCTCCCGACCATTAACACTATCTTGATATGAATGCCAAGCCTTCAAAAGACCAAGGAGAGCCAGGTCCACCATATCCTCATCTTCGACAGTCACCCCCACACTTCCCAGCTCATCTCTGCACTGAGTGAACTTCATGAGGTATTTTGCGATGCTATCGCCTTTCTCTATCTTGATGTTCCTGAGTCTATCTTTGAGCGCCAGCTTCCTTTGGTCACTCTTGCTTTGGTATAGATCTGTCAAAGCTTTCCACATCAAATATGGAGAAGCCTTTCAATGCAGGCTGGATACAATGTGATCCTTTACGCCCTCCAACAGGATCCTTCGACACTTTGCTTGTTTCTTTCGCCAGGCTTCCACAACATCAGCATCATTAGAATTAGGCTTTGGAATCTCTTTCTCCACGAATTCCAACAGCCCATGATCGTCTAATATAGCCTCCATGTGGTCCTTCCATGCAACATAATTCGAACTTCCTTCCAAGGCATATTCGAGTCGCAAACCGATGAAAGACATTTTCACCGCGGCACCAAGAACGCAAATCTGCAAATTCGAATTTCACCACCAGCTGATAACTCAATCGCTTCCAATCTAAACTTGAGAACAAATTATTTCCAAATTAGAGATTGACTGCATGGGCTTTTACCAGAACTTTCACTTTCCAAAGAAAGATGAATCCGGAGGCTATCTGGCCCGTATGCAGGCTCTGTCCGAGGAAATAAGTTTGCAATCACCGTAATAGATCTCGACAATTAATATCGCTCTGATACCATGTAGAAATTAGCTGAATAAATCACTTATTCAATGAAGATTAACCTGATCATACATCAATTTCGAATTGCATGCATAACACATAACCTTCTTCTACAATTAATTGTCACATGCGGAAGAATAGAAGCGATAGCACATCAAATTATCACACACATTAACACAGTATGTATGGGGGAAGCTTATAGCTGAAAACCCCGCAGCTGTAGTATATTATAAATGGAGAGAACATGCAGCAAATACATAGTACAAACTCCTCACAAGTACTCAGTACTATCTCCCAAAGCTGCACAAAAACTAGCTTGGTTTTGAACAAGTCACAGGTTCAAAACACACCCACTACTTCTTTGCCTCTATTGCGCAATCAAGGCTGGTCTAAATAGAGATCCAGGTTTGAATCTCATTGGCTTCAACTGCGCAATTGTCATTGGTAATTTCCTCCAAAATTAATTGCACATCTCACTGGCCAGTGTATATGACGATAGCTAACTCAACCCTTTCATCTACCTCTGTCATATGCATGTGTTTGTCACTTTGATTCAGAAATAGAAGTGTGTTCTTTTCGAGTTGAATAATAGGTTAATAATTAGTGGATAAATATTATTTAAATTCACACAACTATTCTCTAAAATGTGATAGCAGAATAAACTAAATACAACTAGTCCAACTAGTTAACAGAACACCATCTCCATCAATATCGCATCAACTCTCCCGAACTCCCATACACGCCAGGCTCTGTTGAAGTCAATAGCCATTAAATACCTAACCATAGGAAGCAATAAATCCTTACGATTATTTTTGTACCCACCTACAGAGGTCAGGCAGAAGTGCTCAGAAATGGCTGAGTTTAGAGTCCAAATATTGTTAAGGGTAAATAATATTTGTTGTTCTGTTTTAATTAACGGTCTAAAAAATATAGACTTGACCTAATTGTGAAAATGAGGTCAATCTAATTTCACTAAACCAATCATCCAAAAAAATGACATGCCTAAGCTCCAGGTCCACCAGTCCATATGTCTAAAAATAGATTTTTCGACAAAAATCACATGTGTGGTCCCCACCTAGTTTAGGTGATCACTTTCCAACTAGGATCAGGAAAGATGTTTCAGGAGGCCTCCTTCACTATTTCTTGTTGCCATTTTCAACATAATCCTCAAAGCCACCTCTACCCTCCTGGGTCAATTCTACCCGATTTCAACCCCCTTGGCCCCGTCCCTCCTGGCCATTGCCCTGCTGGTCAGATTCCTTTCCTCGCTCCCCCTCTCAGAGCTTCTTCCATCCCTATCTTGACCACCCTCTCCCTACCCAACTTGACCTTCGGTATACCCATCTGGTACCTTAGCCCCCCAGCCACTACCCCGCCTGGTCAACCCAAACCATATCTTGCTCTAACCCCGGTTCAACCGATACCCATGACATCTACCACTGCCCCAATTCCTCATTCACCCCATCCGACACCTCCTCCTATTGCAACCGTGTCGGGTAACCATAACAAAGCCCGTAGGGGAGCACCAAAGAACAAGGTTACCCCGACCACCTCTACCCCTCCTCGACCTTCAAAGCATACCATCACGTGTGCTTTGTGTGATGTTGTTGGTCACGCCACCCATACCTATCCTCAATTGCCTCATCTCAAGCCCATGGTTAATGTCGCGTTCCCTCAGTCCATGGTCCCGGCAGCCTCTGTTCCTTCCGCGACCGCAGCCAAGAACCCCAAGACTATTCACACTAACCACTCCTGTGCTTTGTGTGATCTCCATGGCCATTACACCCACCTTTGTCCCCACCTCGAGGACTTTCACTCCTCTTTAGCAACAGTCCGCCAATTCGAGGCCAAGTGCAACGAGTCCACCTCTCCCCAATTTGCTCGTTTTACTTCGACAGAACTACCAAACATGACTGCTCCCATTGACATTCCCCCTCCTGATTTCAAGTTGACGGAGCATTCATCTACCATTTAATACCTATCATCATCCATGAGACCCTCGGGGAACATTCCCCCTAAATCCTCCCCTGTTGTTTCACTTGACCTTCCTTCAACGATCACCCTGGGCCCACGATCAGTAGATCCTTTATCTGCTTACTCTTCTGTCACCCCTTGTGACGATGCGCATGTGAACCTCTCTTCTCATGATGATGAGTCAGGTAGCTTCACTGCATCCAGTGGTCTTTCTTCCACCAGTCACCCCATCTCCTATCACGATGACGACATTATGGTAGAAATCATCTCCCCTGATTTTCCCTATTCCCCCTTACATTGGAACCATGCATTCAAACCACATCCACCTTGTGGCCATTACATTGCAACCCAATGTTTGGGTAAGGGAGCACCCATATTTGAGAGACCAGGAGAAGTAATTCTCCACACCTATCCTAGTGTATCTCGTCACGACAACTCTAGTACCATTATCCTTCCACATCTAGAAGAACCTCTAGAGTCCCATACAATTTCAGATCACTCTCGGGATGATACCCCTTATCGTTCCTTCATTTTACATCAACAACCCAATCTCTTAGACATTGCGGTTGACCAACCTATGGGTTTTCTAGGAGAGCATCAATTCATTATCTCCAAATCCTCTATTTGGTATTGTGACACCAAGTATACCAACCCTAAAACTTAAAGGCCATTTGATTCATATATGCAGTCCTAACAAGAGATTGGTAATCCTCCATTTCCTTTCTCCAACTGCATAACCATAAAGAAACCAAATAGGCACACTATATCCTTAAAATGCGTTTAGATCCCCTTTTTTCTAAATACATTTTGGCATGACCACAACATGCTTGGGGGCACCTATACCCCTTAACCATAACCCTCCTTCAAATCGTATTTTCTCACTTACAACACATTCCAGTGGGGACACCACTTTGCCCCACACTCCTTGCTATTCATGATAATTTCTGTCATGAGATACCATTTTATACTCATGATTTTTATGGTCCCCATTGGATCTATCCTTCATTTCATTATCATCATTATTTTCCATCTGTTAGTAGCTCTACTATTTTCTCCCGTGCCTTAGTTGGGGATCCATTATTGCCTCAACTATGGTGGACCTCCTTCTATCGACATCAGCTAAGTTACTCCAGAAGCCAAGTCTAAGGGGGCAGTGTACCTTGGTTCGAGCTCTTTTCAGCATGATCGTGATCTATACACTTGATGGTCCAGTGATGCAATAGCAGCTATTGGTGATTCCCGGGTGTGTGTGAGATGTCTCAACCCTCATGAGGGGGTGGCCCTTCAGGTAGCCCCCCACATGCCCGGATAACTTCTTCATTGCAAGCCCTCGATGCAGCTCCTCGTATTTGATGATATCAGCCTACGCCACTTGCAGCACCCCTTCGATTTGCATGTATCAGTCAGATTTTGTGAGCCCTTCCCCGTGTGTAGGGGTAATTTGGGTATATTTGTATCTCATGTACTAAACTGTCATTGTATAAGTCCTGATGATTATTCTAGGCATAGCATGTATGTGGCATTCATCATTCTATTTCTCTGGCTCATGTTTTGGCCAGCACCTGTTTCATTATTGCGTTCCGTGGTTTTCTAGGCGCCTTATTTTTTGCACTATTGTTTCGGCGGGCATGGGTATGCCTTCCCTGCCACCTTTAGCATTGGTACCACTTCATAAACTTGAGACTTGTTGCACCTGTAAGTCTCGTCTCCTCAGGGTCTAGTTCTTTAACACTTTAGATTACCCTACATTCCTCTCTCTCACTTCCATCTTACTGTCTAGTGATTGAGTTCTTACAACTCACTTCGGTCATACGATTTGCTCCTAATACTCGTATGTTGGGGGGCAATCTGTTACACCATTTTTTGGTCATCTAACCTATTATTATTAGATGAACCCAAGTACACCATGTAAGACCAATTTTACCTAAAGTAAAATTTGCTTTCACCACATTTGTTTATATTGCATGGTCATATTTAACCCAAAACAAGGATATCAATTAAATAAATCATTATTTATTTAATTATTTCCTAATAATAAGTTATTTAAATCATATTCTTAGTTAAATTTGACTAAATCATATATAAATAATTAAATAAACCATTATTTATTTAATTATATTCCCCTCATTTCCCTTAAATAATAAATAAATCATTTATTTATTTGTTATTTATAAATAAAGGAATTGACCCAAGTCAAAAACCCTTTTCCCTCCAACAAATATAATAAAGTATTCCTAAAGGGTGATTCTAGAATATGATTAATAATATTTTATTCATGCACCGAGTTCTAGAACACCCCAATATTTTGTTATAAATATAAGGATTTTTCCCATTCATTATTCACCTCCATTGCATTAGATCTCACTAGATCTACTCTTGGTCACCATTTTCATTTGTTTGCATTTTGAACTCCCATTGAGTTCCATATTTGTCTAGGTTTTCCATATCAATAGAAGAGAGGAATTTTAGATCTAAAACACTGAGGACTTCCAAGAACTCATCCCACTGAGGAGAACTGGAAAACACCTTTCTTGTTTTCCTCTCAGGTGCCCCATTCTTTAATGTAATATAAAATTCTTTCAAATATATTGTTCTTGTCTTGTCCATTGGATGCATGGAGCCATTTTACATTTTATCTGCTTAATGTCTTTTGTGCTTAGATCTAACTTTATGCAGCAAAATTAAAGATATTTTGCAGCCATTATTGATGTTAGGGCTACTTGGTATGCGTAGCTAAAGTGATCTTTTATGGCGAAAGATTCATACTAACAAGTCTAAAAGGTGTTTGTCCTATCAAATTCTTGCATGTTGTTTTGTATTCCCATCGTACTATTGGAATCCTCATATCCCAATCATTTTTGTTGATATTTCATACTTTGGTTAGATAACTATCCAAAATATTGTTAAAATCTTCAACTATTCCATTTGTGAGAGGGTGATAAGGAGTGCTCTTGTGATGATGTAATTGAAATTCCTCAGTTAATGATTCAATGATATGATGCAAGAAATTTGATCCTCTGTCACTCATAAAAATCTTCGAGCACCCAAATATGGACAAAATGTACTCAAAGATGAACTGTAGAGCAGTATATACACTGCAATCCTTTACTGGCTTCACTTCTACCCATCTAGTTAGGTAATATGTACCAGTGATGATGTACCTCACATCAGTCTTCTTCCCTAATGGATTAATCAATCCAACACAATATATTTCCCATCTATCAAATACTTGTAATGTCACTTGTGGGTTCAAAGGAATTTAATCTCTCCTAGATGGTATTCCAGTTCTTTGAAAAGCATCGCAGGATCTACAATATTCTTTTTCATCCTTATGTAATGTACACCACCATAATCAAACTCTCAAAATCTTCTACGTAGTGGCTTTTCCTGCATAATGTCCTCCTGCAACTCCACCATGAGCTTCTTCTAAAATGATATGTTTTTCATGCTCAGAGACATATTTGTGCAATATTTCATCTAGCCCCATTTTATACAAATGTCTTGCAATCAAGGAAAAATCTAATGCCTTAACTACCAGCTCCTTTTTCTACTATGTAGTGTACTTGGAAAGTTCCATTTCTGTAGTAAAAAACTGAATAATGTCTATGAAGTGATCGTCTACAATCCTTATTGAAAATAACTGCGCATCGGGTAGGTCTCTTCAATGTTTTTGGTTTCTTCGCCTGTTTCGATCCTTGACAGATGATAAAGTCCAACATTCAATCTTCCTGGCTTAACTATAACTTCAAAATCATACTCCTAAAATAACAACCATCTAGAAATATTTCCTCCCAGTACCGACTTGTTCATAAAATACTTCAGCACGGAGTGATTTGTGAACATATTGAAGTGCACTCCTATGAATAACTCCTAAATTTCTGCAGTTCATACACCATAGCCAATCCTTCACGTTCTATTGTAGAATAATTATTTTCTACCTTGGAAAATTTCCTGCTTGCAAAAGCTATGCGGTGATAGATATCTCCATCACCTCATTGTGCTAGTACTGAACCCAATGCTATGAAAGAGGCATCAACATGAATATGAAAATCTTTTTTCCAGTTTGGAAAAACTAGAATCGATGCAGTTACCATCTTCTCCTTCAGTATGTCAAGGCTCTTTTGGCATTCTTCATCCCAACAATAAGTAATATCCTTCTTCAGCCAATATGTCCCAGTGTTGTGCGTAGTTTCTTCACTGCCTTAGGTGGCTCTAGGTTCACAATAACAACAATCTTCACGGGGTCTACCATCAATCCCTGTCTAAAAACCACATGTCCCAATAGTATACCAAAAGGTACAAAAAAAATTCACTTCTTCAAGCTCAATGATATTTGATATTGCCTGCATGTATCCAACATCAATATTAAGTTCACGACATGTTTCTTTAGTAGTCCAAAGACTGTCCAGTCATCGAAATAAACCTCCAAATATTTGTGGATATATTCCTTAAAAGCTACGACTGCTACTCTAGAGAATATTACAAGAGCATTATTCAATCAAAAAGGCATGATTGTATACTGAAAATATCCCCATTCAGTGGAAAACATTGTCTTACTCTTGTCTTTTGGTGCAATTCTAATCTGATGGCAACCCGAAAACCCATCTGCAAAAGAGTAGGCCTCTTTCCCTCCAACATTATCCAATACATCATATTTAAAAGGTGTAGGGAATGTGTCAAGCACACATTCATCATTCAGCTTCCTGAAATCGACACAAGTTCTAATTTCAATTTTTTTCTTCTTCTCCTGAACAACCATAAGACTTACCCATTCAAATTCCTCAACAAGTTCAATTATCCCAACCTTGATCATCTTGTCCAATTCTTCCTTAAATTTTTCCTTGTATTTTGGGTTCAATATATATGGTTTTTGTTTTACAGGCTTTGCATCTGGCTTTAGATTAATCCTCATAACTCTGAGGTCTCCTACTATTCCCTTTAGTTCATAGAACTTTGTGGGAAAGAGCTATTGATATTCATGCAATAACTTTGCAACCTTGCTAACTATATATGCATCCCAATAATCTCCAATCAATGTGAAATTTGGTTCCTCTTATGTCCCTATATTCACCTTATGCATCTTCACTGACTGTGTTATGTCAAGTATCTCAGGTTCTGGTCCCACAACCTTGCATTGTCCTTTTGATTCTTGGATATTAATATTGCATGGATCTTCCTCATTCGATTCTGCTGTCACATTATAGCATTCTACTGCAACTTTCAACTGTGTGGCCCAAGCATGTTGTGTCTAGGTTAGCCTAGTTGTATTCTTAAAAATATTTTCTATGACTAATTGAAGAGCTTCATCTATGTACTAATAGTCATTTTGAAAACTAAAAGTCATTAAGAATCCTTCAACCAAGTCTTCCCAATTTGTTGTTCCATGTTGTAGCTTGGTTTCAAGACACCAATTCATAAGTATCCCCTCTAATGTGTGAATGAATGTATGTAGCCATTCTGGTGCTGGATCTTCGCCCAAAATCATAGTCCAATGAAAAAATTCCCCCATGGGTAATCCTGCCATCATATTTCTCTTCGAGTCTAGTATTTACTCGATCAAATCTAATCTTCATAAATCTGTGATATTCTCTCCAGCTTCCAATATTCCATTTACATGTACCCCACCATCTAGTAGGTGTAGATCTTAGCACGACATCAAAATCCCGAAACCTTTGTTCTTCAGGTACTACTCTTTCAAATCCATTAAGAAAAAAATTGACATCTCCTATCCCGTCTTGGTAACGAAAATTACACACCTTTGTAGTGACGCAATGAAGTGATATTGTAATTCTATTACATCACCGAGTAGAAAATTTCATGCAACATATTCTGTCAATTCTCCATTTCTTCATCAGAATCTAAGATGCATGAACTATTCTTCTCCCAGCTTAGGCTTCTGTCTACAGTGGTATTGATCCAATATTCATCATGCACATTTAGTTTATAGATATGATCGATATATGCATCGTGGTATTCATACTGAGCAAGCTCTATGTACTGTGCTCCTTATAATGGGTCTAGAGGAACAATGACCCTCAGATCGACTTGCTCAAACACCATATTTATCCTCTTAAGATTGATTATTGCATCAATATCAAACACCCAGTTAAATCCAAGCAGTGCTGGATATGGATTTTTGTCATCTAAAATCTCAATTACTTCAAAATTTGCCATAGCACACTGTTATAGCATCATTTATCGCCATCATATACTTGATGAATTATGCATTGGCCTTGGGCAACCCTTCCCTTCAGAATTTGACATATTTCTCAAAAAACAGTTTCTTAAAACCCATACACAACTCTGCCCAGAATTTTCCGCATATAAATGTGAGTCCATACATAGAGAACCACATATGTCTTTTTAAACATTAAAAATATATATAATTTCCCTATTTTAGAGGTGGGGTTCACGGTTGTTACTATAAATTAACTACCCCATCCCATGGCCTAACTGTTCCCAACTGCAAAAACTAATTTGAGGGAGTATCAAAGCCCCTCAAGGGAATGACTTGGGGAAGAGAGAGAGAAATATAGATACTATACATTGTTGGAGCCCTATCCAAGTCTGATATATTCCTTGTGCCTCCTGCACTTCCCAGATATTTTTAGGAAACCCTTGTTTCCTTGAGATGTTCACTCACCTTATGTGACATCCATTGTGCACTACTCTTGGAAGAAGTTTTGTGAGGCTAGGGCTGGACGGATCCAGAGGATGGTATGCTCGAAGGTCGTGGCAGATTTCAGGTGATCTCTCCACAATTGTTTACTGTACATGTCATTAATAAAAGAAGTTTCATATTGTTCCTGATGTTTACGTGTCATTTATCTCTTATACATGGAGTACCCATGTTTCATACTTTCGATTGACCCTGCTACACGTGAAGTGAGAAATACACGAAAAACGTGATTGCAATCATGTTTTTTCATGTATTTCTCATTTTTCGCATAGCAGGGTCCATCAAAAGTATGCAACATGGGTATTACTTGAATGAGGAATTAAATTTTGCATCGAACGATTACTCTCGCTTGAAATTTGAGTAAAATATTTGGGAGATAAGTTGAAAATATGAGTTGAAAAAGTAGTTTTATTATTTTATTATTTTTTAATCTTTTTACCCTTTTACTTAAAAAATGGTGAATCATCCCCCATGGTTGAAATCATCATATTGAATCCTATTGGTTCCTATAAATTTTATTTTGGTTGTACACTTTTCTTAGGAGGCCCATTTTAGACCTCAAAATTCCCCTAATGAAATGTCATTCATGCAGAGTAATCACAGATGCACCATCAACTTAGATTAATACAACACAATATCTCAAATAAGTCCACTCATACCTAGATGTCATAACCCTAACCATCTGCATAGGCCAATCCAATTTAACATGATATATAGAAGATGAGGATATTAATTCTATAATCCTAATTATCTACATAGGCCAATCCAATTTAACATGATACATATAACATTAGGATATTAATGCTATAACCCTAATCATCAAGTCACTAGCATATACAAACAACAATTATATATCATGCTTGTCAACAATATGTAAGCTAATCATAAATCTAACTATCATACAACAACAACAGGTTAACCTATAACATGCTCATCAACCACATATAAGTTATCTAATATAAAACAACAATATCAATGCATACCACCACAGGTTGTTATCGTTCATGACTCTCCCTATAGATCATATGAGAAACATTGATCCAAGTGGATATTGGTGGCCACCCACATATTCCACTGGACCCCCACCATTGTCTCTTCCAGCCTTTTACTTTCCTTAATTATAGCACATTTTAATATTTTTAGCATTTTTCGGGTTGTGAACTTCTGGAGCCGTTCAACTTTGAAAATTCAACTTCATCATTGAGCTACTTGGATTGGGTTACTAATTCAGAAATCTAGAAATTTTGGAAATGCCTTGTAGCGAAATAGTAGTATTTTTTTGTTGTTTTTTAGAACATTTTAATAAGATTCGTTGGAGTTGATTACAATTGTATTAGGTCATAAAAATTTTCAATTTAATGAAAAAATTCACCCCATTACATTTTCACTTGATCAGGTTAGGCATTTGATAGGTTAACTAGCTCACTAGTTCTTGAATTTCCAGTTTTTAGACTAGTAATTTTCTGTTATTTTTAAGCATGTGTTAACATAGGAATTTTGGAGTGATTCCACTTGGAATAGAGTCCTAAGACAACCTAATTAATAAAAAAAAATTCCCATATATTTTTCATTTAATTTACTTGGCCATTTGGTGACTTATCTCCTCATGTAGAAAAATGAGACTTCCTATAGCAAAACAAGACTTCCTGTAGCACTCCTATAGCATGTGCATACTTGACCATAGTTTCTCCCAAAATTTGGTTTTTGTCACTTAGGATTGAATCATGACCCCTAGGATATAAATCCATGATTGAGGAGTAGAAAAACCACTTAGGACATGCATTTTTACAAAGTATATTAGGCCTATTTATTTGAATTCATGCTCTTAGAATTTTTTATTTTTTTTCTAAATAATTCTAATTCTATTTATAAAATATCAGTACAAAACTACCGTAGCTTCAGTTGTGAAAGCCTGAAGTTGGTTTTGTAGCTCAAAAATTCATGTATTCGGACTGCCCCAAAAGGGGAAACCAGTCCCTTATAGTCATATTTTTCCGCCCTTGCAGGGGAAACTGACCTGAAGTGTAGCTTATAAAACCATATAAACAAAATATGCCTAAGAGCATTTAACACAGGAGAATTAATCTCCTTCAACATACGAGAATTAAACAAAAACATAGAGAATAACCCATTGAACCTGGGCTGCAACGCCATGTTCCAGCTGTAGAGCTCGTGGTCACTTTTCATTAACCTGAGGTGGGGGTTCTTCCACGATACGACATCAGTACCCCGCTCTGCTACTGTCCTCCTCATCGGTGGTGTCATCAGAGGTTGTAGCTACATCCTTCCCTTTGTCCTAAGCTTTGGCCTCTTTGTCCTGAGCTTGGCCATCTTTATCCATACCCTGCATGGCCTGCTTGTCTATAGCCTTAGCTGGTTCCGAAGGAGGCTGATGGGTGAGGATTTGAGTGGGAGTGGAACCCGCAGCTTCCTCCCGGAGAGTAACTGTGATGAACACAGTGACTGTAGGGCGGTCCATAGTGCATTCGAACTGAAACTCAGCCCTCTATGAGGTTTGGCGAAGAGTGATAGGGGAAACAGGGTGCTAAGGGCTAGCGAGTGAGGGGGACACGACATGGAGAGGCTACGAGGGTGACGTGATGTGGGAAGGGTGCACCGACCCAGAGCAGCTAGCTCCTCCGTGACCACTACGCGTTTTTGGATAATTCCCGAGAGAGAATTCTTCAGACGAGGGTTTAGGGTTGGAGGAAGAGCGAGAGCAGATTGCCCTGCCTCAACTGCTTCCTCTTCGACTACGCATGCAGTGCCTGAGGTGGGGCATTTTTCCTATGAAACGAAGGCTAAATGGGCAGAATTATAGGCAGAGGGAATACTTAGCAACAAAGAAAGATGGAACGCACTCTAAACAGGACTGAGACCTCTTGGGGCAGAGAAAACTCTGAGAAAAATGGAATTCAAGCAGCATTTCAAGGCATCAAAGTAAAACACAGCGCCTCCCAGTCTGCGTGCGAGCGCTAAGCTCGGTGCAAGCACGAGGGTGGCAACAATTCTGCAAGGTGTGAAGCCAAGTAGCAGAACGGGCGTCAGCAATTGGTTTGAGGAATGGGGCCATTATAAACAGAGTGTGGAGCATGCAGGATTAAACACAGAGAGGCGGGGAGGTGACCCAAATGCTTTGCAGGCTGGCCAAGTTAATGAGATGATAAATGCGTAGGTGGGAGGCCATATGGCCATCCCATGCGCCGTGCCTTGGGACGTTTGCCCCATCAATGCGGTGAACCATCCACATCTGGAACTGCAATATCTTTGTGCACCAAAGTGGTGCAAGCCTGTAGAAGAGCACTCTCATGGAGAATGTTGAGGGGGCCATGTATGAGCGTTTTAGGTCTTTCCACTCCCACATTGGCCAGAAAATCAGCCACTTTGTTGCCATCTCATTTGATGTGGATGAACGAGACTGCCTTATGGATCTTGAGCCATTGTTCCAACTTTTTGAGCCTCGTGGCAAGTCTCCAGCTAGTGGCTACTTTAGCTGCAGTGGTGCCCCAAAGGAGTTGATTAGCTATGTTTATTAACACCTGTGAGTCTCCTTCAATGACAATGGGAAAGTAATTATTCAACTGAGAAATGTATAATCCCTGCCACAAACCTTCCAACTCAGTTGAGTTGTTGGTATCCCAGCCAATAGAGCCGACGTAGATTTCTATGGGAGTATCGCTTGAATCTCTGAAGATGCCTCCAAATCCAGCTGGCCCGGGATTCCCCTTAGAAGCACCATCAAAATTCAGTTTGATAAGCCTAGATGAGGAAGGAGACCAATGATTTGGGATGTTCAAATTTCTCTTAGCTTTATTGGTACGATTGTGAGTAATCGTGAGTTGCCAATTCTCCCAGATGGATTTTTCCTAAGGCTTTGAGGGGAGATCTTCTTCCTTCCAAGCTTGGAGGGCCAGGGATTCTTGAATGTTATTGCAGAAGGTGCGCCATATAACTTCCATCATTGTGCTCTGACTCTGAAATATTTTTTTGTCTCTCTTTCCAGATGGACCATAGGAGGAGGCCTGGAATGAGTCACCATAATGTGTTAAGAAGAGCGCTGCTATAAGGAGTCTCAGGCCAATTGCAAATGGTGTGAAGAATGTCCCCAGTAGGCTTCCTTCTTTGACAATGAAAGCTAATTTTTTCCCAGAGTGCATTTGCAAGAGTGCATGAGACCATGAGGTGCTGAATTGTCTCATCGCTTTGATTGCAATTGGGACATCATGAAGGTCCTATGAAGCCTCGTTTGATCAAGTTATCCCAGGTGAGAATCCTTTTGTGGTTGAGAAGCCAAAGGAAAGTATAAACTTTGAGCCAAATCCCTGGAGACCAAATGACCTGCCACAGGGGATCAGGAGGATCAGGGGTGGGGTGTATCAAAGAGTATGCTTCTTTTGTAGAAAACATACCCTTGGGGGTGTAGCCCCAACGCAGGATGTCTGAGTGTTCCGAGCATCTGATATTTCGTTACTGGAGTTATTCTTTTGTCTCGATAGGGGCAGTATATTCTTTAGGGACCTCAATATCCATTGGGGTTTCAGCAAATGCTTATTCCTCTTCTTCTTCTTCTTCTTTTGGTTCTTCTTCTTATTCTTCTTCTTGCACTGGTGTAGAAGGGGATTCAACATCCTGTGGGGACTATGGTTCTTTGCATGCACTAGATTCTTCATTCTTTTTCTAGGCCATTTTAATGAAATTGGCCAACAGAGTATCATCTTCGACCTCTACAAATTTTGATGTGTCCGCAAGGCCTGATAGGTTGTTTTCTTCGGGGGTCTGTGCCTGTATTGGTGTCTTAGAAGGAGTCTCTTCAACAGGTGCACTAGTTGTCTTCTTATTTAGATATGGGGCCCTTTCTTCTATTAATTTTTTAGGTTGTTTCCTTTTTGCACTAGTGCAAGAAGGACTCCCCTTTACATTCTTACTCGGACCCTTGCTTGTGTTGGTGGGGTCCTCTGTCTCCTTTCTAGCAGCTGTATTTTTATGTAGCTATTTTAACAGCACCTCCCAGGTCATGCCTTTAACTTCTAATTGTTTCTGGACCAAAATATTTATCAGGCCATGGTGATATAACTTCTTGTCGGCCTAGTCTGCCTATCCTTCCCGCACACCCTTGGCCATTTTTTCCAAGCTCTTAAGCAAAAAATGGGGGAAATCAATCCGCCACCGGACGTGTCGGCCAACTTCGAAATGTTGCAACATCCTAAAATGGTACACAAAAGTGAGGGAGTACCTTCCCTCACAGGTTATGAATTTTTGTAGGATGAAAATGAGGTCCTGCCACTGTCCCAGTAGGGCACTGCGCAAAATTCCTTTCTTCCAATCTACCTTCATATTCTTGTCGACGACGAAATGCTACCATCGCTTCCTTTCTAGTTTCTTATTTTTAAACCACTGCTCACCAGTATTTTCGAAGCCTGTCGCTACTGCTATAAACTCTTCCGTAACCTCAAATTTTAGAGGCCCAATTTTTACTCGGCCATTTTTGAAACTTCTGGCAAACTGCAGGGCCACTTCATTGTTGTGCCCGTCAAAATTTTGCAAGAATTGAAGAAAGCCTGAGTCTCGCAATAGTGCAAGACTATTGCGATACTGAGCAGTCTATTCTACCCTACTGAGAGACGAAGGTTTGCTTCGAACAGGCGGCATCACTGCTTAACGGTTATGAAAAATAAAAAATTTACATGCAACACTGGGAAAATTGGTTCTTATAGATAGGGATCCAACTGCCCACCATCCCTTCCATATTATCACCCATTCATTCCACTGAAATAGCCATGGATGCGCAACATCTTTGAGATTGTGCCAGACTGGTGCTTGCGGCGGCGTTTTAATGGCTAGGTGAGGTAATCATTACGAATGAAGGACATATAGGATTATGGTGGAAAGGGGCAATTATATCCAAGAAACAGTTAAACACTTTCGCACTCCTTCATAATTCAAAAAATAACTTTAGCATTCATTAAAAAATGTTCATGATTCTTAACTTAAAGACACCTTGTACTTTAAATAATTTTCTCCTAGTTAATATGATAGCACAAGTACTCATCGACTAAGTGAAAGGACTTATTATAAACTTTCATGATGACCACTTTCCTATGATGTATGCTATGAAAATAACAAATTGTACTATGTTTCTGACAGGGTGCATGCTTGCACTACTTAAAATATGTTATTCTGTTGGTACCATTCTGCTTGCATTATTATATAGGATGACATGCTTGCACTAGTGAAAGAATAATATCTGAAAAAAGAACAGACAATTTAAGTTAAATATAGGCTGGACTTCCAACATGGCTTCCTCGACTTATACTAGAAATTTGCTTCACCCTTTCTTGATGCTTCAGAGCATATCCTTTTTCTCTTTGTACGCGAGATCCTGCAATGAATTCATGAGGGAACAAAGAAGTGGGAAAAGGGAAATTTTAGAATGGGAAGGAATTTTGTTACAGGGATTCCAGGAATAGTACCACAAGAGGCGATAAACAGAAGTGGGATAGGGAAAAAAATTCATGGGTAAAGTGGGGTTTTTACGAAACGGATAGGGTAAATTCAGAAGAATATGGGAAGGTTAATCATTCTGGGATTGAAGAAGAAAACTGAGGGAACATTACGAAAGTGGAATATGAATAAAGACAGAAAATTTTCTGGAAGGTCTTCCTGCACTGGTGCAAGAAAAATAATTGCAGCGAGAATTAAGCGTTACTTGAATAAAAAAATATCCTTGCTAATTACCCCAATTGTATAAAGGTTGGTTCTGTTGAACCTGCTATTACTTGGTGGTCGCTAGCATATCTAAAGATCAAGCAGAATTCTCTTTTTATTAGAAATTTTTTATTTTCCTTCCAGCAAGTTGGTTTTTAGGTTGATCCTTCTGCAATCATGTCAGCGAACTGATTTTCATAATTACAGGAAAATATTTTTTCTTTACATTTTATTAAAAAAAAAATTGTATTTAATTTTAATTTTTTTAAAGAAGAATAAGAATTCATGTTTTCAAAAGGTTGGTATTTCCATTCACCACTACCGTCCCAAATTGCTGTTGGACTTACTGTGTAAAATATTTCTTGGCAAGTGGCTGAAAATACTTCTTTAAACTGTGTCCCTTTACCAAGAATACTGAATTTTGTCCATCGATAGTTTTAACTTCTACTGCTCCATTCTTGAATACTCAAATCACTTCATAAGATCCCATCCAACGTGTATGGAACTTTGCTTTAAAAATTTTAAATCTAGAATCACAAAGGAGCACCCAATCACCTGGTTGGAATTGCTTTTTCTAAATAGACTTGTCATGCCACCTTTTGCGTTGTTGCTGAATTAGTATGTTCTGCTGAACAACATCCCTACGAAATTCATCTAACTCATTTAATTGGAGAATACATTGTTTTTGTGCCTCAGAGAGATCTAGTCCTAACTAAACTGCAGTTCTGAAAGTTTTGATTTGGAATTCAATTGGTGATAGAACCTGTTTGCCATATACTAGCTCATATGGTGTATGTCTCGTGCTATTTCTCCAAGTGGTTTTGTATGCCCACAAAGCTTCTGGTAATCTTTCATCTCAGTCTTTTCGATGCATATTTATTGTCTTTGTAAGAATGGACTTGATCACTTTGTTTGTGGATTCCACCTGGCCATTTGCTTGGGGGTGATACGACATGGATTTCCTGTGTCAGATCTTGTATTTCTCCTTCACACCCTGTACCAGATTAGAAATAAACTGCAGACCATTGTCAGAAAAAATTTCTCTAGGCACACCAAATCTAGTAAAGATTTCAGTAAAAAGAAAATCAACAACAACTTTTTTTTTATCAAAGGAAAAAAATTTAGCTTCTACCCATTTTGTGACAGAATCTGTACAAACCAAAATATGCTTTTTACTTAATGATGTTGGATTTATTGGCCCTATTAAATCAATAGCCAATTTTTCAAATGGCTCAATCATAACTTGGGTGCATTAAGGCATTTCATTGGTTTGATTAGGCTGGCCCACTCGTTGACAACTATCACATTGCCTGACATACTGTTTGGCATCCTTAAACAAGGAAGGCCAAAAGCAACCAGCACACAATACTTTATATGTAGTCTGCTTATTAGCGAAGTGGCCTCCACAAGGTTCATCATGAGCAGATTTAAATATGTCAAAAAATTCCTCCTCTCTTACACATCTACAGATAATCAGGTCTGGACCAGTGTAAAGGAGATCTCCTTGAATGCAGGAGTATGCAACACTTTTCTGAATAATATTCCGCTTTTCACGAGCGGACAAGTGGGGTGGTGTTTTCCCAGTAACCAAGTAATTATCAATTTCAACAAACCATGGAGAATCTGTTGACAAAGAAAAAAGTTGTTCATCCTGAAAATCATCATTAACAGTAGTTGCTTCACCAGGATGATCTAATATAGAAAGAAAATCTGCTACAACATTAGGTTTCCCTACTCTATCAACAATAGTAACATTAAATTCCTGCAACAATAGCACCCACCTAGTCACTCTACTGCTATTCAATGGTTTGTTCATCAAATATTTAATCGCGGAATGATCAATATGTACAAATACTTCATATCCTGTAATATAGTGCTTGAACTTATTAATTGCAAAAATTACAGCTAAAAACTCTTTCTCTGTAACTATATAATTTAATTCAGCGAAAGACAAATTATTACTAATATAATAAATAGCATAGGATTGCTTATTTTCCTATTGTCCTAAAGCTGCACCAATAGCCAAATCTGAACCATCAGAGGAAATGTGAAAAGGAAGGGACCAGTTAGGACCTCTCAAAACTGGTGCCTGTACCAACTTTTCCTTCAAAGTTTCAAAAGACTATTGGCAAGCTGTGGACCAAGAAAATTCATTATCCTTAGCTAGAAGTCGGAAAAGAGGGGCAGCTATCTTAGAAAATTTTTCAATGAATCTTCTATAGTAACTAGCATGTCCTAAAAAACCTCTTACTTCCCTTTGAGTTTTGGGTGCAAGAAGATGCAGAATTATTTCAATCTTTCAGGGATCAACCTAGATACCTTTACTAGAAATCAAATGGCCAAGTACCCCTCCCGCTTTGCACATTAATCTACATTTCTTGTCACTCAAGGCGATATGGGCTTCCTGAAAACGGAGAATTACTTTCTCTAGATTTTTGAGAGCTTCCTAAAAAGAATCACCAAACACAGAGAAGTCATCCATATAAATTTCTACAAATTCTAGCTCAGCAAAAATGGCTAGGACTGCCCTTTGAAAGGTAGTCGGGGCATTACATAAACAAAAGGGAAGCACTGTATAAGAAAATTTACCCCATGGACATGTAAAAATAGTTTTATCCTGATCTTCGAGTGCAATCTGTATCTGGTTATAGCCACTGAAGCCATCCAAAAAGGAAAAATATTTCTTTCCTGCAAGGGTGTCAAGAACCTGGTCAATGAAAGGGAGAGGGAAGTAATCTTTGAGAGTGTCTTTGTTTAATTCTCGATAATCAATATAAATATACCATCTTCCATATTTCTTAGGTACTAACACTAATGGAGAGACCCACTGACTGTCGAAAATAGGATAGATAAAACCGACATCCAAGAGTTTATGTACTTCTTCCTTCACAATATCTCTTAGAGTTGGATTCATTTGCCTTTGGGGTTATCAGATAGGCCAGGTTCCTTCCTGAATATAGATATGATGTGTACAAGTTTCAGGAGGAATGCCCTTCATATCTTCATAGCCCCAAGCGAAGGCACTAAGATTGTTTTGCAACAAATTCACAAGATGCCCCTGCTGAGATGAGTCCAAATCTGAACTAATATGCAAGGATTTACAGGGCTAATCTCAACAAGACTAGTATCAGGCTCAGGAGTACTCAAGGGAGTGGTCAAATGCATCAGTACAAAAGAATGAGAATCATGATTATCTTGAAAATCTAGGCTAAAAATCTGGCTCAATGGCTCAAAATTAGGCATAGTGTCTAGATTATTCAGGAAATCTTGAATCTCATCTTCTTGTGAAGACCAAGTATAATGATGGATAAGGGAAATGCACTGAGTCTCTTCATCACTGCTTTGATCAAACCACAAATTATCTCAAAGGTCCTAAATGGATCTGGTAAGGGGGTATAAGGTAACTTTCTTCCTAGAATCTCCATGCGAAATATACATATCACTGGAACGAAATCCAATATATGCATTGGCCGTAGCAAGCCATGGTTGTCCCAAGATCAAGGGTTGTCCTCCTACTGGGTTCTTTGGCTAAAGCACAATGAAATTAGTAGGATATTCCCAGGAATCTAATGATATGATCACATCATCCAATACTCCTTCTAGCTTAATTTTAGATCTATTTGCTAATTCAAGCACAGTGGGATTAGGGAAAAGATTATCCATGGTTTGCTTAGTCATGACATTAATGGCTGCCCCCAAGTATAAAAGAACATTAAAGATAAGGACATTACCAATCTGAACTAAGACAACAAGGTTCCCAGGATTAGTATATTTTTCCATAGACACACATCCCGTCATAAACTCTGTTGCCCTACCAACAAATTGAATGGTTTGGGGTTCCACTCTCTTCCTCCTGGGTTTCTTGAGAAAAATTTCCTTGATAATATTGGTACAAATGGGGATCTCTTTAATGGATTGAAGTAAAGGTATCTTAATGAAAAGATTCCGAAGCTCAGATGCTAAAATAGTCTCAGAAATAGGCTCACTTCTTTCCATTACTAGCCTCTCTGGGAGGGAGGCTGGTTGGAAGAAGATGGAAAGGATTTAGAGGGTAAGGGCTGCTTAGTGACAGATTTCAGAGAATGGTTAAGAGTTTCCTCTTCTCCTTTCTCTTCAACAACCACTATAGGTTGCTTCTGATTTTTTGATGTTACAGTCCTTCCCGATCTTAATTGAATGTCATGAACCCCAACTGGAATAGATTGGTACTCGAATGGTAAAGGTGGGTTTGTTACATAGATAATTTTCATTGCTTTATTATTGTTAGGGTTGGGCATAGGTTGAGCAGGCAACTGAGGAGGTCGAAAGGGTGGAGGTAAAGGAAACGATGGAGTAGACTGAATTGGAAGTTGAGGCATTGAATAAGGTGTATGCGTAGATGGATATGACTACATAGATGGTTGGTAAGAATATGGAGAATGAGTTGGCCCTCTCCAACCTTGTTGCCATGGTTGAGAAGGTTTCCCATGCTGATATTGATTCCCATACTGCAACTGCTAATTAGTGTTAGGATAAGAATATGCATGTGAATTATAACAAATATAGTGTGGAGAAAATTCAGGAGCCATACCTGTACCTACCTGAGGCCAATTCCTTCTTGCTCCCATAGCATACAAGTATTAAGCTTCAGGACATCCCCTTGTAAATACAACTTTAAGTCTTGGTATAGAGGGACATTTTTCTGTGACATGGTCTTCTGTACAAATAGCACACTTATTAGTTTCTTTCAAATTAAGAGGACACTCTTTAGGAGGATGCTTGTCTCTACATTTAGGACATAAAATACATAATGACTCTTGTTGCTTCATGAGTTTTTGCTGAAATTTTAAAGAGTCTAACTGTTTGGTAACAGTATTCATTATATCAATATTCATGTTTTCCATTTTATTTTCTAGTCCAATAATCATAGCATCAATAGATTCAGTTTTTCTATTTCTATTTCGAGTTCCTCTACCTGATCTATACTGATTTCTTGAAAATTTCCTGCATAATTCACAAATTTGTTCAAAATTTTGCTGAGAAATATCACCTCATCCTAACAGATTCAAATTATTTCTAACATTATCAGTAAGTCCTCTTAAGAACAAGGTTCTAATAGTATTGGGATCAAAATTAATTTTCGACCTTTGTAAAATATACATAAATCTTTCTAAGTAATCTTCAAAAGTTTCATCATCATCCTGTATGATTGTAAAAATCTCATCTTGCATGTCCCAAGTTTTGCAATATTCTTGATATTTAGATAAAAACACTCTCTTCATCTGATCCCAAGAGGTTATAGTGTTTCCTCCTAACCCCATAAACCAGTGTAGAGCTGAGTCCTTGAGAGTAACAGGAAATAATCTTAACTTCTGAGTGTCAGTTGAATAATCATAACTTCTACACAGAATATCAAACTCAAATAAAAAAAAGAGTCAGGATCTTCATGAACTTTACCATGGAAATAAGGGAGAGCTGATGGTGGAATATTCTTCATTTGCGCCACAGTATCAGGATCCACAATTGGAAACATAAAATTGGATTTTTCTCCACTTACTTGGTTTTCACCAGTCCCTTCCAAATGATCTTCATGGTCCAGCATTGTTTCCCTCTTACTTGTACTGCTCTCAACAGGCTAAACCACACCTGAGCTGTTGTCACCAAAATCTAGGTGGATTGTTCCTGCATGATGGGTTTGAATTGGATTGGGCTTCCTACTAACAGAAGGAGACCCAATATGAGAATTGTTTTTAGAATTATTTTAGCCCTTAGTGGGCTTCGAACCCTTACCTTTTCTAGGCATTCATTTCAAAAAAGAAAGAAAAATAACAAACAAATTCTAGTAAAAAATGCTGTCAAAAATCAATTAACACTAGTAAAATTCCTTCAAAGAAGCTTTTCCAAACAATATTGCAAAAATAGAGGAAAAAATACCTCTATTGTATAATCAAAAAATTCTTACCAAATCAAATCGCCTCCCCAGCAACGGCGCCAAAATGTTGGGTGCAGGAATTACACTTAAGCAAACTCCTAAACACTTTATTTGTCAACTCGGGGGATCCGTAAACTTAGAGAAGAAGCATAGGCAATGCCAGAGATGGTATGAATCTTCCTAATATAAATCCCTACTTTATTTAAAGGAAAGATTGCAGAATCAAATTAAAAAGAGAAAAAGGAAACTTGAACCATCAAAATAATCTACGATTGGAAATGGGAAGAATGCATTTGAAAGAGGGAATTAAAGATAAAGGGAAATCACTCTAGCTAATTATTGTTTAACTACTGAGTGTGTGTTTTTCTTTAGCAAAGACACTTAGCAGTCTCATAAGATGGGCCCTTAAACTTACTCCTTTATAGATTTCCTTCTTGCACTAATCTGTCCTGCACTATCGCAGTTTGCTTGCACTAGTGCAGGAACATAGATTTATGCAGAAGGTATAAATGGTGTCTTTACTAAAGGCTTTTTACTTCATGCAAGGGCTTGAACTTTTCCAGGTTCAAAGCACTTAGATCTCGTGGCAAGAAACTAGTTCTTGCACTGGATCAGAGCTTCCTGCACTTAGCATTTAATTCTTAAAATGAGTGCTTCATTATTGTAAGTGCTATTGTACTGTTAAATCAAATTACACACATAAAAAGTGAATGTTTCTGATCTTAACAGAGTGTAGGAATAAAGAAACAATCAATATACATTTATCCTGTCATAAGAATTTAATGAAAGAAAGAAGATTGCGGGAAGTAGACTAAGAAGGCTTGCTACATCACACCAACGTGCACTGGTGCAGGTTCATTTCTTCTGCTTGGACCAAGCAGGGAAAACCAATTAAACATAATTGCAGAAAAGGAGATATCACACCAATGTGCACTTGTGTAGGGTTATTTCTCTTGCTTGGACCAGGCGGAGGAAAACCAATCTGAAATCAAGTGCAGGAAAATGAAATTTATCTACTTTACACAACGGATCCGCTCTCACTCAGACAGGAATGCATGTGCTTAAAATTAAATCACACTTGACAATGTAAACACAAATTTCTAGAGAACGGGAAATGGGGTAAACATGTTGGGTTGGCTGGGCCCTAGCCAACCAGTGCATTTCCATTTTAAATAAAAATGCTTCTTAGTACCTTAATCAATTCATTATGCCAAATACAGAAACACAATTTGTGAAACATGAGGCAAAGCTCCCTTTTATTAATTCACTGAGGCAAGTACATACATTAATACATCGTCCAGCCTAGATTCGGGCGATAACAAAATACAACAACCTGTTACCACCTATTTAGCTGTGTCTCTGTTCTCTTCTCCTATCAAAACTTTTCTTCTAGTCCTATTTACATTCTACATTATATAGATCTTTGGCCAAAGGCCAAAATAGATCATTCAACATATTACATCACCAAATGCAAAATTTAGCTTTTCGGCCTTCAAAATTAGATAGTTAGCAAAACTGGCCGTAGCCAATCTCCAGCTTTTGTCCTTCACAGATTTGGTCTCGGCTGCCTTTGGATCGATCTTGTTGTTGTGGCTAAAGCTGCTGAAAACGAGGCGGTGATCAAGGAGGTTCAGATCTGCTGCAAGGATTTGCTATGCTAGCAATGGTGCAAGATATGATCTTACACTAGGATCAGCGGTCACGGTAAGTACTCTAACTACCAAATAAACATTGGAGATATTGATAAGTTACAAAGAGTGATTAAAAGTAAGAAATCATGTAATAAATGATTAATTAATGCTAGGCTGAATTAAAAGTATGAAAAATAAAGTTTATATGAAATATGTCACTGTGCTTGGACTAGTGCAAGATGAGGGTGCATAAAAGAGGTAAAACAGAGGTAAATGGTTATGATTTAGGAAGGGGAAAATGGAAAAAAGAGAGAAAATTAAGGGGGCTAACAATGGGCTTCTATGGGCACATTAATAATAATATGAGGACTACATGGACACAAAAATAACAATAAGGGGGTTACACTAACAATAATAATAAGGGGATACAGTAGTATTATAGGGACCTAACATCATTGATTGTAGCTCTGAGGTCAATCAAGGTATTAGGGACCATAATGCTATCAATGTGCACATCCACCACTAGGCTATCTGGATTTAATTACTTTGGGAAGATCACCTTCCCAAGCATTAGATTGGGTATTTTACGAACAACATTTATAGTGGTGGTATCTCTTCTTCTTCTCCAAGGTCTTTTGAAATATTCCTCCTTAATAAGCTTGTTGTAAATTGGGACATCTTTGATGGCCCAGAGAAGGGGTATTTTGTCACATAAGTTCCTCAATTCTCCCAGAAGTTCATCCCCTTTCAGTGTGTGCTTTTTAGGATGGGATAACCTCTCATGATAGGGAGGTGCATTGGCTTGAGGGGTGATGCCTTCCTTCTCTTCTTGAAGTTATTTAGGTGAATAAGGTGGGTGAGAATTTGGAAGAAACTTCCGAGATTGAACATTTATATCTTGGATTTTCACAACATAAGCTAGATATGATGTATCCCCACTGTAAACGTCTTGTGCCTTATTTCTGTTTGGGTATGGATTGGGTTTGGATGGAATTGGACATTTCTTAGGTGGGTTGTGGTGAGGGAACTATGGTTAAGGTTGAGGAGGAGGAAATAAGGTAGGATGTTGGGCTTCCTCATGCCTCCATCCTTGTGATGGGTTTCCCCATTGAGGTTGAGTTTGAGATGGCTAGAAAGGTGAGTTGATAGGATGAGAGGATACTGAGGAGAATAGGACCAAGGAGGGGGAATGGACCAAGAAGGATGATTTGGAGGGTACCAAGGATAGGAAGGTGCATTCTTGTTTTAATTGTAAGAAGGATATTTTTCACCTAGAATGCCTTTTTGATAAGGCTAAGGACCTTAGGGCCTTCTCTGGTTGATGAAACTGAGATGCTCCCAGCCATTCTTAGTTCCTTGGTACAAAAGCTTTAGGTTTGGAAGAGAGGGGTGTTTTTTTGTTGCATGGTTATCTTCACAGACAGAGCAAAACTATATGGTGTAAAATGGGCACTCATTTTTCGGATGCCTCTTAGTTCATCTAGGGAAAAATATGGCTAGTTCCATTTCTACTTCCTCTTACTTCCTTTTGATCTACATAGTGTCCATCTGCAAGGAAAGGGTATGCAACATTTCACTCTTGAATTATTCCAACATACTCCCTATCTCATGTTTGATATTTTATGCATAGGGATATGAGTTTTCGAGGCCTTGGCTTGACCTACCCTTTTTTCTAGCATCCCTAGTATGATTCTTGAATAGTGTCTTGATGTCATCATAGGGAAGTTGGTAAATGTCTCCTCCATATAGCATATTGAGGGTCTCCATTACATCCTCTCTAATCCCTTAGAGAAGTAATTTCTTGAGTGACTCAGGGTCAAGGGTATAGTTAGCCCTCTTATATTTGAGATGGAATCTTTCCTCATAATCCTCTAAGGATTCATCCAGTCATAGGGTCATCCTAAAGATTTATTCTTTCATCTCTTTAGAATTACAATAATCCATGTAATTATCATTAAAGGCTTGTTGCATTTGTGCCCAGGTGGTGATACTGCCTTCAGATAAACTCATAAACCAATGCAAGGTTGCAGCCTTGAGGGTGGATGGAAACAACTTCAACTTTGGTTCATTAGAGGCATAGCCATAGGTCCTATAGAAAAAAACAAACTAAAACATAAATGTGTCAGGGTCCTTAGAGGCTAAGCCATAGAAATTTGGAAGGGAAGCATGGATTATATTCCCATTTGTCTCTTGGATAGGAAAGAACTCATTTTTCCTATTTTCATCCATGGTTTGGGTAGATGATATGGGCTCTTCCTCAGCTACGTGTTCCTAAAAAATTTCAAGTTGCTCACTTAAAGGATTTTCTAACTCCCCTGTATTCAGAGTGGTAATCTAAAAGTCACCAAAGAAGAAGGATGGTTTATTGCTTCATGGGGTGGGGGTTTTTGGTAGAAATTTCCCTTGATTATCCCTACTCCTATGAGGCATGAAAGAACTAGTTTTTATTTTTCTCTTCTTTCTATTGTCTTCATTTTTTCAAATCAGGAATGCTAATGCAGAAAAAATGATAGAAAATAAATAAAGGACACCTATAAGTAGAAAAAACACCTAATTGGACACATCACCGAGAACAGTTCCAAAAAGTGATGAGCCCCAGTATAATAACACGATTGTTGAGATTCCCAAGGCTACCAAATTTAATTATCAACCTGGGGTTTGTACAAACTTAAGAGATGACAAAGCTATATGCACAATAGGTCAAACCATACTCATGTTACCTTTAGTCAATGAATCTAATCAAGTTATACATAGACCACTCCTTCTACTATATTTCAAAAATAACTTGCATAGAAATACAAGAGCCTACCCTAATTGCAAGAAGGTGAGCATTATACTAGTTGTAGAAATGGAAGTTTCATTCATCAAATGAAAAAAATAACTAAAATTGTATGAAGGCTGCTAGCATGAATCTTAATTCCAAGCATACGAAAAAAATACCACTTTAGTTATGCATAACAAACAACCCTAACAACAAATATGGATGCCAATATCCTTAGATCTATAGTTAGGTGATCAAGATATATGTTGCAAAAATCTAGATCTATGCATTAGAAGACATTAAGTAGTAGAAAAAACAAGATTTACTCCATGCATCCAATAGACAAGACACGAATATGTTGAATGAATTTTGTATTAATGGCACCTGGGAGGAAAACACAGAAGGGTGTTACCAGTTCTCCTCCGGATGGATGTGTAGGTCTTAACCCTTGAGATCTAAAAACTCCTCTCTTGATGGTGTCGCTCCAAGACAAGAGCGACAACAAAATATATTTATGATGGTGGATCAATCGAGACCAAAAGTATAGATCAGAGTGATCTTTGGAAGCAACAAGTAATTGGTAAATGAATGGAAAACACTTCCTAACTTCTCAACACGTCTATTGTGTTAAAATGCAAATGTGGTATAATTAAAATATTATTAACCGAATCAAGGCAAATTTACAGCAAATATTTTGCTATATTTGATAGAGAAAAATGATTTGACAAATTCAAATCCATTTTATTTATAAATATTAAATAGATAAATGATTTATTTATCCATTTTAAGGATGTGGTTGAAATAATAATCAGATAAATAATGATTTATTTAATTATTTAAGGGTGATTTAGTCATATTTAACAAAGAATATTATTTAAATAAGGTTTAAATAATTATTCTTAGAAAATCATAAGATAAATAATGATTTATCTAATTAATTTCCTTGTTTTAGGTTAAATATAACTAGGAATATTAATTGCACTACTATTTAACTAATTATTCCTTGAGGAAAATCAAACAAATGTAGATTTATTTAATATTTCCTCATGGGGTTTCCTGTGTAGACCATAAACAACTTAATAAAGGTGGTTTACTAAGTTATTTTCATATTAAAAGCAATTTTACTTAGGGTAAAATTGGTCTTACATGGTGTACTTAGGTCCATCTAATAGTAATCAGGTTAGATGACAAAAAAATGGTGTAACAGATTGTCCCCCAGCGTGCGAGCGTTAGGAGCTAATCATATGGCCGAAGTACGTTGTAAGAACTCAATCACTAGACAATGAAGGGGAAGTCAAAGAGAGAGAAATGTAAGGTAGACCAAAGTGCTGAGAGGACTAGACCCTGAGGAGGTGAGACTTACAGGTGCGACAAGTCTCTTTTTCTGAATGAGTACCTGTGCTATAGGCGACAGGGGAGGCATACCTATGCCCGCCGAGACAAAGTACAAAGAATAAGGCATCCAGTAAACAAGGAACTGAACAATATAGTACATGCTAGCATAAACATGAGCTAGATAAATAACATGATAATGAATCCCACATACATATTGTGCTTGGGATAATAGCTAGGACTTGTACAATAATATATGAGTACAAAAGATATAAATACAACCTAGATGCCCCTATAGAAAAGAAAGGGCTCTGAAAATTTGACTGATACATGCAATCAA
This sequence comes from Pinus albicaulis, assembly GCA_034641835.2. Taxonomy (NCBI): domain Eukaryota; kingdom Viridiplantae; phylum Streptophyta; class Pinopsida; order Pinales; family Pinaceae; genus Pinus; species Pinus albicaulis. Next base: position 1,853,422,160 of record CM076575.1, on the reverse strand, counting down.
AAAGGTGTTGCAAGCGGCTGAGGCCGACATCATCAAATCTATGGAGCTGCATCAAAGGCTATAATGAAGAGGTCATCCGAGCATGTGGGGGGCTACCCGTAGGGCCACCCCCTCATGAGGGTTGATACATCTCACACATGCTCGAGAATCACTGATATCAGTTGTTGCATCACTGGACGATCAAGCATACATATCTCGATCATGCTAAAAGGAGCTAGAGCTGAGAAAAAAACAAGTCAAACAGCAATAAGGAGTCCCTTTTCCTGATCTGAGGCATTGAACAAGAGTGGAAGATGGAACCAAGGTACACTGCCCTCTAGAACTGTCTTCTAAAATGAATGAGCTGATGTCGACATAAGGAGGTCTGCCATAGGTGAGGTAATAAGGGATCCTCAACTAAGGCAAAAGAGAAAATAGTAGAGCGACTGATAAACTGACATCAGGGATGATGATGAAATGGGGGGTACTAAGTAGCGGATGAGTGACTTCCCTTGTTAGAGCATAAATGGCATGGATGACGTGGCAGCAACTGACACAATATCATGAGGGATAGGGAACAGTGGGACTGAAGGCCATAATGTGAAACATGAGTGAGGAACCAAGCAATGAAGGATGGAGGACTAAAATGGGATAGAAAGGGACTCGGGATAGACTCCATGAATGCAATGATGACTCAACTCGGATGCTCTAAACAAGGGCTACTTGATGGTGATGCAGCACAGAAAAAAGGTCCAATGGGGACCATAAAAACATGAGTACATGATGGTTACTCACGACGAAGATTGACACAAGCATGGACAAGTATGAAGGTAAAGGGGTGCCCCCAAGTACAAGTGTGGTAGGTGAAGAAATTTGATTTTTAGGAGTGGTGAAGTGACCCTCCTTGGACAAAATGTGTCTCAGTGAAGTATCAAATCATGAACAACTAACAGATACCCATTGAGGGCTCAATGAGAGCTTTCCAACGGTACAAACGGTTTGGAAAACTGAGCTATGGTTTGACCGCAACAAGCAAAACAAAAATCAAGGGTTTCCTTTTTAATAAGGCATTTTCCCTCCAAATTCACTCATTTGAATTTGGAGCTGTGGTGAATGTAGAGAGGAGAGAAGGCCCTAAATCTTGCGGTGATCATAGCAGACAAACTGATCGTTGGAATCGAGATCCGTCAGTTGCAGGTAAGAGGCCTAACCCTAATCTTTCTTTTTAGTGGATTGAAAGTTTAGATTAGGTCCCCAGGGCTCAGGAACAGACCCCTGCTCCTCTTCACGGCTGGGTTGTACCTTTTGGGGCAAAAAGTGTGACCTGGGTACTAGGTTTTGAGCAAAAAACTATGACCTATTCTAGGGTTTTTTATCGTTATAAAAAGATCACACATGGAATATACATCAAGGAGTTCGGGCTCTGTAAATTTCAAGGTTACAAATCATTAATGCATTTACAGGGGCTTAAAATTACTTACATAATTGTAGCTTAATGGTCAAAACTATTTTTATAAACCAATTCCTTAACTCTAGTCCTCATGGAATGGAAATGCATCGAAGAAATAAAGAGTAACACATTGAGTGTGTTGGAATGTCACATTTGGGAAACCTTTTATTTTGTTAGGAAATCAATATTTCACATATGATTTGTTCTGATATGTAGACATAAACAAGTTAAAGGCTAAAGATATTAGTATTTCTTGTGAAGTCTTGACTCAACCCATATTCCAAATCACAACAAAACTTGATACAATCCTTTTTATCGATCAATAAACTTCATATTCAAGAGGGTTTATAAAAATTCAAGTTATTATTTAACTAAGTGTAACCATATACAAATAGGCTTATTGTGTTTAGAATGTAACTCGATAGAGGACTTGAATCACAATGAATATGTTGCTCTCATAAGAGGAAAATTTAGCCTAAAAGTTCCCATGAAAATTTCACATAATTTCCATGTCATAACATGTAAATCAATCAAAATCCTTAAAATTTAAAAAGAGGCACATGTAAATATTTTGGAGGGAAAAGAAGAAAAACTTCTTTTTATAATTATATTTTTTGCTTATCTCCTTATAGGTTTACTCAAATTTCAAGTGTATACACTAGTTGGATGTGGAATTAAATTTCGCATCAAATGAGTACCCATTATGTGTACTTTTTAGAAGACCCACATTAATAAAAATTGAAGATTTATTAAAAAAACATGTCAACGTGTTTTTTTAATGTGTCTTCATTTTTTATCAATGCGGGTCTTCTCAAAAGTATGCATAATGGGCACTCGTTGGATATGGAATTTGATTCCATATCCAACGAGTGTCTACACTTGAAATTTGAGTAAACCTATAAGGAGATAAGACAACAATACAATTAAAATGGTAGTTTTCTTATCTTCCCTCCAAAATTCATAACTCATATTTTATTATTTTTCCTTAGGAGGCCACTTTTATGCTGAAATTGCCTCTAATGTATGTCATAAATTTGAAAAAAAGTTCCATATCTCAAGAGATCTGATGCACCACTGTAATGTCACTCAAAAAATCATGCTAGGTCATAACAAGAAGTCAAAACACTGAAGTTCAGATAAAGAGTATGTATTAATAGAATCACCACATTACACATATGAAAGTAGTGTTATAACTCATGAATAATATCCATGCAATGATCAATCACAATAGTGATTTATAATTGTAATGGTTATCATAAAAAATAACCATACTCAAAATTAAAACATTTCCACACCTAAAGATTTAAAAATGGTATAAAATGAGGAAGTAAATACCAAAGAAAAAGTATATATTTTTCCTTCTAGAAACCTTTAGATTTGAGATAAACTACTCCATTTAGGAAACCAAATCATAAATAAAAAACCAATCAATATATTTGCAACCTATACGATAGATAGAAAAAATAAAGGGGGGGATGATTTGTATTTATGGGCCTAACCAGCCAGCTCGTCCCCTCTGTAATAAATTTAAATCACAGAGAGGAGATTAAAAATTGAAGGGACAGATAAATAAAATAGAACCTCACATGAGTACTTGATATTAAAATTTACTCAGTATTTATATCATAAGAAAAATTCTTAGGGTCTAGTTGACTGAGGGAGCAACACATATGAATAATTCACCAGAAATATCAAAACTATAATAACATCACTAACTAGGCCTAAGGGACGTGGTTCCTTTCTTATACAATTTACATTACAAGTATAGGTTGTAACAGTCGGAACTAACAGAGACAGACTAAGTGTGAAGATATTAAAAACCATAGGCAGGAGGCTTGATTTGGTATAAGCACAATCTATCTTAGGAAATTTGTAGATCTAAATCAATAAAGAGCTTGGACTAGCTCCTGCTATCTTGGCCTCCAAAAACTATAACCTCCTTTGATTTCACAATCCTTGAGCTAATTTCCATGAGGACCTTCGACATGTGTGCAAGGTGATGACTATTTAGTGGGCCCACATGGTATCTCAATGTCCAATCTATCAACACATACTCATTCCCTTGGTTGCAGGATTTCTTCTAGGGATGAAATATCTTCAAACATTCATTAGAAAGTCCTTTAACCATCACAAATTCTAGAAAATGCATAAAAATGAAGGAGTTTGGGTAGAAATAAATATTTACCTTCCAATTTTTAATATAATACTAATTAAACACATTTATCCAACATTGCATTAGAAAGGTATGGATATGCGATGTAGGAGGATTTGAAAAGGTAAAACAATGGGAAAAAATAGGGTGTCATGAGGGTAAAAATGAGACAATTTATAGGCTTGACATCTCCCCTACCCCAATTTTTTATGTGTCCTCACAAAAACAAGATAATTGTTGTATTTTCACTCCCTTGCAAAAAACCAACATTGAAACTTCTCCCTTCATTCATTTATTTATTTAGATATTAATTTCTAAGCCATATGTTTGAATTTATTTTAATTTTCCTTTGAGCCTCTCATTACAACCCTGCAGGTAGGCAGATTGTTTCTCCACTTCTTGGAGTGATTCACAATACTTCTATTTGTCTTCTTCAACTCTTCTAGGCCCTCCAACAAATATTCAATTATGGTTTTCATAATGGAATTATGGGATTCCAAATAATGGCCGAGAACTTCAATTTCTCAAACTTTTTTCTCCATAATCCTCAAATAACTCACTCATATGAATGATACCAAGCTTATCCATAGTAGTATTTGCTTCCACTAGAATTGATAATTTTCCTTTTTCAGTCATGGACTCCTTTCCAATAACAAAACCTTTATTGCTCACTATATGCCTTTCCTTGTTGGACACATTAATCTCCCTTATTGTTTTTTTATCAAGAGGGATTTACACCTTTGTCGAGATTTTGGGTTCTTCGTTCAAGTGTGGCTCATGCTCTGGATTAGGCTCATCATAAAACAAAAATATTTGAGATATCAAAATTTGTGGAGGGTTTTTTGAAGAGGAAGGGACATACCTTCCTTTCAACATTCCTATGGTTACCCTATGAGTTGGTGTTAGTGCCAATACCTCTACTAGCATGCCCTTATTTGATTATTTATTTCTCAAATTCTAACCATTTCTCCTATTTTCCACATTAGATTCTTTAGCCATTGTAAATTTTGGCCCATATTCCTACACTTTCACCATGGGTTCCTCTCTCTACTAAGTGTCTATTCCCTTAGGTTCAGTAATCGACTTATGGTTTCTGAACTCGCCATGGGTGAGAAAATTTTCCTAGCTAGAATGTCTCTTCCTTAACTCTTCAAAAAATAAAATTTTGACAATTCCATGATAATGGAGCTATGAGAAACTTGAGCTAGGGGATTTTTTGGAAACCTTGTGCCATATTTCTCAAATTATTCACAATAAAATAGGGAAATTTTATAAACTCACCCACTTAAAAATTAAGAAGTAGTTGGATATGGTAGAGGAAAGTCATTGAATATCTGCCCTCACAAGTGAGGAATTTTTGCAACACATATAATAGGTGTTTCCACTTCTCAATGTTCAAATGTCTTGGCACCCCTCTCTTCCAATTGACCTCATAGTTATGTTTAGTGATACACTGATTGCAAACTCCTCTCTCTACCTCGAGATTATTGAACCATTTTTCTCTTGAGAAAAGAATTTTAATCACTTGAGAAATAAATTCTTCTAAAATTTTCATCATAAGGCCTCCCAAAATGAATTTTTTTCCATCAAATCCATCAAGGAATTCCTTAGTATTCATTGTGTCAAACCCATTAAATTTGTATAGAAAATGTATCCATTCAGTAGTTTGTAGGATCAACAAGCTCACACTGTATTCTGTGAATGCCTCCATTTCTCTAACTGAATAGTATTCTAGTTGAATTGGCCCTAATTTTCCCATATATTCAATGACCAAGTCCCATGTCTATATAATAGCAGAAGAGGAAAGGTGTTCAAGAGCAGCCAAGTCAAGATGTAGCACAGGAAAGAATTCATAAGTACCTCCAAGAGAAATTCAACACCTATTGTAATATAAGAAGTTAGGAATAATTTAGGGTAATCAAGCAAGGTTGAAGGAAATAGGAGTGGTCAATGATTAAGAATGGTCTAGGATAACTAGGATAGGTCTTGGGGAGCAAGAGTGAATAATAACTAGGAATGGTCAAGGGTCAATTCATAACACCCTTGAGTATTTTATGATGACAGTAACGAATGAAAAGGGAAGCCACTACCTCTACATCCAATCCTACAATAATTACAACGCGTGGATATTCGGCCAATAAAATCATCAAAATTTAAATTTAGAGAGGTTAAAAGACTACCAAAATTTCTGAAATTATATGCATTACTAAGATTTCATTTGTAAAAGATAAAGAAATTACATGGTTACAAAGGCTCGAGAGTAGTGTATGGTACATAATTACCTTGTCATATCACATACAAAATTTTTGAAGCATAATAGAGTACATAATAAGATTTTTTAAGGAAAAAATATAACATGAAGCTGATAACAGGGTGGACTACACACTACATGTTATCTCGCACCCATAGAAGTGTTTCTACAACCCTGTAACACACGCAAAAATGATGAGATTCCTTTACGTTGTTTGGATGTATTTTCCAAAATAAAACTGATGTCAAATTGCAATAAGAATGTTGTTATTAATTTTTACAAGAGAATTAATATTTAATATTGCATAAAATTTAGGAATAAGGGAAAATATACAATGGAAATAGGGATATATGAATGAGAATCGAAGGATAATAATTAGTGATATATAGAGGGGAAGATACAATAGGGACAAGTTTAATATATAATGGTCAAGAGTAGGAGTGAATAAGAAATTATTAGAAATGGTCGGGGGTCAATTCATAACACCCTTGATTCTATTATGATGAAATGAAGGAATTGAAAGGGAAACCACTACCTTTGCATCCAATCTTGCAATAATTCCAACTTGTGGAGATTTGGCCAATAACATTATTAAAATTTAAAGTTAGAGAGGCTAAAAGACTACCAAACATTCTGACATTCTAACCATTACTAAGATTTCATTTATAAAAGTTAAAAAAAATTGCATGGATACAAATGCTTGAGAGTAGTGTATGATACATAATTACCCTGTCATATCATATACAAAATTTTAAAAGCATCATGGAGTACATAATAAGCTTATTCAAGGATAACTTATAAGATTAAACTGATAACATGGTGGAATATACACTACAGGTGATCTTGAACCCATAATGGAGTACATAATAAGCTTATTCAAGGATAACTTATAAGATTAAACTGATAACATGGTGGACTATACACTACAGGTGATCTTGCACCCATAATAGTGTTCTTGTAACCATGTAACACATGAAAAAATGATGAGATTCCTTTGCGTTGTTTGGATGTTTCCAAAATAAACAAAAAGAAAAATGATGTTGGCTTGCTTTTGTATTAATCCACATTTTATCAAGATTAATCCTTAGAATTTCCAAAATAAAACTGATGTCAGGTTGCCACAAGAATGTTGCTATTGATTTTTACAAGAGAATTGATATTCAATATTGCAAAAACTTTAGGAAGAAGGAAAAATGACAATGGAAATAGGGATATATGAATGAGAATGGGGGGATAAAAATCAGTGATATATAGAGGGGAATATATATTAGGGATAGGGGTAATATAGATAAGTAATGGGAGGAACATAGATAGGGATATATATAGAGGGGGAGATAGAATAGGGATAAATTTAAAGTAAAAAAAAAGGGAAGAATGTGAGGAGGGAAATAAAGAGTGGGTCAAAGAAACGAGATAGGGAAAAAATAAGAAGAATGGAAGGTATTAAAGAGGAAATACAAAGGGGAAGACAAAAAAATGAAATGGACATATTTGAATAATAATGGGAGGGATATTGAGAGGGAGATTAAAAGAATGGTATAAAGAAAGAGGGATAGTAATATGATGATTAGAATAGGAGGAATGGAGAGAAGGGATACTGAAAAAAGGAGAAATAAATGGGAATTGATCCAATCAAAGTTTTTCAAATCTAAATATAATAATCCTCTCATGGGGTACTAATGATGATAACATGTGAAGAAAAAATTAGCTATAGAGGGAGCATGGTGCCAACTCTATGTAGATGAGGAAAATCAATTGCCCTAAACTTGTTAAGAAACAAAATTATTTTATATAATTGTTTGTTTCCACCAAAATTGTCTTTAGAAACCCACTTCTTCTCAGTGATAAATCAAAATGCACAGAAACCTATTTAATTGTCCAATTTTCTTAAATCATTAAAGACTATGCTTGCCAATGCCCTAGTTTTCACGATTACACTTTTTGTTTTCCAAAGGAAAAGAAACAAGTTAAGAAATTCTCACAATAGGCTCGAAGTCCTTCCTTCATACCATCTCCAAGTTTTATTTCTACTTGATCTATTGGATGAACTCCTCCTCAATGATGGGTTGATGATATAATATAAGTCTATGCCCATTCACTAAAAATATGTTCCCAGAACATCGATGGTTTATACTTATACCACTCCATTATAAAAGGCTTTAACTACCTCATATGGTCCCAAAAAATGTGTATGAAATTTCCCTTTAATTTTTTTTTTAACTTGGAATCATAAAGGAATGCCCAATTTCCTGGTTGGAAATTCATCTTCTTTATCAGTTTTTCATGCCATTTAATGCGTTCCTACTAGATTTAAATAGTTTTTTGTACAACATCTATTTTCATATCATGAAGCTCATTTAACTACAAAATAAATTTTTGGTGTGCTTCCAAGAGATCTAATCCCATCTGGACTACAATTCTAAATGTTTTAATCTATAATTCTATTGGTAACATGACCTGCTTGTCATATACTATCTCATAAGGTGTATGCTTGGTACTGTTTATCCATGTCACTTTGTATTCCCAAAAGGGTTTATGAAGTCTAGCTTCCCAATCCTTTCTATGCATATGAACATTTTTTGTAAGGATGACTTCTATCACCTTATTTGTAGACTCCACTTGGCCATTGGCTAGTGGATGATATGGAGAAGACTTCTGGTTTCTAGTCCTGTATTTTTCTACAATACCTTTCACCATATTAGAAGTAAATTATGATCCATGGTCAGTAACAAGCTCTCTAGAAACACCAAATCTAGTAAAAATGTCTTCAAATATAAAATTGACAACATAATTTTCAATAGTAGAAGGAATATCTATCGCTTTAACCTACTTTGTTACAAAATCAATGAAAACTAAGAAATATCGTTTGTAATGTGATTTCGGTGCAATTAGTGCTAAAAAATCAATAACCCATTTCTCAAAGGGCTCTATCATTATATCTAGACACAAGAGCATTTAATCAACTTTAATAGGTTGACCCATCCACTAATAACTATCACATAGGCTAACATATTGTTTGGCATCATTGAAAAGAGAAGGAAAAAAATATCCTACATAAAGAAATTTATATGTTGTTCTCTTGTCTATGAAGTGACTCCCACAAGGTTCATTGTGGGTTTCCTTTAAGATTTAAAACACATCCTCTTCTCGTACACATATACATATAATCAAATTTGGTCCAGTGTAGAAGAGTTCTCCTAGGATCTAGGAGTAGAAGGATATGTTCTTAACCATTCTCTACTTTTCCCTAGAAGAGAGGTGAGGTGGTGTCTTCCCTATAACCAGATAATTTTCTATGTCTACAAACCATTGCGATTTAGTTGAAATAGATATAATAATTAGTTATTATCAAGTCTAAAAATATAGTCACCTACAACATTATATTTACCAGGTCTATCGATAATAGTAATATTACATTGTTTTGATAACGGTAACCATCGAGTAACCCAACTGCTAGTTAAAGGTTTATTCATTATATACTTTATAATAGAGTGGTCAATGTGAACAAATATCTCACATTGAATTATTTAGTATCAAAATTTATTAATGGAAAATATTACAACTAAGAACTCCTTTTCCATTATTGTGTAGTTAAACTTAATAGGAAAAATATTATTAGTAGAAAAATATATAACATAAGAAAACCAATTGTTTATTGTCATAGTGCTATACCAATAGTAGTTTTCGAGGCATTAGAGGAGACATGGAATGGAAGGGACCAATTATGTCCCCTCAGGATCGGTGCCTTAATCGGTTTCTCCTTTAATTCCTCAAAAGTGCACTAGAAAGCATCAATCTAAGAGAAATTAATGACTTTAGCTAGCAAACCAAAAATAGGAGCAACTATTCAAGAAAAATTCTCAATGAATCTTTGATAATATCTTGCATGTCCAATAAACCTCTCACCTCCTTTTGATATTTGGGTATTGGTAGGTGTATAATGACTTCGCATTTAGAAGAGTCCACGTGTACACCCCCACTGGAAATTAGGTGGCCAAGGACTATCCCCACGTTAAACATTAATCTATGTTTCTTATTACTTTAGATGAGGTAGCCTCTTA